>JAJLRJ010000007.1:4269557-4649557 GCA_024195265.1 Dendrophyllia cribrosa | reverse complement strand
GCTTAGCTTTCAAAATCAACAAAAACCGAATCAGCCTTTATTAGTAACATTCTGCATGTAACACAGCTTTTCGAGTCCGAAACGTTTTCGGGACTTTCAAGAAACGAACCCCTGGCCCGAACGAGAGCGCAAGTCGACACAAGTTTTTAAGGTTACAGTGTACCTTCGGGGGTGTCTCCAGTATAACAGCTCTAGCGTCTTAAGATTACACTTAATATACCTAAACCCAGATATCAAATTAAAGCTTATAGAGCTGGCTATCTAAATATGGAAACCATTTGGTAATAAAATGAATTGTCGAATTTTTTACGACGTCTAAATTCGAACGTCCGAATCAGCTTTAAAACGCTATAACTCAAAGCGATTATTGTATTTTGCTAATTTGATTTGTTCTCGGGTGTCCAGACACGAAGCGCTAAAAAAACGTGTCGGCGATTTACCATATTCAATGGCAGTGAAAAGTTACAGAATATTTTCGAAAAAGGGAGAAAAAAGTTGGAGTGATCGCACGGAAATGGCTCTTGACGAAAAAGTTTTCGGAAATAAGAAATTCGCCGAAACGGTTTTGTTGATTATATGTTAGCCTAGCTTGTGTCCAAATTTGAGGAAAATCGAACAAATTCCCTTTGAGTTGTAGCTATTTAAAATGTCCCCTACAAGCGAAAAATTAACTTTGAGAAAACAGCGCTTAGAAAAACATATCGCTTCATAAACAAACTCTGCCCACAAAAGTTATACCGTCATTTCTCCGTCAATTTTCACTATTTTTCGATAGTTTTTTTTTGGATGAAAGTTCATTCTGTAAACTTTATTTTGAGTCCAAAAAAAGAAATTTCAATAAATTTTCGATCTAAAGGTACACTGTGGCCAAACGTGCTCGAAAGAAGACGCAAGTTGTTCTCAAGTTATTAAAAACACATTTCATTACAGCTCAAGAAAATTAAGGCATGGGCCGCCAGTTATTTCGCCCAAAAAGTGAGGGGGCTGTCTATCTTCTGAGGATTAAGGTATACAAACGTAAAACAATGACAGATTAATATGTTTGACAATGTTGTCATATTGACACTATGGCGTATGCAAATTAAGTCACGTGACCATACAGGGCTATTTTTAGCTCAAAATTCTTTTAAGCAAAATGGCACCAGTTTTGCTTATTCTCCGGAAGCTGCCTTTGGGATTATAATGTTTTGCCTATTAGGTACATCATTTCTGCGCCCGGACTTTTTAAGATAATCAAAATAAAAGCCTGAAAAATTTAAATACTTGTTTGAGGGGACTGGGCACTAGTAAAAATGTCGTTCATTTTCAAAATTAATAAAATATTTCAAAAGGTCCGGGCACAGATCCTTTGTTGCTTACCTTGGGAACGATTTAAGAGCAGTAAAAATAGATGACTATTGGTATAAACTGGTGCCATTTCTGCTTAAAGATTTTTAAAGACATTTTGGCCGTAATAAGTCACGTGACCTAATTTGCATAACATTTGCATGTTAAAATGACAATAATTGCAAACTTATTAGCCTTTCAAAGTTTTACGCGGTTACAAATAAAGCCTCAGAAGATAGACCACCCCCTTACTTTTTGGGCCAAATAAATGGCGAGCCATGCCTTAATTTACCTGAGAGCCTTGTGCACGCGATCATATCAAAGCAAACAACTTGTGGTCACTTGCGTCTACCATTGAGTTTGGGTGGACAAATGGCGTCGCAAGTTATCGTTCCCGTTTGCATGGCCAGAGCTTAAATAAGACTAATGCTGTTTTAAAGGAGCTATGTCATGGTGATTTTGAGGTTTTTGGGTCAAAACTGCCCCAAATTGAAACAAAGTACCTTTGTCAAACAGGAAATGCTTATAGAATGCTAAGAGGAAGATATCAAGTAAATTCTCGAAGAGAAAATAATAATAACAACAAATATTTAAACAGGGTAGCCACTTCAGTTATACAACTGTTATCAGTGTGGGCCCTGTAAAATAAAACTAAAATAAGAAATTTACAGAAAATTTATATATACAATTACAGATAAAAATTTATAAATCTTAGTCTATAAAAACACTTGCTACGGATCAGAATTTAAGAATTAAAAAGTGCCGCACCCTTATAAAATAACGCACGTTTTGCAATCTCTAACTTAATTTTTTCTATAAAAAGATCATTACTGTGCCTAGTGTTGTGCGAATGGATGTCATAGCGTTTTGTATTAAAATAATTAGTGAATATATCTGGGACACACCCCTGAATGCATTTGATAACTAATTGTTCTACGTGTTCCTCTCGTCGCTCTGATAATGTCTTCCATCCCAGACGACTAAAAATGGCATCACTTGATAGGTCCCGCGAGTTTTTGAGGATTATTCTGCCAGCTCGTCTTTGTAGTCGTTCAATCTTTAGTTCGTTAATTTCCTTGCTGCAGCCATGCCAAGTTACGTCACAGTATTCTAGAATAGGTAGAACCATTGCTTTGTAAAGGCGGTTGGCAGATTCTGTTGTAAGAAGTGGTCTCACTCAGAGTTTTGGCGAGTTTTCCAAGATAATTTTTTCAAGATGCAATCCATTTCCATCTTGGCCATCTGCAGCCCTAAACATTTGTTTTTACTCTTGGAGCACTAGTAGAATAATTTTAAACAAAACTGGACTCTTATTTTTGGGTTTTTACTGATATTAAAAAGATTTATTTTGGCTTTTCAAAGTAACACTAAAAATGGTGACAGAGCCCCTTTAAGCCGCCACCCTGTGGATCGCACAAGACGCGAAAGAGACGACTGAGCAATCAGTCAGGAACGAAGCTCCACATTTGTGACGTAACACGGCCGGAGATTCCAGTCAGTGAAGTCTATTCATCGCTCTTTTTAACCAACTAGAGATGCTTTCAAATTTTCTTGTACCGTAAGAGGCTTAGATATCAAGGTAGACTATTTTCCCTTGTTGCTCAGGGGCCGGATTCACGAAGCCCTCTTAAGTTAAGACATATCCTAAGTATTGTTTCTTAACAATAGCCTATTGTTGGAATGACAATAGACTATTGTCAAGAAACAATACTTAGGATATGTCTTAACTTAAAAGGGTTTCGCGAATCCGGCCCCAGGCGTCCTTTAGAGAGGGAATGTATGATACTATATTACAGTAAACTCTTATATAAAGACGGACACCCCTGCATGTAAGGCGGACACCTCTTTAAGACGAACATTGTTCTGACCGAATTTCACTTGTTTGTTAGTAGCTATATACTCTCTATATGGCGGACACCTCTCTGAGATGGACAGCTTAAGCTGGTCTCGATAGTGTCCGCGGTTTAGACAGAGTTTAATTACTGTATATGATTTTTTTCCAAAAACACAGTCATTGCTTCGAACTGTTTCCATCGTGACCAACTCCAAAAGTTAAGTTGATTAAACTCTTGAATCCTAAAATGATGTGAGCCATTCCAATGAATGCTACCGGGCAGTGCTTTACTGTGGTACTGTTTATTATGCTTTTCCAAAAGGTTCTAACTTTTGAGTCTGTAAATGAAATCCTGAAGTGTGACCATTCAAATGAAAGCTATTGACCAGTACTTTCCTATGGTACTGTTTATTATGCTGTACAAGGTGGTTCTAACTTTTGAGTCTGTGGATGAAATCTAGCTAAAGTGTGACCATTCAAATGATCAATGCTACCGGGCAGTGCTTTGCTGTGGTGCTGTTTATTATGCTGTACAAAATGGTTCTAACTTTTACGTCTGTGGATGAAATCCTGAAGTGTGACCATTCAAATGTAAGCTACTGAGCAGTACTTTCCTGTGGTGCTGTTTATTATGCTGTACAAGGTGGTTCTAACTTTTGAGTCTGTGGATGAAATCTAGCTAAAGTGTGACCATTCAGATGATCAATGCTACCGGGCAGTGCTTTGCTGTGGTGCTGTTTATTATGCTGTACAAAATGGTTCTAACTTTTACGTCTGTGGATGAAATCCTGAAGTGTGACCATTCAAATGTTAGCTACTGAGCAGTACTTTCCTGTGGTGCTGTTTATTATGCTGTACAAGGTGGTTCTAACTTTTGAGTCTGTGGATGAAATCTAGCTAAAGTGTGACCATTCAAATGATCAATGCTACCGGGCAGTGCTTTGCTGTGGTGCTGTTTATTATGCTGTACAACATGGTTCTAACTTTTACGTCTGTGGATGAAATCCTGAAGTGTGACCATTCAAATGTAAGCTACTGAGCAGTACTTTCCTGTGGTGCTGTTTATTATGCTGTACAAGAAGGTTCTAACGTTGAGTCTGTGAAGGAAATCCTAAAGTGTGGCCATTCAAATGAAAGCTACTGAGCAGTACTTTCCTGTGGTGCTGTTTGTTATGCTGTACAAGAAGGTTCTAACTTTGAGTCTGTGAAGGAAATCCTAAAGTGTGACCATTCAAATGAAAGCTACTGAGCAGTACTTTCCTGTGGTGCTGTTTGTTATGCTGTACAAGAAGGTTCTAACTTTGAGTCTGTGAAGGAAATCCTAAAGTGTAACTATTCATGAGCAGTGCTTTCCTGTGGTGCTGATTATTATTTTGTACAAGATGGTTCTAACTTTTGAGGCTCAGTTCCTGTGCTGCTGTTTATTATCTGCACAAGGAGCTTTTGACTCTGTGTATGAAATACTGATGTGTGATCATTCAAATAAACGAAGCTCAGTTTCAGCAGTACTTCATGTGGTCAGTGGTCAGTATTTGTTTTATTGTATTTTTTTATAGAAAAATTAAGTAATTCAGTCAACTCCAGCTCTTGATGACTCTTGAGCCAGAGAGGGCTCGCTGAGCTGATGCATAAGGCCTAATCTCGTACCCAGATCTCCCACTGTCACGCGGAAGGGAGATCTCACATTTCAGTACAGTCAGTACAGTACAAGCACGAGTGAGATCTGGGTGCGAGATTACATAAGGTCGTACAACGTAACGAAAGGTAAACTGTGACCACGGGATATTGTCGGGTCTCTTTCTTTTGGGTCTTGTCGAACACATTAGACTTCACTCGAGGTGTACATTTAAAAACACATTCAAACACTGACGGTCTGAAGTGAAAGCAGAAGCCTATCAGGTGAAAGCCATATTAAGTCACCGTATTTTCTCGATTAAACGTCGGGTTCAAATTAATGAACTCCGGGTCGACAAGGTCGAGTTATAGGCGTTTATTCAAGGTACTGGCTTTTGTTTGAGGACGGCGCGGTTTATTTGAATTCGGTATTGTGTGACTGATTACGCGGACCGCTTTCTTTACCGAGATATAAAGTTCGTCATCTTTATCATCCCGGGCGTCGCTTCGATCATCGTTTCTTGCCGAGTCAGGATGGTTTATGTCAAAAGTTTATGACAAAAGTCTCAAGGTTGGGAAACATTACTTGAACTGATTTCTGGTTAAACTTTTCTTACAGTTTATTGACTCTTTGACACTTGTCGTTCTTGTTTCCATTAAGATTTTAGGAACATTTGATCAATTCAGCTTTTAAATCAGGAAATTCAATGAATTTAGTAAGAAAAGACATGAACTGTAATCATGAAAAATGATAAAAAGAATTACCCCTGTTTAAAGTGCACATGAAGTTTTGTTTTACGTTTTGTTTTAGGGTGAGACATTACGGGCCTGGAAGCTATTTTTTAGATTCAGTTTCTAACGAATGGCGTTGAAGTTTTTAGCCCGCAAACCAGCCCAGCTCATGTAGTAAACGTACGATTTTGATGCCTAGATTTCAAAATCAACAAAAAATGAATCTTTTTTGCTAAACATTCCGCACATAACATAGCTTTTCGTGCCCGAAAAGCTTTCGGGACTTTCGAGAAACGCACGCCTAGTACGGGAGCGAAAGCAAGGAGAGACTCCCACGTAATGTACCACCGCTTTGTTAGGATTCTATAAGGAACCACCATTGGATCTTTATATATATATATATATATACAGTTTTTCTGACTAATTTTCTATTTATATCACATATATATTCTATCTATCATTACTGTTTGGCTGACCAATTTTCTTTAATTTTACTCGTATGCAAGAATTTCGCTTTTTCGGCAGACGAGAGGCTAATTATCAGTTGATTGTGCTCTTAATTCATCTCTTACATGTAGAAGAGTAACTTCCTTATAAAAGGTGCCTGAGAAATCAGAACTGATAACTCACATACTAAATCATCCCAGATAAATGGACGAAACATTCACTTCAACCAGTATCGCCGTTGAGTTTTCACGTTACGTCACGGCGGCCATGTTGTTGCACACCTACAAAAGAATTTTAATGAACTTCTTTTGTTATGTGCACCAACATGGCCGCCATGGCCTTTGTCATTTGAGTCCCACAGGACTGAAGGTCACGTGAGTGAAAACCATCTATAGGTTTTTTCTCGGAAGACAAAAATTGATTTATATGATGATAAGAACAGCTTGATACCAACCGAACAAGCTGGATGCTCGTTGGCGGCGAAGTTTGCGTATCTGTGATTAACGAGACGAAGGAGACGTATCAAAGAAAATACACATCTAAAAAATAACGCAATAATTATCTTAAAGTGATTTAGACTAAAATTTGACTGTGGTTTAGACCGCAGTTTTTCCAGTTAAATCATGTCTAATTGGGATAGACTCTGTGTAAAGTCGGATTGTGCTTAACGCGCTTATGTAAATTTAAAGACCGTTGCATGGATATTACTCAAGTTTCTGCATAAATCAATTGTTGCCTTTAATAGTATAATTATCTACTTTTCTGTTAAACATGGGATCTGATTAATTAAGCTGCAATAATATTTTGTGTGGTAATAGTGAGAGGTGAAAATCCGTTTTAATCTTTCGTGGTATATTTAACCCTTTCACTCCAAGAGTCAATTATGGAGACATGTAATGTAGTTCAGTCTAACTTTTGAGTCTGTAGATGAAATCCTATGGAGTGACCATTCAAATGAAACCTTCTTGGCTGTGTACTTCTGCATGGTACCATAGTTAATAGAATAAACTGGTTATAAAACTCAGCCAGTCCTTTGTTATATGTTTTTGTTTTCCATTTCTTTTGTTCGTTTGCCTTAACCGTGCACAAAACGGTAAAAAGTATCGAAATGCATATGAGCAACTGACCAGTGGAAACATTTGCGCTCACACGTTAAACAAAACAATGTGCACGGTCACGGTCGTTCAACATAAAACAAAGCAGCTTTGTACACTCTTTTTGAAATTTGTTGAGCTTCGTAACCAGTTTGTTCTATTAACTTTCATGGTACCATTTGTTTTTCAATATTTTACAAAATGAAATTTAAGATTTTTCTTGAACCTCGCGTATAAGAACCTAGAATTTAAGAACTTGTTAGGCTAAAAATTTTTATTTAGACCCCCTTTAAATAAGAACCTGTTTAGGCTAGAATTTCAAAGCAGGTTCTTATTTTATTAAAATAAATGGAGCGAAAACTAAAAATTTATAAATCAAAGAAAATAAGCAGTCTTGACAAACTGTATATATGAACACAAAAACAAATAACTGTATTTCTTCGGTGAAAATACTATATGACAATAATCTCAATTAAAGTGCATACAGGGTTGGTATAAGTGCGCACTGTCACTTTTTAAGATAATTTGTGCATAATTTTTATAAATTATACACCACACATACCGAAAATGAGTCACTTTTTTCTTAACAAAATAAGAACCTATTTAAGAACCTGTTTAGCCTAATTTCCTGGTAAGCACTATTTACAAGAACCTGTTTAGGCTAACTTGGAAAAATCTAGTTTCTTATACGCGGGGGTTTTACTGTATTTGGCACTCTTGGGAGTAAAGGGGTTTAAACAACAAACACGCAATAATGATATAAATGAAAAGAAACGAATTACTGTGTATTCCCTTACATTGCGTCCCTCGACTTGTCACTGCTCTGATATCACGACATTTTGTTTCCTTTAAGAACTTTTTATAATACTCGCCCCAAAATGCCATTTTGGTTGGGTAGAAGTTAGTCGCCATTTCAGGCTGTTGTTTAATGCGAAGATACGCCCTGTGACTCGAGTTAAACGGTTCCCATGATACACCGCTTACGGGCGCAGGAGTTGGATTACCATATTTGGCAAAGTTTGTGAATAGTGTAATGATCATGTCGCTTATGTTCCGGTCTTCTTCGGTGTAGTTTTGGAGAATTGTTAGGTTCATCAGCGGAAAGCCAAACTGATAAGGGGTATCATCTTTGTGTCGTACTCCGAGCCAATCAGCTGCGAGGTTTAGTTTTGAACGGTGCGCGAACTCGAACATGTAGGTGGGACTCTGCACGCTCTGGGATAGCAAACTCGCGTGTGTCGGCTCAGCCACGCAGAAATCAGTGATCACGTCCGAGAAACTCCGCTTGAATTTTTTAACATCGTTCGTGTACGGCCAGGGAGTGTTCAGGAATACAACTGCGTCTAACAGGGAGTCCGGTATTTTTGATTGTTTTGTATACGTCTGTCCGTAATTGCTGAGAATGTACTCAAGTACGAAATTCACGTTGAGGCGAAAGGTCTCAGGTGTCACGGCACTGATCACTCCTGGGAAGAAGTACGCTCCTTCTTGACTAGTAAAGCCAGACATGACGGTCACGTGATGGAATAAACCGGCTTTTCTCAGGATCTCAGGTGTGTCTTGAAGGAAGAATCCATCGACCACAGGCCTCCAGACGTTTGGTTTGTCATATGCAGTCAGAAGCTTACGAGCGTCAATTGAACGAAGACATCTTATGATTGCGTCGCTTTCATCAACAGAACAGTTAAGATTCGAAGCCAATGTTTTTGTGTGTGAAATAGCTGTGGTATTGGAGCCAATTGCATAAGGTGACAGTTCAACCCCACTGATAGGAATAGCACGATGAAAAAGGCCCTTGGATCGCGGGGACATTACCAGAAGTCCCACACTGGACCCGCCAGCGCTCTCGCCAAATATGGTAACCTTTGAAGGGTCGCCTTCAAACGCGTTTATGTTCTCCTGAACCCACTTCAAAGCCTCGATCTGATCCAACATTCCATAATTTCCGGGGGCGACAGAGTCTCCGGTTGTGACAAAACCAAACGGGCCAAGACGGTACTGTATCGTGACCAGCACAACTCCCCACAGGGCAACCACATCCCCGGGGGATATGACAGGAGTACCAACCTCGTACCCTCCCCCGTGAATGTACACCATGACCGGGTAGAGTTCTTTTGAGGAACTGTTATTTTGTACGGGGGTGTACACGTTTAGGTATAAACAGTCCTCGCTTTCAGGATGGTGAAAATTCGGCCAAAAAAGCTCGTTGTATTCACCAGGTTGCGTGCAGATGCTCCTAAAATATGAGGCGTTATAAACGGCAGGTTTCCAAGCGGTAGGTTGCTGTGGTGGATGAAATCGTAGCTCTCCTGTTGGCGGCGCCGCGTAAGGGATCCCTAGAAATTTGTTTACGGTCTTTATGGGCTTGTTGATGTCCGGAAAGCGGCGAATTACTCCTTGCACTGATCCATATCTTGTCTCAACGACAACCTTGTCATTTGCAGATTGGACGAAATTGGTCTCGCTGCTTGTAAACAACAGAAGAGCTGCCAACAAAACTGCGCAGTGAAAGGCCATCATCCGCAGCAAGTTAGGTGTTCTGTCAAAATCAGCGAATTAAAATGAACCAATTTACTCCTTCCTTGCTTCGGTAGATTTGCAATGAATGTTGAAAGATCGCTTAATGAAATGAAATTGGCAAACAAATCCCTGACCAAACGCAACGGTCTTTCAAAGGTCCCCGCTCTGTAAAATCATCAAAAATGCATGTTTGAGTTTAAGCCTTGAATGGGGCGGAGTGAATATGTCAGCTGAGATCAACAACAAAGTATAAACATAGAAGAAATATGACTTACCTTTGTTGCACATAAGCTAGCTGTCTTTTGAAAAAAGCGATCATAAGAATTAAGCTGGTAAAAAGAATGTGCCTAATGCTAAAATAAACAGCTCAAGGAATCGGAGAGAATTGGAGATCGGGAGGTCTTACACAACAAAAATATAGGTCTATTATCGGCTTCTTATACTTCTTGTGAAAGGCAAATATAAAGGACGTAGAGCAAAAATGGGTTGCATCTTGATATTTGGAGCACGATCAAGCATTTCGTCATGTACATTAAAGTAGATCGAGACTCAAAGGTCATTCAAATACCACGGTTCTTATCTGACATATGCGAATATGAGCAATTTTTTTGGTGCCCAGACTTTTAGGTCACAAATTCAAATTGCGGATCCAATGATGTTTTACAGGACGGAGTTTTGATTTTGACGATAACAATTAACATTTTTTAAGCTAATTTCGGAAGCACTTGATCTGTAGTTTTATATCTTTTCATCAGCCAGAAAATTAATATAGCATAGAAGTAAGACACTTCACAGACCTGAGCGCTCCTCTAGCGAGCATCACTGACAACAAAGAATACAATGCTTCGATCCAGTCAAGATAACGGAGGAAAAGAAAAGAAATTCATTTCCTGACATGACTTAATGACTTATTTCGCAGATTAGTCAGTTTTACTTAATTACTTAACAACGATCATCGGAAAAGTCAACAAGCTTTTCCGCGCTCATGAAAAGTTCATTCAATGCAAACATCTTAAACGGATTGCCATTCAAGGTCAGTCTTTAAGAAGTTTACTGTTATGCTTTGCCAGATCAAATGAGGTTTTACAACCGATATTTTAGGGCTTGTCTTTAAGCTCCTCGGTGCTAAAACTAATACAGCTAATCTTTCTAGCGCTCTAACACGTCGAACTAGCCATGGAATGAAAACAACGTGCCTTTTTGGGGTTGAACATCAATGTAGCAATACGAAAGAACGGCAATTTTTCAGCTTTTGCATGCTTTTCAGTTAAAAATAGTCTTGATCACGTCCAATATATTAAGCGAGAAACTAAATATAACAAAATTTACGAAGACCTATAGTTTTTGGCGCCTTGTTTCCGAGGATTTCTTGAATAACATTAACCCTCTAAACGGGAGCAATTAATTTCATGGCCAAATACCTGTGCCAAACAATTTCCCGGAAACGAATTACAATATTCATTATTTTTTAAATCTCGGCAGTTTTTGAAAAATATCCTTACTTTAGGTAAACTTATAGTTCCCCCTCAGTTTTGTTTTCGTTGAAATTTCCGGCACACGTCACACGTGTCGTCGATTTTTCCTGAGGCAAAAGTTCAAGTCTCACCATATGCTGCAAATCAAATGGATCTTAGATAAGCGAAAGTAATCACAACTGATTTGCAATGCTATTCGTCATTTGGCGTCAAAGAGCTTTCCGGTTTTGCATACAAACAAAGACTGACCCATAAACGTGCTTCACTGCATATTCGTTACAGAAAATATTTGATCCTTAAAGATAACAAGCCTTTAACACGACATCACGAAATTAGGTTGTGCTTTGCGAAGGTGAAAATTTCACGCTCTCCCTTGTCATTCGGTGTAGTCGGCTTTCTCTCAGTTAATACCATAAGAAGTCAGCGCGTACAACCTCGTGCTTCTGTCAACTGCAGAGATTCAATCGCAAGCAATAAAGCTCTACGCTATTAATTACCCTTGGAGCAAAGAAGACTAAACAGTAATTAAAATATCTTCACCATTTTCTGTTCCCCCTAAAGATGGATCATCATGATCAAACTTGTATGGGGAGAAAAGTGCCAACGGATAGTCGACGCAGATGTCTGACAGTTGAACTAAAAGAGAAACTTTTAAAACCAAATTCTGATTTTACAAATATTCAAAATCGAGCTTTTAGGTTTGCAATAGTTAAAGTATATATTTAAAAATACGTTTTGGCCAACATATATTTAGACGAAAAAAGAGGGTGTTTTTCACTCCAAAAGATGTCGGCGATAGTTACATGTGCGGACCGTTAATTTGACAAGCGTATCTGACCTGAATCGATTGATTTATTGCTTTGTACTCCCTGCTGTGTTTAAGTGAAATAAAAAACAGTTCGTAAATACTGTAAACATGAGAGGCACTCCCGTTTTTTGCAGCTAATAATTATAAGCAGATAGAACAACTGAATTCATTACAGCGAGTCTAGGAAGAAATATTTTACCCGTATTTCAAAGAATACCGGGCCAGTTGTTTAGTAGTTGAGTTGTTCGGTGATTAAAACACAATCTTCTATCGTTTCCATTCTTACAAGGTTAAAATACAGCGTTTCGGACCGTTTTCTTCAGGTATTAGAAGTTCTTAAGACAATATGACGGATGAAACTCGCTGTTGTCTTTATCAAGTTTGGGTTAGGATTTTGGGTTCACAAAATAAGACATTCTCACTCGAAAGGGCTATAGCTTTTTTCTATATTATGATGGACGGGATAACGCAGCAATATCCATCACTGAAAAAATGATACAAACAGATTGCAGTCAAATGATTTTAACAGGTTTTAGCGACCGATCTATAATCTTGCATGCAGCTGGGCGATAGTGCTTCACTGACTAATTGGTGGGCGCTAATTACCAAGCCCCCACAACGAAGGATAAATCATGATGACTGATTGTCGGGTCTCGCTTGCCGGTCTTGTTGAAGAGATTCACTTATACCGCACTTCACTCAAGGTGAAATTGAAATGGCAGGCTACCATCGGCACATCAGTCGAAATATTGGTGAACTGTAGAATTCCTGTGTTATTTTTATTTGAAAATATTGGTTTTGTTGTGGTCCGGAGAGGACGTTTAAACTTAAGTGTTCTGACCTAAGTTGAATATATTCTCTTACGCTCTCATCTAAAATAATCAATCTTGGGTTAGAATATTAAATTTGATTTTTTTTTAAATTACGGCGTGGAAAACTGGACTGTGGACTCCGTTTTTATGGAATTTCAATGATAAATTTTAGACGAAGACAATATTTGTGAATAAAGTTAATAATGTATGTATAATTTACGTGTTTGTTTCTTTATTCATGAACTCTTTTTATTGACTACATTGTAAGTCAAGAAATAAAACAAGCTGCAAAAACATTACACGTCTTCTCAATTTTTTCTCTATGGCTTTTACCATGTAACATACAACGAGTCGAGGAAGCCATGTTTATTTTATACACGAGGTCTAGTCCTGGCCTGGTTACCCAAGCATGCAGTAACTCGGCCAGATTTTTCATCCTTCCTCCGGCAGCCAATACAAAAAGCACATCAGATCGCCATATTGTAAAAGAAACATTTTGGTCCAAATGAATTTAGAATTTTTTATATTCTAGTCTGGATTTTGACCTTCGGTCAGTAACGGTCGAACCGCCTATTTCTGTGCAAATGGGTTTTTCTTCAGTGTGCGGCCAAAACCACAACTCAGAGTTCAAATTGGTAGTTCAGTCCAATCCTGATTTTCCAATTGCCTAACACCCACACGGTACGAATGACCCCTACATGAAAGGAAACTTTATAACTAGATCCAGCTCTCCATGTGGCTCTCGGCCATTTTTAAATCGAGTAATGGCCGCAAGCCGAAGCTGAACTTTACGTTTAAAATAACTGCTCTTACCGTTGAAATTTGAACTGAAAATTTGGCGTGGTAAGTATTCAGCACTTCTCCAAAACTGAAGAGAAAGGGAAGTGCAAAATTTTGATCATAGTACCACTTCTGAAGCAGACTTGTATCTTAAGAGGGGTCATCAAAGCATTTTGGCCGCAAATCAATCCAATCGATAACAATTCCTTCGTACGTGCACGGCTGCCCATATGACACACGACAACTCAGTTCCTCGCCAAACATATCCGCACGAAGGGCAACAGAATGCAAATACTTCCACAGTTATATATAGTTTTGAACACTTGTTTGCAAAAGTAGTGAGGGCTTTATAATTTAAATTTGAAAGCAGTCGAAAAATTTGTAGTGCGCAAATTCCATGTATATGATCAAATGCGGCGCGTTGTAAAAGAGTTAGATACGTTCCCGTCGCGGCTTGTATTTTTCCAAATTATTTTTGCAACTTAGCGAAGATGTTTCGCTTTAACCTCGTGTTTTACTGAAAAGTATCAAATTGAGAATAAAAGACGAAAAGATTCCCATCCCCCAGGTCAGTCAGTAGAAGCAACCGGAAATGCAATGATGGGAAGTACAAAAACGCCTCTTCCCCTCCCGTAACACAGTTGAAACGGTTACCACTTATTTTCTCTCCTGTAGCTGAGAAAAGTGCGCCTTTTTTTGCAGGATTGAAAACTGGATGAATCAGGAAAGAGTATCAGCCAGACATATTACAAACTCGCTGTGCATAAACTACTTTTGTTTGTGATTATAGGTGACTTGCAGATAGTCAACGATTTTTTTATTTGACTGTGCTTTTTAAGAACTATCAAAACAACTGATCAATCATTATCATCACCATACGCTTTATTGATACACGGTATCAATCAACCTCGTTCCCAGGGTCTTCTCCTTCCCGTGACCCCGTACCCTCAGGGAACGATACATGTATGTTCTTCCATCGTGCCGTGTCTCTAAAAGTAAGAAAATAATAACTAAAATAACAACTAACTAGTGCTAATACAATAATATATAAAGCGGTTTTCAATTGAGTGTCGTAAAACCAAAACGAAAGTAATTACTGTGACCTATCACAACTGAGACACAGGCAATCCAATGAACTAATCAGAACTCGAAGCAAATACATGCCCCGGCGTGAAGCCGGGAAAACGCGTGCGAGCAAGTCACGATTGGTTTTGGGTTTGGTTCTGATTGGTTGAGAAAGTGGCGCGAGATATTTTGGCCAATCACAAGCCGTAGCAATGCAAAACCAATTCAAAGCAATCATGAAATTACTTTATTCGAAACTCAATTGAAAACCGCTCTAGAGCAGTTTTCAATTGAGTGTGAAAAATAATTACACAATTGCTTTGGTTTTTCATTGCTACGCTTTGTGATTGGCT
Organism: Dendrophyllia cribrosa; assembly: GCA_024195265.1. Lineage (NCBI taxonomy): Eukaryota > Metazoa > Cnidaria > Anthozoa > Scleractinia > Dendrophylliidae > Dendrophyllia > Dendrophyllia cribrosa. The sequence goes on along the minus strand of JAJLRJ010000007.1, from coordinate 4,634,697 downwards.
AAAAAATCTCACAACACTTTCTCGACCAATCAGAAGTAAAACCAAAACCAATCGTGACTTGCTCGCACGCGTTTTCCCGCGCTTGGCGCCGCCGATATTGCTTCGAGCTCTGATTGGTTCATTGGATTGTTTACGACTGCTGTGCTTGGTCAGAGTAATTACTTTGGTTTTGGTTTTACCACACTCAATTGAAAACTGCTCTATTACTAATACCTATTTATCAATTGTAATTACGCCTAGAATACTAATAGCTAATAGGTCGGTTTCACTGACAAGAAGGAAGAGAAGGAAGAACAAGGTTATACCTGCAAAGAAGTTGAGGAGGAAGGATATTCCAAAGAGTAGCACCTCGGTAGGGAAAACTGTGTTTACCCGCTTCAGAGAGAGGCCTGGATTTAGTATGAGCAGAACTTCTTAGATTATGTGAATGAACTTGGGATGTATTTGTGAAAATTCTATTAAGGCGAATCGGAAGGAAATCATTGAGCTCCTTAAACATCATGACTTATTACTAATTGCTTGGCACGCCTTTTCGCCAGTGTATCCCAGCCAAGGTCATACAAAAGACTAACGGATGAAGTAGTGAAACTGGAATGAGTGATTATGCGAGTAGTCCTGTTGTGTAGCAGTTTTGGAGTCTCGCAGATTGGATTTGCCAATGCACACCCCATGAAAAAACTACAGTAGTCAAAATATATGGTTGTACTAATGCATTATTGTACTAATTGCCCTCACCCGTTTCAAAGCTGCTATGCCTTCAGATACTATGTTTTACCGATTTTGTCAAAAAAGAATGCCAGTAAAATTAGTTCATGTACACCTTTAATAATTCATCGATCCGCTCAAGTGCAACATCGGAACTTTTGACGCCTCTGTGAAAACAGTATCGTGTTGAAACGGCGACTGAACCTGGTCGCTGATTGACATCTCAAGTATGATGGAATGAACATTCCTGGGTATGACCGCGAGAATTAGTGTCCGCTTTAAAAAGAAATTTTTGCCTATATATAGCTGTTAAGCCGAAGTGATCATTTACCGAAATATCGTATTAACGAAATATTGTGTCCTTTTATCTCCTTTTCACGTTTCATTTGTGAATAAACAGTTATTCTTATTTTTATCCGGCCGTATCAGTGGTGTATCATTCCATGATGAGTGGATCGGAATATGGTTCGTATAAAGGTGTGTTTGACTTATGTTACCAACAATTCACAGTAAAAACAAAACAAAACAAAAACAAGAGCAAATACCTTGCATGTTATTTCGCAAAATGTTAAAAGGAATATGATATTATTAAACAGCAATTTAAAGGAAAACTGCCCCTATGAAATATGTTGCTGGATCCTGCGGTGGCAGACCTTACATGTCCTGGAAAGATTATGAAAAACAACGTAATGATATGAAGCCAGTGGAATTGACAGGAAATTTCATGATCAGTGATACAGTTATTGGCCATTATTCCAATATCTCAGTCAGCAAGATGGCTTCACTCTAGATTTGGGCAAATATATTCAACTGGTTGTTTTTTTTTTGTCTCATTTCTGTCTCTCTGAATACTGGTTAAAATGAGGTCTAAAATTAGTATGAGCTCGAGATTTCCATCGCGTGATAGTTGATGAGGGCGACTATCACGCATAGAAATCAAGAGCGAAACTACAAGACAGGCTCGCGTTTTTATTGACTAATGCTATAAATAACAACCGCACACTGACAACCGCACACACACACTGCTCACTTTCTACAACAGGACAGATAGCGAGTAGCGTAGCCAATAAGAGAACAGTATTCGTGATAGAATCTTAGTAGATTTATACTAAAAATCAATATATGTGCTTATGACCGATCTTCAGTAAAACGACGTTTGACCCGTACCCCCGACGTTTGACTACTGTTGAGTATGGATGACAGAGTGCGAATCATTCCCACTGACTGAAGAAGCCAAATAATAACTTCTGACACCAAGAAACAAATTAAAAGGCCGAGTCTTAATTGTTGCGCCAATGATGTACACTGTTCCAATAGTGACGAACATTTTAAAGTTTCTAAGTTGAAAAACATTAAGAAAAATCGCGGTATAGTCCGGGGGTGTGGTGTGGTGGGGTGGGGGAATGGGGTACTCGAGAGATGCTCGGGTAGGGAGGTGCGGCCGGGCCGCTCAAACTCTGACCCTGTTTAAGACACAACTCTCTGATTCTACTCATCAATGCCAAAGTCAACGGAAGACAGCGCCAGCAAAATACTGGTTAAAATTCGGCTTGTGGTGAGGTTTCTATGACTTAATATATATATATTTATATTTGGCCATCACGTCCCCGTTGAGGCCGGACAAGGGAGTCACCCCTCGCTCTCCCTCGGCGGGTATAGTGAATAGTTAAATATGCATTATTGATATCTGTGGAATAATATGGGACAAAAACTGCATGGCAATATTTGAAACATTAGCTTTGTGGTGTTTTTATATAAAAAGAAACATTGTGACAAATATTTGGGAAAAGGACTGATTTAGAAACTGGTTACTGCAGTACTTAGTATTAGTTCGAATTAGTGCGTTGTCCGGCCATCTCCGGTATTGCTGGTCAAAATATGCATGTACTTGACTTGCGGGCTGTGAGAGAGACCTCACAAGTAAAATGATTTTTCTCTCACCGACTAATATATGTTTCCGGTTCAGAATTCTTTGGATATCATCATTAACGCCGGCTTTAAAAATAGCGTGAGAATATTGGCTTTTTCATTATTTAAGAAACATTCTGCACACGGCTTTGCAGAAAGTTTTAAACGCTTTATTTTCCAGAATAAACAGAAAACTGTTTTTCATAAAGATTATGAGCTACGATTATATCAGTTGCAACTAATCTCGTATTAGATCACTACAGAGGATTTTCTTAACCCGTAAAATAGATTATGGAATCTGATACACCCCTAAACCTTTCGTTTTGGATCAATTAATATGTACGCATCTGAACTATTTGATACTTTCAGTTAGTCACGTCAAGTAAAATTACAGGTGTAGTTTCCTTGAGCAAATACGCCTTTTCCCTTTTAATACCTCTTCATACTCAATGGTGTCCAACGCAAACGCTAAAGGATTAAAATTATCAATAGTATGAGACCAGGTCTTCTTTTCGTGCTAGTCTTTCGCGAGAGATATTTGCAGACTTAACTTTCTTAGCCTCGGATTCCAAGGTACTGATTGAGTCCCGAAAAGCTGCGCCATGCGTAGAATGTTTACGTTATGAACAAAGAATTAAATTTTGTTGATTCTGAAAGCCGCAAGGAAAAAACAACAACTAAAATCTACATAAGCGCGCCTTTTATTAATCATTTGTGACCTTGCCTGGCGCGAACATCTTCGCTTCTTTCCGCCATTGAATCACGATTGAAAGCACACAGGGTGGTATGGGGGGTGTGGTAGGGTCTCAATCACGAATCACGAGCCTATTTTTCCTCAAATCACGAATCACGTATGTATTTTATGGCATTTCACGAAAAACATATTTTCATACGTTATCACAGAAAACAACAGTCGAAAATTACTTGATTTGCGTTTCTTTACATTTTTCGAATTTGTGTTTCCACGCATTTTCTGTCCTCAGCCGGCGCGGAAAACGTCTCAACACTAGTGCCACTGTGCGAGCGTAAGTTCAACAACAACAACAACAACAACAACAACAACAACAATTTATTGAGGTATTTCCCTATATATACAAGGCATTTACCTATCTAAAAATATTTTAAAAAAATTAAAGCAAATACATCATTTATGAAAGAGGAAGTATTAAGAGAAATTAAAATTATTACATTCCGGTTTCTGAAATAATTTCTCGTTTCTATAATGCATACATTCAAAAATAAAAGCAGCAAGTGACCTACAGGGGGTAGGATCAATGCTATTAAAAGAAATAAAATTTTTGACTTGTTATCCAAGTCCTTGCAAAGGGTATATTTTTCAGTTAAATCACTGAAGAATTTTAACCGTAAATTATCGTAAAGATTTCAGGAAAGTAGAAAATTAAGTTCATTGTCAATTTCATTTGCCTGCGGTACATAAACAACATATTCTCAAGTTCTCAGGAGCCTTTGATACTGTGTGTCTGCCTGTTCCAATACATACATGATGATTTGCTAGTCAAAATTTATTCTGATGGCTATTCTGTGAACCCGGGGGGGGGGGGGGGGGGGGGGGGGGTACTCGGGTTTATTTTGGGTGGGTAAGTGCCGCCCTGGTCTCCAAATGTGGACCCCGTTTTAGAAAGAATTTGCACTCAAAATGATACCCCGTTCTAGAAATAGGTCAATTTGTAATACCCCGTTCTAGAAAAAATGGCTGCAGATAATCTGAAGCTTTCGTGCGGTCAAAATATATTGACCCCGTTCTAGGAAACGTCTCTAAAATGGATACCCCGTTCTAGATCAGGAGTCCCAAAATCACGACCCCGTTGGGCGGCACATACCCGTATAGGTATTTTGGGGGAGTACCCACCCCGGGTCTGTGAAGAGGATTTTTAATCACGCATTTTTGGTTTCGTTCAAAATTCAATTTTCTGTTTGTTTTAAGAAGGGTTAGTTGGTGCTCAATTAGAGCATTGAGGCCACTAAAATCAAGAAAGTGACGTTTAAAACCGTGTAGTTGCGTGTGGTGCTCCGCTGAGATGGGGACGTTGAAGTTCTCTTTGCGAACAGCCCAATTTCGATATATTAAAATTCAAATTCAAACAAAAGACATCACTATGAGGCTTAGGGGAATAAACCATATAAATCCTTACTATCATTCCCCTAAGCCTCGTGGTGATGTCTTTTGTTTTAAGTTGAATTTTAATATATCGAAATTGGGCTATTGGCTGCCAGAATTTTGCTAACATTGCTAACAGAGTCGTCGCTGTTCGCTGCCATTGCAGTAAAACAGAGATTGCTATGGTCGTACCATTCACAGCGAGTTCTGGGACACGTGCGGAGTTAACAATTAGCCCGCAATTGTGGCATGCTCTACTGTAAAAATACTGGGGGGTCCTGTAAAAATGGTTAATCAATGACGCTGTTGACAAGTAACAGGAGCCTATCACCGTAATGTAAACGTTGCAATATCAGAACTATTATTAGATTCGCAATTTTCACGAACATTTATACATGATTCACGAATCACGATCCTCACGTGTCAAGAGCTTATTTTTGTCAAAATCATGCGTCAATTCAAGCATAAAACCTTTACTACCCTGAACTTCCGCGCAACTTCAAAATGGCGGCCTGGTTTTGGCCGAGAGGGATCTGATGACGGTATTATTTAAAGCGCGCGGTGCATCATACGATAGAAAACAAAAGGCTCCACGGCCTGGACCACCTCGGACGCTTTATTGAGACTTATATAACGGAGTAACTGGTTAGCTTTCAGTTGAGGTTAGGGCCGGTTAGCAGTTTATATAGCTAAATTTAGGACTAAACAACCCGAGAAGCTAGGTGGTATTCTGGTACTGTAGGCTATGCAAGCCTAAACCTAGCTAAGGTCACAGGTTCAATCCTGAGTGGGGATTTTAAATTTTCTTTTTTACACTTAAAAATGTATTGAAAATACTAGCAGTAATCACAGATTATGGAGACGCGTTCGAAGGAATTTCCGGCGGAAATGAGCCCCTGAAAAAAAACCAATAGGGGCGGCCATTTGGAAGACCGTCTACCAAAAAATCTCAAATTTTACTGCACATAAACCACAGGAAAACCAACACGAAATTAGGATTGCGTTCTTCGAACGCGAAAATTCTAAGTGTCGACGTTACGTTATATAATTCTCAATAGAGACCTTAAGATCGAGGTTATTCGGCATTTCCCGCGAACCGCGAACCGCGAACGTCAAAACGTCACGTGACCAGTACCTTGCCGTCAGGTTTGCGGTTTATGGTTCACGTTTGTACGGCTAGACCACGCTCTAGAGGTAAGTGATTTACCGCAAGGTTTTTTGCACCCTTAAACATCACAATCCCACGTTTGAGAGGAAATGCTACTTTTTAGAACTCTTTCGCTTATTTTTTATTGATTTCTTTTTCATAGAAACGTAATTTTGAAGTCGATTTCTCAGCTAAACTGGAAGTGAACAAAGAGATGAAAACTAACATGGCAGCCGGCTATTTGTTGTTGGAACTGTTTTGCTAGTCGGATTACTTTGAGGTTAAACTACGATAAATAAAGTAAAACAAAAGCCAGTTTCTGATGATATGTGAATGCATGAATGTATACTATGTTTCCTAGATGGCTCCGGTAATAGGCATAGGTAAAAATTAACCCTCAATCTTAAGCCCAGATTATGTTCATACGGTAAACTCCGATCTGTAAACTGCTGGCCGACGTCTGTGGTTTGCGGTTTAAGAGGAAACCCTCAAAAATAAGTGTCCGAGGTGGTCCAGACCGTTGTTATCTAAGGTCTTCCGCTCCAAGTAGCCTACACTCATGCGCATGCGTAACAAACTTTTATGGTATATTTTCAGCAAAAAGGCAACAGAATTCCCAAGAACCCCCTTCTAGCGCAAAGAATGTACCAGATAAATGTAAAAGCCAATGTCAGGAGCCCATGCATGCCAATGTTTATAATGTCATTTTCACCACGAGCTTACAACTCAAAACGTTCTAAAAATCTAAACGATTGGCCTCAAGTTTCATACTATACATAGAAAACGTGTGCATGCGTAACAAACATTCATCGTATATTTAAAAAAGAAGCTATACATCTGAAAGCAAACAAGATAAGATGTCCAACATGGAGAAGAGTTGCTCCTTTCATTCAGTCATCAATCCTGCAACGATCACTGACGTTGTTACTATTGAATGTTTTATAAATGAAGGCTGTACCACAAGGAAGCCAAGTAACCGGTCAATCGTGACACAAAGAAAAAGGGAGGACAAGCCTTACCTCATGCCGCTCAGTACGTGCATGAGAAGTTTGAGCCGATCCTGAGCATGCTTATTTTTTTTTCCAGTCAGAGAATACTGCAAATTTAGGGAGAACAGGCTGTACTTAGTTATCAGTGAGGACTATTTAGTTGTTGTTCGGCATGATTATATGACAACGACCATATAGAATATAAGCAAGACTATATTTATTTGGGGTGGAGCATGTTTATGTGACAATGAAGACATCAAGCTGTACTAGTTTAACACGTATTTAATAGAAATGTTTGTAATAATATCTAGTATGGCGCCCCATAGTTCACCACACAGGACGAGGAAATCTGGTGGAAAGAGGACGGTCTAATTAAGTGGCCGTGTGGATGACCGTGTGGAAGCTGAAGAGACTGAATTACTGATTAACTCCTCAATCAAGGAACGGCAGTGAACAAAACGATAAGTCTAAGGTATTCAACAGGGCATCAAAATATTCTTTCAGATTTTCAATGGGATAACAAAGGCATCCAAGTCGTAATTACCATTTCCATCCTATGACTGAAACTTTGTTGCGATAAGTTTTAAGGGCACTCTGTCTGGAATCTCACCGCAAGTTCTTAGCAAGCCAGATTCACTGACATTCACTCTAAAATTCGCTGAGTAACAAGGTGATGTTACACGGGACGATTCGCAACGACGATTTTTAGTGCAACATGGGTGCACGGACGATTTTCTTCGCAATTTTTTCGTTTCGAGTTTTTGATTCAGCTTGTTATTCGTTCACACGGGCAAATAAAACTTGTCAAAGAAAACTTGCTGTTCATACACACAAACAAGTAAAACTTGTAAAACTTGTCGCGGACACTTGTCATAGAAAACTTGCTCGTCTGTAACGTGCTTTAAACTCACAAGATGCCAAATGTCACTTTATAAAATATTAAAAAACAAATGTTGCCATTCAAAAGTACTGCCGAAGAGGTTTTATTTGAATGGTCACACCATAGGATTTCGTCCACAGACTCAAAAGTTAGAACTACAATACATGTTGACTCTGCGATTGAAAGGGTTAAGAGAGCACCCAAATGCCCCCTTTCCCCTTTCCTGAAATGGGGGGGGGGGGGGGGGGGGGGGGTACCAATCCCATTTCCCAGCCCAATTTTTTCCCAAATCCCATTTCCCAGCGTCCAAATCCCATTCCCACTAGCAGAATTCAGGAAAAATCCCAGTGTTTCAAGCGCTTGCCACGCTGTGCCAGTATAAACCATCATACTTGATAAGTTAAGAGCCAATGTCTGTAAATATCGAGAATGCCGCGTCACTCGTGAAATTTCGAATTTCTTCATATTTTGCCCAAAAAACCTCTATAGTAAGTTATTTTCGAAAATACTCAAAGGTTCAGAAGCGCTTTAGTTTTAACGAAATCGAGGAAAGTCTAAAAAACGCTAATTTGGCTTTAAATCCATGCCGAAAATAGAGGAAAATAATGCATTTTCTTCTCGCTCGTACAGTCAAACGCGATAAGATCTTCCAATGTCCTTTGGCTGGTTCATAACACATCTCTTGATCTTTCTAAAACACCAAATAAATTTGGGAAATATGCTATTTTTATGATATTTTTGGCCTTTACAAATTCCCTTCTTGTAGCGCTTGAGCGCGAGGATGAATTTAGGCAAACTTTTACACCAGTGAAAGTCCACTGGTACATTGACTTTAAAGTTCAAACTGACATGGTATTGAAGCAAAATCCTTATATTCTACTGTGTTAAAATTTCTAAGGTGGCCCGATAAAATTGTCTAGTTGAGGGACGGAAACGTGAAGTGTATTTTTACACAACGAACATCCGTGACACGAAGGGCTTCCTTGCTCCGAACATGAAACTCTTATCAAGCAAATATCTGTCATAGGAAAACCTTTTTGCCAATGAAAAAACTGTTTTGTCAAGCTACAAAGCTGTAATGTACTTTAGTTAAAACATTATTTCGTAAAACAGGAAAAAAGACAATAACACGCAGTCCAATGCGACCCCGAGGTCATGTACAGAAAATACGAGCATGGGCTCAAATTACAATTCTGTTCAGCTTAAGTAGTCAATATGTTGCTCAAGGTGAAAAGTAAATGGAACTTTGATCTCGCTACCTTTAATTTTAACCCATTGTTCTTAAGTAATATCGGGATTTTTATTTTCTACAAGCGACCCAGAGACCAGCGCCAACAAAAATAAACATGACCAAGATTAGAGTAAACAAATGCGACAATAACATTTCTGGGCCGTGTATTCATAAAACAGTGTGGGTAAATATTGAACATGAACAAAAACAATTCAATCTTACCCGTGTGTTTGCAATGTAATGTGAAGATTTTGCGATTCCAATGATTCCATTTCGTAACTTTCGTCAACCAGTGAGTGTACTTTTACTCTTGTTATTGCACGAGACGAAACAAATAGTGACGTGACATTGTCTGTATAAATGTAGTGTTGCAATCGTCTTGCGTGACGTTGTCCGTGTTCGTCAATTGTTGGTTTCCGGTCTTTGGATTATTATTATTGTTTTTTTAAAGTTCCGATTTCGAACCGCGTTAGGCGTAGTGGAAGTATTTTTGTTAGCCTCTGTTACGAACCTGTCTACTTTCCGGAACATTCTAACAAAGCGACTCACAGCTCAGATTGCCGCCCATGCTGCCATGCCCCACCCCATTGCCGCCCATGCTGCCATGCCCCACTTACTTGACCTTTTAGGACCCTGCCTAGGATAAGGACAGATTCAGACCCTGTTTAGGACAGTCCACGTTAAATTATATACCCTGTTATGTTCAGGACAAAAATGGACAAAAACCATTCCCTGTCCAGCGGTACGTCCCCAAAATGGCTCAGAAGTTGCCAGGCGAGCAAAAACCTGCTTGCAAGTCAATTATCCTCTTACACTGATCGATGGAAAAATACAATAAGTTGCACGTATAAACAACCTATATTAGTCAGGATTTGATTGATAAAGAAAATGTTTGTAAGAGTACCCTTTGCAGGAATAAGCGTATTTTTTTCCTTTTTTTTTCGTGCGTCAAGCTCCGCGCTTGTATACCCCCAAGCCGCTCTGCCCACCCTTCCCCCCAAAACAAAAGCGTTTGTTGTGCAGGCTACAAGTGGAATCGGGAGGTGGATCATTCTATTTTTGACAGTTTTGCGACTAAATGCTAAATATTTCTTAAGATCGTTTTCCTGTTTTTCCTGTGCGTATTATTTTTTATTTCTACAAATGCTTCGCGGATTTCTTTTTTGTATTTGCCCAACTCCCTGACTCTAGATCATTCTTCTGTACCTCGTTGCCAGGGTACAATGAACTTGAGTCTAGCGCTTTCCTGACAGGCGCGCCTGGAGAACTTGTGATAGAATGGAGATGGGAAAAGCACAGTGGAAAGCGACCGAAGCGAGGAAGAAACGCGCGTGGCGCAAGCCGCCACGCGTTCTCTGTCATTACCCTCCTCGCATCGCTCGCTCTCGCACGCTACTCGCGGCTGGAAGGATAGGTAGGATTAGAAGTCACTGATCACAATGCACTGATCATGAGCAGTATGCAATATGATAATTGAATTTTAAGCCTTCTAAGCCGCGAGTAGCTTCTTACTCTCCGCAGATTTCACTCACCACAAGACTGCACAGACAAAACGTAGACATGACGGCTTGAAATAATTTAGGGTCCGAGTTTTCAATACACCTAGGAGTCTCAGTTTTTTGTGGATCCGAGTCTCCGATACGCACAAGGGTTTGAGTTTTTTATGGGTTCGGTGTTTTTGATACACCGTTGGGTATGAGTTTTCCAGGTCTGAGTTCTCGACACACCCTACAAACAAGAAAACATTAGGATTCGCTGTCCAATCCAGCATCATCGCTCACATTGTAAAATACCAGATGGCCATGGACGTCCTTTGTACACTGCCGGGCAGACACAGACTCCGTATTGTCCAGATTTTCCGAACTAGGATCGCATTCACCACCAATTGCACTAAGTTATGACAGCCATGACGGCAAACTGAGTGATTAGCCCCAGCGACCGGGAGCGATTAGAGGCGGCTGTATTCGCAGGCTAGCTGTGAGCCACTTAGTTAGAATGTTTCGGAAAGTAGACAGGTTCGTAACAGAGGCTAACAAAAATACTTCCACTACGCCTAACGCGGTTCGAAATCTAGAACTTTTTAAAAAATTACTGTAATCCAAAGAACAGGGACAACGTCACGCAAGACGATTGCAACACTGCATTACAGACAATGTCACGTCACTCTGTGTTTCGTGTCGTGCAATAACAAGAGTACACTCATTGGTTGACGAAAGTTACGAAATGGAATCATTGGAATCGCAAAATCTTCACATTACATTGCAAACACACGAGTAAGATTGAATTGTTTTTGTTCATGTTTAATATTTCCCACACTGTTTCATGCATACACGGCCCAGAAATGTTATTGTCGCATTTGTTTACTCTAATCTTAGTAAAAAAAAGTAAAGTCGCACACGAGCCAATGGCCCACACGGCCGGAGCTTAACCCGGTTTCTGTAGCATGAAGCGACTAGGAATATTGCTACTCCCCCCTGGATGGGATGCTAGTCCATCGCAGGGTTACCCCCAGCATTTTGTCGCCGGTACCCATTTATACACCTGGGTGGAGAGAGACAGTGTGGAGTAAAGTTTCTTGTCTAAGGAAACAACACGACGGCAGAGACCAGGCTTCGAACCACCGACCTTCAGGTTGAAAGTCCGACGCGCTAACCACTAGACTACCGTGGCTCCACCTACTCTAATCTTGGTCATGTTTATTTTTGTTGGCGCTGGTCTCTGGGTCGCTTGTAGAAAATAAAAATCCCGACATTACTTAAGAACAATGGGTTAAAATTAAAGCTAGCGAGATCAGAGCTCAATTTACTTTTCACCTTGAGCAAAATATTGACTATTGAAGCCGAACAGAATTGTAATTTGAGCCCATGCTCGTGTTTTCCGTACATGACCTCGGAGTCGCATTGAATTGTGTGTTATTGTCTTTTTTCCTGTTTTACGAAATAATGTTTTAACAAAAGTACATTACAGCTTTGTAGCTTGACAAAAACAGTTTTTTCATTGGCAAAAAGGTTTTCCTATGACAGATATTTGCTTTTGATAAGAGTTTCATGTTCGGAGCAAGGAAGCCCTTTCTTCGTGCCACGGATAGCAATGGATGTTTGTTGTGTAAAAATACACTTCACGTTTCCGTCCCTCAATGGGACACTTTTATCGGGCCACCTTAGAAATTTTAACACAGTAGAATATAAAGGTTTTGCTTCAAGACCATGTCAGTTTGAACTTCAAAGTCAATGTACCAGTGGACTTTCACTGGTGTAAAAGTTTGCCTAAATTCACCCTCTCGCTCAAGCGATACAAGAAGGGAATTTGTAAAGGCCAAAAATATTATAAAAATAGTATATTTCCCAAATTTATCTGGTGTTTTAGAAAGATCAAGAGATGTGTTATGAATCAGCCAAAGGACATTGAAAGATCTTATCGCGTTTGTCTGTACGAGCGAGAAGAAAATGCATCATTTTCCTCTATTTTCGGCATGGATTTAAAGCCAAACAAGAGGCTACACTTAGCCTATACTCATGCGCGCGAGACTCTAAGACGCGTTGATTGAAGTTACCAATAGTTTTTCTGTGTTACTAAATCGCATGCAACCGGTGTAAAATGGTTTATTCCAGAAAAAATCCCCCCACCCCGACGGCTGCAATGTTTTTTTACCCCCGCCCGGATTTCCCGGCCAGGCCGACCAACCCTCGCACCTTGATTTTTAACCCAGATACCCCCTCCTGCCCGGATTGCCATAAACTTTTTGTAGGCTCTAAATAAACAGGAAATCGCATTCAGGAGATCCGGGATTTTTTTAAAGTTTTCAAATCTTTGGTGAGAATTGCTATGAATTGGTCAAACATTTTGTAAATAAACGTTGCGTGACGCATTCACTAAAATCTTTCCGTGATTTTAAGACCAAATCGAAATGAAATGTTTCCATAACTTAAGGCTGGTTCTTTAAAAAAATGCTTTGATTTTGTCATCTATAATAAGTTTTTTCCAGGCTTCATAGTTTCTTCAAAGTGTTGTCGCAAATACACAATTTTGCTTTATGCAAATTTTATGTCAAATGTAATTTGATAGCAAGCTGTTTTTAAATTTTTTATATGGCCACTGAATCCAAAATATATTTTCTATAAAAGGTCGAAACTTTTGAATGAAACTCATATTTCCTTGAATGAAAATGTCTTTCCTTTGATTAAAAGAGTCAAACACCTTTCAGAATTCAGTAATTTTCTGCTTCTAGAAGTCTTGGCGATTTGTTGTATCCTAATTACTGCGAGGAACCGGCTAGCGTCTGCGAAAATATAATAAACATCACAAAATAATTCAATTCAGCAACCTATTTTTATTATGCTTTCTAAAATCGCCGACTTTTCCTGTGTAATAGAATGCCAATCTTATCCGGAAAAATGATTGCATAATGCTTTCGCTAATAAAAAAAAAACAGTTCTGAATGGTCAAAGGTACAGAAATGAAATGCTGGCGGCGTTTGAATCATGAGTTCGGATAGCTCATGGTCTGCAAACAAACACTTCGATTCAGAGCTCGATTTTTCACTAAAACCTTTTTCCAAACCACGAAAGCACCTAAAATAATCTTTGAAAACAATACTTGGCCACATTTGGTGAAAGCTGTGCTTGGTAAAGTAGTAAAAAGAACGAGAAAGCTCCGTTTACCTTTCCCACGGATCCAAAGCGCGCACATGCAAACACAACTTCCCTGACAATCGAGTCGTCTAATCCGAAGCTATCAGAACTGTCTCATCGTACAGTAATCGGGTGAACTTGGCACAACTTCGCTCTTCGGAAAGTCGTACTTACTTGCACAGGTGACAACATAGTGGTTACTAGTAACCTAGTGACCACAAAAAGTAATGAAGTCAGTAAAAATCGACATTAATATGACACGCATTCCCCAGTCCATAATCCACAGAAGTCCAGTCCCAAAGTCCAAATTTTTTATTAAATCTGATGGACTGAGGTAACGACGCTGTTTTGCCGTGTGTTTCTATTGTTCTTTCTTGAAAAAAGTCTTGAAATTACTCACCACAGGCTGCGAGGACTGCTCCGATACAGACATTGCAAAGAATCGGCAGTAAAACGGGAAATAAATTGACAATATGCTTATCAGTGCGAAAGATCGATGTTTGGCATTTTTGCCTCGGAAGAACTCTGATTAAAAATAGCTCTTAGTTTTTTCAGAATCGCAACAAACTCGGCCTCAAGTTGTATGCTGTGTATAAAAGCAACGTTCACCTCTATGGGAGAAATACAGGACTGACTTATACACCAATAAGACCAAATGACGGAAAATGTTTGTCATGCGCATGCGTATCAAACATTTGTCTTATACTTCAATGTACCATAAGAAAAGAAGCAATTTATATTTTAATAATTTAAACAAGATAAGAAGACGTCCGACATGGAGAAGAGTTACTTTTTTCATTCAGTCATCGTACCTGCAAACCACGTTACTATTGAATGTTTTATAAATGAAGGCTGTACCACAATGAAGCCAGTCAGTCTTGTGAAAATAATATATACCTGACGTGAACATTAGTAATGTGAGTAGGGTTGTAGGAGACGCTGTCGTGACACTTCAGTAACGATGTTTTGCCGGAAGTGAGAGTAGCCGGAAGTCACTAAACCGGAAGTTTAAAAAGCAAAGCTGTGAACCGGAAATGCACAATTTAAAATATGCGTGAATAAATTTGCATGCAAAATCGTGACACAAAAAAAAAAAGAAAAACGAAGCCCATTTTATAACTCATGCCGCTACGCGCATGAGTAAATAGCGTTTTTTAGACTTTCCTCGATTTCGTTAAAACTAAAGCGCTTCTGAACCTTTGAGTAGTATTTTCGAAAATAACTTACTATAGAGGTTATTTGAGCAAAATATGAAGAAATTCGAAATTTCACGAGTGACGCGGAATTCTCGATATTTACAGACATTGGCTCTTAACAACTAGCCACAAACACAGACATCCTTAGGACTTTTCATGTAATCTTTCCTTCCCCACGAGAAGTGTGTGACAATTTCTAAGGATGACTGGATTAGAGGCTAACACTAAAAATTAAGCCTTGGGAGTCCAACAAACATACTATTAATAAGAGGTATACCTAATGTATGACTGTATGCTAAATAATTTTTTTGTACTGGCATGAAATTCAGCAAATCATGCAAAAGTGGATTACGCTTGATGATATAACGAAAGTGAATTACATGAACATGAAATTTAATTTCTGTGTCCCCTTGCACTGGAGTACATTACTGTTTGCATCAAATTATTTGTAATAAGTGCCCACAATTCTAAACATTTTTAAAACCAAATGATGCACACAATTTCATTTTCCAACATAAATTTCTGTTTTTTTTCTAATGTAAATGGCAAGCATGCACTCTTCCTTTGAGAACATACATATACATATACGGTCAAAAAGTTATTGATATGCGCTATGTCTACATGACGTATATCCAACAATGGAGGTAAATTCGCATTTTGACAAGAGAAGGCAAAAATGACGGACCGGCCTCGATATTTTTTCTTCAAACTGTGCTTTGTTATCAATGTGTTGAATTATAAAACTATTATTGCGCTCAAGCTTGCGTGATATCACCTAATTTTAGCCGACTCGGCCTACGGCCTCGTCGGCTAAGAATTAGGCGATATCATGCGCGCTTTCGTGCTATAATAGTTAAATATCTGATTATAAACCAAAGTAATAAAATAACAAAATGCTTAGTCCACAAACAGAATAAAAAAAGAGAAGGTAGTTGAGGCTGAGAGAAATAAAACAGAAGCAACGTCACATTGATTCTCTTAGCAGCATATCATTATTGACTCTGTTTTTTTTTTGTCTCTGACAAACATAAAAATACAAATTATAATATTATTTGAAACTTTGCCCATGGCAAAGGCACAGAAAACAAAAAACATTTTTTTGTGTGCATCAAATTGTTGGCACAAATTTTTCACTTATGTCCAGGATTGCATGCAAATGCATGCAAATTGCATTAAAAAAATACTTCATACAGTATATTCAGTTTGACCAAGGTATTTGTCATTTTCCTTTTACTTCATATGTGATAGAATTATGTGTGTTATGTTGTGTTTTTATAGATGAAGACACTTTGTGTGTGATGCCTATAGTGGGGTAGCATGGCATCCTCTGCGTGCAATCCTGGACAATACTCAGCCTGTTCCAGGGATTATTGTGTTCACGCGCACATTTTCTTGGCTCCTTTATCTCTGAAACCCCGGAACAGGCTAAGGTGCAGAAAACACTTTATATATACAATATTCTTTTCTTTTCTATAAAGAAATCAGGGCTAAAAAAACTGAAATTTAAACTTGCACTTTGGGCAAGCAAGTCTTAAGTATTACTTGCCCAGACAAGATTTTATAAATTGTTATTTTAGCTTAGTTTAAGATTAGTTTGTCCATATCCTTGTCCATGGGACAAGTGAGTGGGAAAAGTTACTTGCCCAACACAAAAATCTACTTGTCCTGGACGACTGGATGGGACTTTTCTTTGAGCCCTGAAGAAAGATGAAAACTTGCTTCTCAATCAAAAAAGCTTCTCATTGTTTGGCAATACCATCAAAGTAGGCTCAAAATTGTAAAATCATTGTTAATCACTCTGTAAAATGCCCAACAAAACGGCAATTTTTGGGAGGAAAATTAAATTTCTCAAGATACTCCCACGGAAATGAATCTTAACTCAGAAACCAAGCCACTGATCGCAACTTGGTAATTGAAATCATTTAAGCACACACAATCAGTCCATCTAAGACTAAAAGATGTTAACTCTGAAAATTCCCACACTGAACCCAATGCAATGGCTCTAATAATTATTGCAAATCAGTTGAACACAAGCCCACAATCAGTTACATCAAGGTCATGTGGTAGTTGTTGCTCTGTAGCGGGCCCGACACTGATGACTTCAGGATAATCTGTGATTCCTACGGTCATAGAAATGCACTGGGATTGGCTCTTGGGTCTTTCAAATGCCGATAACGGAATGCCAGGTAAACTCCCACCAACTGAAAAGGAAAGAAACGATGTGAGAAACATTACTGTAATCCATAATGGCACTGCATGCAGATTGACAATATTATAGAACTAAGAAAAATGTAGATCCGTAGCCAGGGTTAATCATAATTCTTTGTGCCACTTGTTCATGGAATTACATATAAGAGGAACTGGCAGATCTTTTGTAACTAGAGTAAAAGAAATGTTAAATTGTGCACCAAAGCTTAAAGTGCACCTAACCCCAATTTTTTTTCTCGCTTAATCTATGCACATTGAAAAGTCGAATAGTGAAATATTTCTTGTTTGTAATGTCGCGTTAGTGAGTTATAGAGATTTGAATTTACGAAATGCTAATTTGATGACATCATTTTAGGATTTACGTCAATTTACAATAATGCAGTAATCAATTTGAGAAATACTAAATATAAACTGTGGACAGTCAATTGATTCGTAAAAAATATTCCTTGGAGGTAAAAACAAGTAGTTGTATAATAAATGAATCCTAAAATGATGTCATCAAATTAGCATTTTGTAAATCCAAATCTCTATAACTCACTAACACGACGTTAAAAACAAGAAATATTTCACTATTCGATTTTTCAACGCACATAGAGTTGATTAAGCGAAAAAGATAATTGGGGTTAGTTGCACCTTAATTCTCTAATATTGTGACCCACACATGGTCTTTTGACTCTGAAGATGACTTTTGCTCAGGTTGTTGAATCGTCATTTAGTAAAAAGAAGACCAATTTGAAAGACAAAACTGTTCAAATTATAACGTTTGAGGTTGTATGTATTGTGTTGTTCCAGAAAATAATTAATATCCATACCTCCCATACAGAAGGTTTTTTGGCTTAAGTTTGGCTTTAGAAACCCAACCCCCTTCAAAATTTCCAAGGACCTTTCACGAAGAGAGTGTGGCAATCTCCTGGAACCACACACCTCAGACAGGGCTGTAAGGCATTTTCATAGTCTAATAATTAAAATGCACATGGGCCTCATATGGCGATTTAGTAAGTGAATGTGAGGCAGTAAATCAATATCTGCAGGAA
Source organism: Dendrophyllia cribrosa (assembly GCA_024195265.1). Taxonomy (NCBI): domain Eukaryota; kingdom Metazoa; phylum Cnidaria; class Anthozoa; order Scleractinia; family Dendrophylliidae; genus Dendrophyllia; species Dendrophyllia cribrosa. The sequence continues at coordinate 4,616,649 of JAJLRJ010000007.1, read as the reverse complement.
TTATCCCTTGTTGATAGAACATCATATATTAAATACTTACCAGTGTAAAACTAAAGAAGAGACCGATTCCTCCCACGTCATTCTTCACTGTTTTTAGACCATTTTCCGTGATGTGATAGCACGTTGGACATTCACCAGGACACGAATAAGTCTGATTCGTGCAACATTTAAGCTGAAAATATTAGACTGAATTGAATATTTCATGTCACTTGCACCATGCATTTTAGAATGGCTGTGGTGTCACTGTAGAACAACATTGTGGCTCAGCCAAGATAATGCATCAGTCAATTCCAGCTGTGCCCATGCTCCTCCTGGGACAACCAGTGGGCAAAAAATTGGTATATGGAGGGGACAAAGAAGCTGTGCAAACGCCCCAGGTATAGTAAAAAAAGAAGGAAAATGCTTTGAATCTAGACTCATCCAAAAGTTATTTGCAGGCAAACTAAGTAGAGTACGAGCAGTCTCTCTTTTTCAGCTTAGTCCGTCGAGTGAGAAACGAAAAAATATTAGCGAACGAAAAATGGGCGCGCGAAACTGGGGGTGAGGCAGGCGCGCCTGCCTCACCCCCAGTTTCGCGCGGCCATTTTTCGTTCGCTAATATTTTTCGTTTCTCACTCGACGGACTAAGCTGAAAAAGAGAGACTGCTCGTAGTCTAAACTAAGTCAACAGACAAATTTCAAATTTCTGGTCAGAAAGGGAGCCAGGATTCTTTGAGGTAAAAAACATGAGGATGTCAAATGCCCTGGGGAACATTGAAGGTAGGCTAATGCCCAACCCCCCGGATTTGAATGTGAGCAAATGCCTGACTACTATTCAGCGGTCTCCCTTGGGGAAGTGTGTGCACAATCTCACATCCTCTCAGTTGCGTTGTAGATCGCTAGCATGGCATTTTCAGTGTTTCCCCTCCCTCCCTTCCCTGTTGGTTCATGTGGGTTTGGGATTGGATCTTTAGTCTTTCTGATTATTATTGTATTTTTTAGTTTATTTATCTATTGGCTAGTATTTCAGGGATGTAGCTAAGAGCCGGCTAATTTCACCAGCTGAAAGAGAACTTATCACCGGCTGAAATTTCACAAGAAAACAAAGACTTGGGGTAATTTTGAAGGTGCACAAGCCAGAAAAACTGGCTGGGATTGTTAATGAGCCTGCTCAGTTTTTTCTTAGCTACACCCCTGGTATTCGAGCCCTGAAATATATAATTTTTTTTCACATGATGCATCTGACATAGAGTCAGGGCAAATTACATCAAAAAATGTAAACTTACAAAGAAGAAGCCTGGAACTACATGTACAGTACATGTATTTTCCACATTGAAATTAATTACCTTTTCACATGTTGGGTGACCCTCTGAGCCATGTGTGATGGTCATGTTCTCAAATCCACAGCAATTTCCACCTGTTTGTAATTCTGCTTTTGTTTTATCACTCAGAGACCCCCAGCCTTTCTTCAGCAGTGTATGTTGTTGGTTGGATGTTATAGAAAGTGCCGCCACTGACACAGAAAATAGTATAATAAATATGATGACCATGACTGCCATATACTAAGGTGAGTTAAGGATAACCCACCTTTCTGAGGCATTCTGGAGGATCTTGAAGGACAATCTCTATCAAATGATCCCCGAGAAACACACACATATATTACATAGACATAGAGAGAACAGACGACAATGCTGGGAAGCCTGTGCCCTACTCTTTGCAACAGTGATGTTATTATTATTATTATTACTAATTAATTCTTTAGCGTGGTTTTCAGTTAAGTGTCAAAAGCAATTTTGCAATTTCTCTGGTTTTGCATTTCAATCTATGCTTTGCGTTTGGCTAAAAAAAAACTTGCGCCACTTTCTTATCCCAGGGCTCAAAAAAACTCCTGTCCAGTCATCCGGGACAAGTGGATTTTTGTGTTGGGCAAGTAAGTTTCCCCACTCACTTGCCCGATGGGCAAGGATATGGACAAGCCGCCCATGAACTAAGCTTAAGTAACAATTTATAAAAACTTGTCCGGGCAAGTAAAACTCAAGACTTGCTTGCCCAAAGGGCAAGTTTAAATTTTCATTTTTTTCGAGCCCTGCATCTAATCAGAAGTACAACCAAAACCAATTATTGTGACTTGCCTGCATGCATCTTCCCGGGCTTCGTAATGGGTACACGTATTTAATTTGAGTTCTGATTGGTTCATTGGACTGTGTATGTCTGCTGTGATTAGCCAGAGTGATTACTAAATGGTTTTATGACACTCAATTGAAAACTGATCTTACTAATGTCCCCTACAGGTGCTACGTAGTATTAGGAACATTGCAGTGGAGGCGTGGAGGTCTACATGTAGTTGTTAGTGTGCTGGACTTTCAAAGAAGGCGAAGGAGACTACAGGCCAATGGCATCACTGCCAAATTCAATGACATGATTATCTAAACTGAGACAAGGTGTTGTGCGAAACCACCATGATCAGTTTCTTGGTTGGTGGCCATGGTCTGGCCAGGATTCCAGCTAGTGTTCCTTCTGCTCTGCCGGCTGGTGCAAAATGTCCAGAAAGGAATTCATCTGAAGCCATCGGCTGAAATTAGAATATAATTTCTTGCACTTCAGTGTTTGCAAAGTGCACAAGTGCTGTACTTAACTTTGAAGTGCAAATACCTGGTGTGTAGGTGCATTTCAATACATTGCTAAGAAGGAGTGTTAAACCTGCAACCATCCAGGGTTTGGCACTGACAAAAAAATGTCATTAAAGGATACAAAAAAGAGAACAATCTGGTGATGCTTGATTGCACCATAGATTCCAGCTAAGGACATTAACATCATGAACACCCCACATGCGATCGTTCCACCCACTATGGGCCAGCTAGTCAAAACAGCACTTATTTTAAATGACACTGGAACGATTATGAGGGTCAAACCTACGATCTGCAAAACACAAACAAACAAAACATATACATGTAAAGATAAAATAAACTGGGTAGAGTACGAAATATTCAACAGACAGGTAATAGTAAGGAGAGCAATTTCAAAGGGGCAAAGTGAGAGAACATCAGTTTACAAATGCATAATAAATATTTTTATGTAAGCCAGGTTTGTTTTAAAATTTCAGTAAAAAGAAATATGTCACCACAGGCATCTCTATTAAGAGAGTAAATATTAAAGAACATCGGCTTTCTGCTTGGACCAAGAAAACTGTCTGTAACAAAGATGTGTCTGTATCAGTGTTTCTGTTTTAGGAAAAAAGAGTTCTAGGACCTCCTCCTTAAAAGTTTTAGGGGTCCTGCACAAATTTTGAGGGTCCCCCAGCAACTTACATTGTATTCTTCATTATTTTCTGTACCGACTTTCGCTCAAAATATTAAAACCATAAATAGAGGACTTCGCTCTTGTTGGGGGATCATGGGTAATCTGGGCAAACATGCCGCCAAATAGTGTTTGTATGGGAATCATGGGTAATCAGGGCAAACATGCCGCCAAATACAGTGTTTGTATGGGAATCCAGTGTCTAATAATTTCAGTATAATTTTAATTTTCGAATACAGTCACTAACCTCCTGTAAGCGGACACTCACCCTCGGGACCAAGGGTGAGTGTCCGCTTACGGGAGGTGACGGCTTACGGAAGGTTTAAAAAATATATAGTGCACTAGAAGACGTATAATGCACCAGTACATGTCTTTTAAAGCTATTAAGACCACTTGCAATTGTATTATCCATCACAGGGTTGTTGGATGTTGCTTTTTATATCACACATACACTATAAAGTTAGCACTAATTAAAAGATTGAAAGACTTGCCACTAAATAAATGTACATATCTGTAAAGCTCTTGCATTGCTGTCACACAAACTGATGAAATCCATTTAAAAACAGTAACATACTCAATCCATGTAGTTATTTTCTAAGACATAAGGTGTCTGCTTTTGCAGTTCCCTGATCATCTGACACCTTTAATGAAATGACTAGTTACCTACATGTAACTGTACTCTTTAGACTCGCATGTCGCTTTTGTTTTGGTCAAGTACAATTAAACCATTAAAACTGAACCTATTTTGTTAGAAATTTTCTTGATATCGTTTACTTTGAAATGTTTATGAAGGGTGGCAAAGGGTTTTTGCGTGACGTGTGATGGACCCAAAATTAACAGCATGACATGTGATTGAGCCAAAATAAGCCATGTGATGTATGATTGGACATCACAGCGTGATGTGTGATTTGCTTTTTTAAAGCATGTGAGGTGTGATTTACCTCTTAGATTTCTGTGATATATAAACATTATTTGACAGCCTTTGACTTGATTTGAAAAACTAGAAGTCCTGGAAGGCTAACATTAAAGAAAATAGTCTAAATAAAAGTTAATAAACAATGGCAGCCATGACACTATATTCTGGTCTTTTCTTGACCTTTGATTTTTGTGGAACTGTAGGTCAAAATAATTCATGACACAATAGAGTGACATAAGTTAATGTAGTTAAAATTAGAACAAGGACTACGCCCTCATTTATTTTTTGACAGTTTTGTCTCAGAAAAAAATCATGGATTATTGTTGTAGTGCCTAACGTGTCCATCGCATGAAACAGTCAAAAAAATGTTGACCGAAATGTTAGAGATAAATTTTCTCAAAACTGTCAGATACAACATAATTTTTACAATAATAATGCATTCCATTAGATTGAAATCATACCATTTTAGTTGTCTAAGTGTAGTGCACTTAAAAACATGACGCATGATTAGTGTTAAAATTTTTCTCAGTGATGCGTGCATTAAATCTAAAAATTCAGTGTGATGCATGATTGGTGCCCTCCTACCCCCCACCCCCCCCCCCCCCCCCCCCCCCCCTCCCAACCCTTGCCACCCTCTTTATGGGGTGAAAAGAGCTTGAAATGTACAGGTAAGATTGTTTGATACATTTCCTCAAGTATTCTTTCATATTAACATATTTATACGTATTTATACATGTGTATTTTTGTGGATTCAGGGATGTGTAGATAAGAGCCGGCAACCGGGAAAATTACCCGGCTGCGAACTTCATTTTTCCGGCTATAAAAGCTAAGTGCAGAAATATAAGAACTACATTTTTTCTGTCAGTCCTATATTTCCAGCTGTTAAAAACTAAATCTACATCCCTGGGATTATGCAATTTAATTGGAGCATAATTCCTTGCATCCTCAATCCTTTAGAAATCCCAGCAAATTATAATTGTGCATAAAGTGTTTTTTCACATGATTTGTGTATAAACACAATCTCTGGTCCTTTCCGTCATTACAGAGATAAATATTTTTGGACTCTTAGGGCCGATTCGCACTAGCGGACAAATTTTGTAACAATTTGTAGATTTCTTCATTAATGTGTCACTTGTTACAGAAAACAAGTGCGAATACGTTTTTTGAGACCTAGAACTTGTCCAACAATTCAGGAAAACAAAGAAGCAGTTGTCTTATGATTGGTCAGCGTTGGACGCGCGATACATTTTGTCAAACAATCGCAAAAACAAGTACGAACGACTTGTTGGACAAGTGCAAATTTTGTCAAAACGGACAAATCTTCAAAGGGGCCGTTGTCCTGCCTCAAGGCAGGACAATTCATGACAAGTCGCATTCCAATGCCACTCGTAATGCCAGATAACAATACGTTGTTGATTGGCTATTGTGTTTGGTCTGGATTGTACTAAAAAACAACACGCGAAATTTCGTCCTTTGCCCATTTATCATAGTCCCGCTTTTTGTCCCGCTTCGTGGACGATTGTGTGGCGTTAACATCTGTCGAAACGCCACTTGCTTCATAACTTGCCGAGGTGACGTCGTGGAAGGATGATTATACCGGGGTTGGAACAAGAGAATGCGGAGGGAACCAGTTTGTGCCGATAAATGGACGGGAAAAATAATAGTTTTCTTGCGACATTTTCCCCGCACGAGCACAAAAACATCAGTACACGCGCACTTCAAATGCAAATCGTTTTAACATTTTTCACCACGTGGACCTGCCTGCATATTTGATGTTTGCTCAAGACGACCGTGCCGAGAAATGTACAAGGATGCCAGAAGCACGTGCAGAGCTATTGTACTGATAATTATACCTTTTGTTTTCTTCAAAATGTCTCTGACTTGTCGCGACAATTTTGTTTTTGTCAAAAATGTCATGACATTTCAAACTTGTCCGCTAGTGCGAATCGGCCCTAAGAGACAAAGTGAACTGTCCGTATTAACAAGCAGGTTTCTGTTGTGTTCAGATGTGTTTTAAAGTTTAATCTCTGTTAATATGGAGCATTATTTGTTTATGAAAATATGAGGGAAAACAAAGTTATTGGCTTGAAAATTTTTTTCTTGAAGAACATTTCCATGATTCAGCTAGACATAACGAAAGGCACAAAAACGTAAGCTTATTGCCGCCTATTAAAGTCATTTACATGTACAAATTGACCACATATATAAGCTTAAAACAAACAATGATTCTCCAAAATTCCTAGACGTTCTAATTATAGTAATTTGTGAACTAAACTAGACGGCACGGGAGATTGAACGAATAAGCAATATCGAGTTTGATCTTTAACACACCACATTCAGCAGTTATGAAAATATGAAAGCTCATTTCATGGTTGACTGCAAAAACCTGACAGTCAAAGCTTCTAGCAACGTGCAACCTGACGGTAAAAACTACATCTCGCAATTTTACTTACCATGTAAAGGATATTCAAGAATATCAACCCCAGCCTATAGCAGCTAAACGTCAGAGAAGACCCTGTACTCCCCATTTCGTTTAAAATTCTAAACCACGCCTGGAAAATTCCCGGAAGTTTGCTTTCGATTCAACGCTGAACTCGCATGATAATCAGTCTATTCCAAGATGGCGGCTCCTCCAGTGGTGACGTCATTCATGAATGTGACCAATCATTGATATTTTTAGAAAGCAGCTACAACGGAGCGAGCCGCTAAATCGGCGCTAACTGCTTGGTCTGTGCACATAACACTAAACAGATCGATTACATTGGTAAGGACGTGACTTCATTTTAATCTTTCCAGCATGTCCTATCCCCTCCCTCCACCACTGGGGTTAAAACACGTGGTCCCTAGTCGATGGCTTTTTCATTGAATTTTTTTTAAAATTTCATTTCGTAAAGAGAACTTAGCCATTGATCATTCTTCCTGGCATGGTTTAACTTAACGCTTTCGTTTCCGAACGTAATCGCAATCCGATTCGTCTATGCACTTTTAACGTCTTTTCTCTTGTTATTCCTCGCAGAGAAAGTGATTTTGTTATATTGCTACAGGTATCTATTGTCTAAAACTTTCCAATAAACACGGCTGGTAAAACAGAAACATTGCCGCTCAACTGTCCAATCACGAATGGCGTTAGATTTGTGACTCGGGTACCATGATTTCCGTGCGCAAAAACAATGGCGCGGACCGGTCAACATTCCCGGATAAAACAGGAGAAGACTTGAAACGAGTCACAAAACCAACAAAAGTGGTCACTCGAAGTTAGAGATTTGTTATCTTTTGGCAGCTTTTGGGCTCCATACAATTACTTCAAGTTCAGAATTGTTCGTGAGGCGGCTACAGCAAGGTAAGTCCAATGTATTTTAGAAATGTCGTGTTTTTGAGCGTGTAAAAAAGAAAATCTCGTGCGTTTTATATCAGTTCGTTGCCTTCAAGTTACCGAGGCAAGTTCCGGTACAGTTTGTGGCCGCGCCGTCTGTCGTCTCCAGTAGATGTTTATATATTTTCATTCATACATTCGTTCAATTTGTTTAGCAGACTCACATTTCACGGGTTATGGCTTAGTTCTGCCGCTCGCCCATCGATGTTACCGTTGGCTTTTCATTCGCGTCTTTGTTGTCCTTGTTTCCCGACGAATTGCGTGTGTTTGATGAAGTTTCCTGCTGTATGCATGTTTTAGTGAATGCAAATTATCGAAATGATCTAAAGGACTCTTTTATTCCTCGAAACCTGTACCTGGTTGAAAGAGTCTGCTTACAGCAACCACGCATCCGCCCAGTGATTCTAAAAGACTAAAATATCGCGAGTTTCACGGCAGCTAATAGCATTTTTCTCGGTGTAAACTTAGGCTAAATAAAGTGATTTGAATAGCCATGGCCTTTATATTTGAGTAAAAATTACCTAAGGTGACTAAGGTGCTATGTATTTTAATGAACATTGTTCATGCACTTAAACGGCGTGGGAGTCTTTTCATAGACAATTAAGCTTAATTTCTCAGGAGTCGTGGATTTTAAAGGTTTGCATAAAGTTAGTTGTAGCGGTATAACGTTCCCTTTGATTTACACTATCATAGTCTCACGAAGTCAGAGAAATGCTGAGCGCACCCATGTTCTAATCTATGCACCCAACATGTGTTTATTTCTTTAAAATAATATAGTACACAAAAAGCCGTGGAAACAATGAACACTATATATATCTTTCTGTTGTATTATTATATAGTGCAGATATGATTATATGTGTGTCACCCCAAGTATTATTTTGATTTATCATTACTTGAAAAGCAGAGTTTAATTGGTGAAACTTATTTTTTGTGCAGAATGTTATCACAGACAATCCCTTTTACATAGCAATTGGGGCCAGAGAAACTGTCTGTTTGAAGCGGGATTTGAATCTACTTGCTAACGGGCTGTACAGCCATGCTTAGTAGAGACCGTTTGGTTTAGTGATAAGGGAGGAGGTCCCTGGTTCAAGTCTTTTCTGACCCCTAGCTGGTATTGTTTCATGGTAGACCTGAGTTCAACTCATGCTTGTGAGTAGCCAACTGGTCTGCCTCCTGCCACATGGGATTCTTAAACATTGTTAATGTTATGAAGTCTTTGTTGCTTATTTTGGAGCGATTTTAGAATACCCGTCCACTTATTTACATATCCCTAAACGTTTTAAAGAACGAAGCATATGAAAACAAAAGGATCCATTCTTATTCAATGAGATGCAAATAAGTGGACGGGTATTCTACAGTTTAGCCCTTATTTTGAATGCTCGGCTTCACTAGAACCATGTGCTATAACCTCTTACCAAAGGTAAATGTAGGACATTAATATTTTACAAATGCACATGATATAGTGCCAGCTGTTTACCAAAATGAGACCGGAGAGGCATGTGAAATGGTGCTCATGACAATACCATTGACCCTCACATAAGCGACCATCCAAAATGCAAAGCTAAGGTGGTCGCTTAGGTCTGAGAGGTCCGACCACAGAGCAATAAAATCATTGGTGCAAAGTATTGTATATTTTTGTTTTATTGGACTTGTACTGTTCCACATAATTTAACTTGTGCCTGCAGTGATATTGAAATATGGACAAGTGGTCACTTACCAGAGGTTGAAAACAATAGAAAAATGTAGTACAATGTAAATGTACTGTATGATGTATGATTTTAAAGTGTAATCTCAAATTAATCCTTTAACCCTATTCCACTGGTGGAATCACAATGCAGCTTCCTAGCAATGCTACCAAACTGCTATTACATGGTTACATGGTCTCAGAATGTTATATGGCAAGATCAGGAATATGATGCAGTCTCCTGAGAGTGTTATATGGCCTTACATGTACATGTATAGGAAATCAGATGCAGTCATGTGAAGGTGTCACATGAAACTATCAGGAGTATGATGCAGTCACGCAAGAGTGCCATACAGTGTATGCCACCATTAGGGGTATGATGCAGTCACACAAGAGTGCCATATGCCATCATCAGGAGTATATTATTGCAGTCACGCAATGGTGCCATATGCTACCATCAGGAGTATGATGCAGTCACGCAATAGTGCCATATGCCACCATCAGGAGTATGATGCAGTCATGCAAGAGTGCCATATGCCACCATCAGAGTATGATGCAGTTATGCAAGAGTGCCATATGCCCTTTCAAAAGTACATGACTGTACATGTATAAATGTAGTCACGTAGTGGTGCCATATGGCACCATCAGGAGTATGATGCAGTCACGCAATAGTGCCATATGCCACTATCAGAGTATGATGCAGTTATGCAAGAGTGCCATATGCCCTTTCAGGAGTACATGACTGTACATGTATATTGTAGTCACGTAATGATGCCATATGCCACCATCAGGAGTATGATGCAGTCACGCAATAGTGCTATATGCCACTATCAAAGTATGATGCAGTTATGCAAGAGTGCCATATGCCCTTTCAGGAGTACATGTACATGTATATTGTAGTCACGTAATGGTGCCATATGCCACCATCAGGAGTATGATGCAGTCACGCAATAGTGCCATATGCCACCATCAGGAATATGATGCAGTCATGCAAGAGTGCCATATGCCACCATCAGAGTACATGTATGATGCAGTTATGCAAGAGTGCCATATGCCCTTTCAGGAGTACATGACTGTAGTCACGTAATGGTGCCATATGGCATCATCAGGAGTATGATGCAGTCACGCAAGAGTGCCACATGCCACCATTGTCACCAGTTAGTGTGTAAACTATTGGTGTGTAAATTACTGTAGTGTGTAAATGCTAGAACCACTGACACTTAAATAAAGTTTTTTTAGTACTACTACTGCTACTACTATTACTACTACTACACTACTACCACCGCCGCCGCCGCCGCCGCTGCTGCTACTACTACCACTGCTACTACTATTACTACTACTACTATTACTACTACTACTACTACTACTACTGCTACTGCTACTACTACTGCTGCTACTGCTGCTACTGCTACTACTACTACTACTACTACTTGGGAATAAGATTTCAGTCACATGAAAGTGCCATACTATATGACACTAATGAGAATAAGATGCAGTCATGGGGCTTAAAGGGTTAACTTGTATTATTAATAATGGGCTGTTTTTTATAGTGAAGTTCCACATGGTTCCCTGCTAGCAGACACCTTTTCCCTTGTGTGAGAGTCAGAGCACAGTTTCCTTTTCTTCCCACCTTAAAGTGTTGTTTTTTTGGAATATTTCAAAAGGAAATCATCAGAGATTTGGAAGGCAAAACAGGCAAATGGGCCTAAAGCCCCTTGCTTTGAAAAGTTATGGGCCATTTCCAAAAAGTATGGGCCATTGAAGTTAATACCTACAAAATGTACTAACATACAGAGAAACATGGAGAAGACAAAACTAATACTAACCGTACGAACATACTAAAGTATAGAGAAACGTCAAGAAGAAAAAACTGATACGGTATGATCAACTAACGTGCAGAGAAGACAAAACTGATACCGTACCAACGACTAACGTACAGAGAAACATGGAGAGGACAAAACTAATACGGTACGAGCATACTAAAGTACAGAGAAACATTGGGAATAAAAAACTGATACGGTACGAACAACTAACGTGAGGAGAAATGTCAAGACTATTGACGGACAAACGTGGAAAAGGCAAAACTAATACCATATAAATGTACTAATTCTCTCGACTCTTTCATCACATATCATGCACAATGGCCCATCTTGGGTTCGGTAAGTTACTTTACAATGCGCCATTTTATGACATGCGCCATATGCGCACGGCGCACAGCCTTCTAAATCCCTGAATCATGTATTTACTTAACTCTCCAAATCATTTGTTAATCAGAGCACGGGAAGATCGCTTTTTCTGGCCTTACTTTTCGGATTTTCATGGCCGCCATTAAATTTGCATGTTCCTGAAGAAAAGCTCACCAGCTCTCTGTGATGTCACAGAAAGACGGAAAAATTCAAATGTCTAGTTTGAAGAAGAATTTGCCCAAGCTAAAACCTGTTCGTTTGAACCGTTTTTCTGTTTTTTCCAAAACATTAACTCAGGGGTTTCAATAGAACCCGGCTACCGGTGGGGTACCGCCGCCTACTTCGCCTCTCACCACCAGTTACCAGACCGCCCTGGTGGGATGGGGCCTTACGGACCCTTATCTGTCACAGCCACCTATTATACCTTGGCCAGCCGCCAACTTCAATTCTTACTGAAACCCCTGTAACTGGTACAAGATGCCAGGTTCTACATAGATGTGTTGTGCATGGGTGTGAGAAAAAGGCTAATAGAAATGCAGCAATTTTGCTACACAATTCAAAAATAGCTGAAACAACTAATTATAGGATGGGTAAATAAAAACAATGCATAATTTACGATTGACTGGTTTTAATTATTTTCAGACCATCCACCCTGGCGACGGTATCTTGTTGCGAGTCATCTAAGATGTCCTCTTCGTCACCGGTGGCGGAAAACTGGTGTTATACTCAAATAAAAGTCATCAAGTTCTCCTACATGTGGACGATAAACAACTTCAGTTTCTGCCGCGAGGAGATGGGGGAAACTTTAAAAAGTTCCACATTTTCAGCTGGTGCTAATGACAAAATGAAGTGGTATGTAATTTTTGTATCTTTTGCTTTCTGATTCTCATTGCATGCATCATGTTCGAATTACATTCAATTTGCAAGGAAGTACTTGAGTAAACAGAAAAATCTTGGAAGCAAATAGCTCAGTAGGCTAAGAGTACTCCCTCTTTTCTCTCTGTGATACAGTTGTTAAGAGAGCGAAACACACAAATGGAAGGGGTGGGTAAAAAAAAGTGCTACATAGATATAGTGCCATTTAACTGGAAGTTGTCAATAGACTGATAAAAACCAAATAGAAGTGTGAAAATTTCTAGGGGGTGTTTTAACACTGCATATCATCTGAGTTTAGGGCTTTTTTCCACACATCCCTGTTAGCCACTGGTGTTGATTTTCCTGGAAGCAGACAATTTTTGCATTTGCCCAACAACATGTTTCCCTGAGAGAGAAGAGTGACTTCTCAATTTGGTTTTTCAGGAAATAAAAAAAGTTACATTTAAGTTTGTCAGGGTCATTAAACATCATATCAATGAGTTGTGATTGGTACTGATTTTAATCAGTTTTTTCTCTTTCTGTTTTTGGGAGGAGGGGGGGGGGGGGGGGGGGGGGGTCAGTTCAGTTTAGGGAAAAGTGGACTCTGTCTTGATTGAATGAGTTCAGAGGTTTATTTGATATTGAAATCCACAATAAAATACTTTTCTACATTTCTGATTATGCAATATTGTTTTTTATATCATCATTATGTCTAGGTGTTTAAGAGTTAATCCTAGAGGCTTAGATGAAGAAAGCAAAGACTACTTATCATTGTATCTCTTATTACTTGCTTGTAACAAGAGTGAAGTCCGGGCAAAATTCAAGTTTTCAATTCTCAATGCCAACAGAGAAGAAACAAAAGCTATGGGTATGTACAATGTAAAGCAATTTTTCATAAATATTTTAAAAATATTTACTGTGTACAGGGTGTTTCAAAAGCAGGGCTGTCATTAAGAATTGAGACAGGCGTTGCTCTGAACTTAACACCCGTAACAATCTTGTTGCTTTGTCGTTCAATTTAACCTATGACAGGCAAGATCACCCGTAACATCAAGGTCTCATCAAGTGCACTCACCCGTAACAGATGCTACGGGTGATGGCCCTTAATGACAGCCCTGCAAAAGTTCGTGGACATTTTTAAAAGTCTATACATCGTCCAGATTTTTTATTTTTCTGTCCATTTTCTTACAGGCATTAACAAATCTTATTGTTTATCGATTTTCAGAACTATTATAAAAGTCGAATAAAGAAAATTGTTGAAATAAATATTTTCCCGCCAAAAGGTGCAAATCTGGGTCGTGTGTGTTTTTGTACTTTCCCGCCATTTTTGTCTGTTTTCAGTAGCAACTAGATTTTTATTGTTTTGATATCATTTGCAAGTATGATCCCTAAAAAATTCCAAAAAGCAGTCTATTTAAGAGCACAGGCAGCAATTTTATGATCATCTGGAGTATCTGTGCGAGAAACGGCTAAAATATTGCAAAAAAGCAAGAGCTGGGTAGCAAAGTGGTCAAGTTCTTTAGCCGGACTTTTCTGACAAGCCAAGAAGTCCTAGACAGAACCGCTAAGAAAATTATAGAAAATGCAAAGTATAAAAGAGGAAGTTCCACCAGAAAAATCAGCAAATAACTGAAAAACAAAGATCTGCCTGGATCTGCAGCAAAGGATGGAAACCTTTGGGACGAAAAAAGCTACCACTTTTGAGCAACAAACAGTGGAAAGCTCGCTTGGCATTCGCTCGCAAATATCGTAAAGTTACAACAGATGAATGGGAAAACTTTCTATTTAGCGATGAGTACCCTAATTAAATACCTTTGCCATCTCCCCAACCCTAAAAACGAAATCATATGGGGCTCACAGGAGATCCAGGTTCCACCATCGTACCAAGTTAAAGGAAGCGTCAAATGGATGGTTTTGGGTGGCATGACAGGCCGCGGCCTGACTTACTTACATTTTATCCCGCAAGGCCAAAATGTAACGGCAGAGTATTATATCACAAAAATCCTTGAGAAGGAAGTGAAGCCTCTTTTCAGCCGACAATCTACAACAGACGAGCCCATAAAATGACAGCTTTTCACGAACAAAAGCAGTACGACCTTCATACAAGATGGCTCACCAGCTCATACTGCGAAAGCAACCCAGCAGTGGTGCAAGAAAAAACCTCCCGATTTTTATTGAAAAAGATGAATGGCCAGCAAATTCACCTGATCTTAATCCCATTGAGAACCTATGGAGCATCATTGACGAAGTTGCATACAGAGATCCAATCCCTAAGACGATGGGAGGACGAAAATCAAGGTTACGGCAAGCCTGGCGAAATATACCACCAGCGAGATAGCTCGTTCCATGCCGCAACGGCTTAAAAATGTTATACAGAAGAATGGGGGACACGCTGGGTATTGATATTTTAACAGTAGCCAAAGGAAACAATGTACATAAAACTGGAAAACTTTCATTAACATCGGAATTCTAAAACCATCATTCATTTGTATAGAAAAGTGTCCACGAACTTTTGAAACACCCTGTACATGTAGTTTCTGGTTCACGATTTCACATGTGTTGTTTAAAATACATGTACTGTACATGTAAGCAGAAAAGTCTAATTTTTTAGTACAGTCAAAGATCTCTGAGCAGACACTTGTACAGTGTGTAAGTAGACAGCTCTACTTACGGCTGCCTTGAAAAAAACCCTGTTTTTATTCTCCTCTTGTGAGCATCATTCCCGTAAGCGGCCAGCTCCAGTTACCGGCACTTTTTCTGCTTCCCTAGAGCATCCGCTTATGGAAGCTTAGACTGTACATGTAGTTAGTTAGTTAGTTAGTCCTCTTCATCCCGTGCGGGACATAAGGCGTCAATGATCTGTTTCCATCTGGACCGGTCCTTTGCTGCATGCTGTGCCTCGCCCCATGACAAGCCCATCTCGCTCAGCTCGGCCATCACAGTACGTCTCCAAGTTGTCTTGGGTCGCCCTCGCCTCCTTTTTCCAGGTGGTGTCCATCTAAGGGCGATCTTGGAGATACGATCTACATGTAGGTCCATTCTGAGGACATGCCCGAGCCATCGGATCCGGCGGCGCTTGATCTCAAGTATCACACTCTGGCTCTTTGTCTTCTTATAGAGTTCTTTGTTTCTTTACATGTAGTTACTGTAATGAAAACAGACAAGGACCAAACCTTTCATTAAGTTTCTTGTGTTTGTGTCATAATCAGTAACAAGATTACTGTAACTGAACTCTAGATGGCACAATTTACACTGTATGCTGTGCAATAACACTAAAATAATTAATGTATTTCTACAGTGCAATGAACAAAATAAAGTTTGGTAGTACATGTACAATGTATATAGTGTATGTGTAGCAAGAATATTAAGGGAAAAATTGAATCAGTTTTTGTTTTAGCTCCCTGTGTTTTATACACATGTAAGGAGATAGGTACAAATACTGTATACTAAAAAAAGCCAAAATGTTACTAAATACTTGGTGTATGACAGAATATTGTTAAAGTGTATATGACAGATATTTTTTTATTTGCTTCATGGTTTTGGAACCAACCGGAAGTGAAATTCCACGTTTTAGACAGCTGAAACACGGAAAAGAAAATTGATATCGAAAAAACTCTTTTCGATTTTCTTATCAGAACGCCATGTAGATTCCATCAAGCAAATAAAAAAATAACTGTCATATACACTTTAAAATTGCTGTTAAAGATTGTGTTTTACATGTACAAATCTGCATGTATTTTAGCTCTTTACTTTCAAAACTAATTAATTTAAATGAGGAGCTAAATTTTTTTAAATGCTGATACGGGAAGCCAAAATAATATTGTTTGTGATAAACCTGGTTTATATAATAAATATTATGGTATTGTTATCTGTACTATATACACTTGCCAATTGCTTATGAATATAATTATAAAAAATACATACTAGATATATATAAAAATTAAAGTTTATAATCAAAAGAGAGACTTTTTCTGATTTTCAGAGTGAAACAACATAATATTTACAAAATGGTTATTTGTTTTTGTTACAGAGAGCCAAAGGGCTTATAGATTTGTTCAAGGTAAAGACTGGGGATTTAAAAAGTTTATAAGAAGAGACTTTCTCATGGATGAAGCTAATGGGTTGTTACCCAATGACACACTTACCTTGTTCTGTGAGGTGAGGCTACATTACTTTTTTTTAATCTGCAACAAAGTTCACGTTATTTTGAATAGTCACACTTTAGGATTTCATCCAAAGACTCAAAAGTTAGAACTAACTTGTGTGTAGCATAATAGACAGCACCACTGGAAAGTACTGCTCAATAGCTTTCATTTGAATGATCACACTTTAGGATTTCATCCACGGACTCGTTAGAACCACCTTGTACAACATAATAGACAGCACCACAGCAAAGTACTGCTCAATAGCTTTCATTTGAATGGTCACACTTTAGGATTTCATTCACAGACTCAAAAGTTAGAACCACCTTATACAATGTACACCATTATAAACAGCACCACAGGAAAGAACTACTTACATGTATTATTAGTAGCTTAATCGTTTGAATGGTCACACTTTTAAAATTTCATCCATAGACTTAAAGGTTAGAACCAGCTTGTACAGCATTGATAATAAACAGCGCCACAGGAAAGTACTGCTCAGTACATGTAGCTTAATCATTTGAATGGTAACATTTTAGGATTTCATCCACAGACTCAAAAGTTAGAATCACCTTGCACAGCATAATAAACAGCCACACAGAAAAGAACTGCTATCACATTACTGAAGTTTTGATTTTACCTCCGAAAGATTTCCATTTCATTTTTTGTTTTGAAAATGCGATACTAATATATGTTTGAAATCTATACTGAATTACTTTCAGGTGAGTGTAGAAGGTGATTCAGTTAATGTATCCGGTTCATCTCATACGGCGGCACTCAAGGTTCCAGAGTGTAAGCTACCAAGACACATGGGAGCTCTTTTAGACTCGGGAAACTTCAGTGATGTCACACTGTGCACGAATGGCCGGGAATTCAAGGCACACAAAGCTATATTGGCTGCTCGCTCCCCCGTGTTTGGAGCCATGTTTGAACATGAAATGGAGGAAAGTAGAAAAGGTCGTGTGGAGATAAGTGACATTGATCCTGATGTGTTTCATGAAATGCTAAAATTTGTTTACACTGGTAGCACTCCACAGCTTCAAGGAATGGCAGATGATCTTTTAGCTGCAGCAGACAAGGTTGGGTTTTGATGAAGTGGAATTTTTGTTTGTATTGCTCTCATTTATAATACATGTTAGAAAAAATACAGTTACTGTAGTGATTCGTCAAAAACAGTTTGCCAATGGTTATCCAAATGTGCAAATATTTATTATAAAATAATGATCATTGGGACATGGCAGAAGCTAAGCTTCTGGACATGGATTATGCAGATATCAAGAAAGCTGTCATGTGTCAAGTGTGTGAAGCAGTGCAAATCAAATCCATTCAAAATTTGATTTTTGAATCAAGTCTTATTTTCAGTTTTGCATCCATTATTCATAGAATGAACTTTTGAAACAAATATTGAGTTCATTAATTCACTCTAGATAGTAATGCTTGACAAGTTTTAGTTGCAAGGAACTGTACTTGGATAAGTTGCTTGGCAATACACAGATCTATTCTTTGATATTTATTTATTCTACTGGTCAGTATGACCATAAAAGTTTGATGTAAAAACCAAATACGTGGACATGTACAATGTATCAAAATGTTTTCAGTCATTTGCTTTCAATCCTCATTATTTTTTTTTTTTGCAGTATGACCTGGACAGATTAAAAGTTATGTGCGAGGAAGCATTATGTTCAAATTTAACGGTAGACAATGTGTGTGATGTACTTATATTAGCTGACATGCACAGTGCAACGCAACTCAAGGCGCAAGCCCTAGACTTCATCAACAGGTGACCATAGCAACTTCAATTTTGGCACTGATAACTTTATTTGAAAATGATTGTAGCTGTAGTTGATAACTACATGTACAACATGCATGAGGGGAACTGTGTGAATAACTGGAAACTTCCAAAATGGTAATAAATTTTTAAGTGAATAAATATGGATACAGTAAAGAATGTCAATAGAAAAATTATGGATTTTGCCATTTGAAAACAACAGAACATCAAATTGGAAGGCTACCAAGAGGATCCAGGAATTTGATATTAAATAATAAAATATTTTGGCAACTAAAATATTTTTCTGGATCAATGTTAAACTTAACACAAAAACAAGCAAACTATGGAAAAACGCTGAGATATTTAAAATACTTTTAATCATTTTAAGCCAAAACTATTTCTGGTGCCATTTTTCCACCAAGCCTTCCACTGTTGAAAATGTCGCCCTTCATCAGCGTGTGTGCTTTCATCTGGGGCCTGTGTCTCGAGCATCCCGACATCTTTTCGGGTCCAGAGCTATTTTTTTTTAGAATCAGTATCTATACAGTGATGGTGTAGTTCTATTAATAAAACCCATCTTGTTTCATCAATTTTATTAAAGCCCCGGCTAAACGTTCTAACGTTGTTATATAACATGTCCAACATTTTGTTGAAGGACAATGTTGGATGGATGGAAAAATGTCATTCAGCATCACTCCAACATTGTTAAAAGTTAGCGAAAATGTTTGATTGAAATCACAATATATTAATCCAAGAAATAATGTTGGTCAAACATCATCTATACACATGCATTGTTGAACCAACAAAATGTTGTACAACAATGGTAGAAGGTTTAATAGACCATAAATTCATAAATGGCTGCTGTTTAATTTTTTGTTTGGCTCAGTTGTCAAAGAAATATTGATGATATGGCATTAATGAGCTCTGCAAAATATATATTCTTTAGAAGTTTTTGAGTAGTTTTGGTTAAATGGCTGTAAAGTTATGGCATATTCAAGTTTGTATTGGAAATCACCATCTACTGTATCCTAAAAAGCCACATTTTCAGGTTTTTTCACATTTTGAAAAGGCTATAACTTCACCTCAAATACGAAAATGGCCTTAAAACTACAAATGATTCATATTGACATGACCTTTCTTCAGAAACCCATAAGTGGGTTGAAACATGTAACGCGCATTCACAGCTTCCGCATATTCATTTTCTGCTTTATAGTACCATGTTTGGAAATCCGTTAAGATTGGAAGCAAGTTGTTTCAGCGAATTGATTGGTTAATATTTTTATCTTGATTTTCCAAATATGGCTGTAACAACTTCTTAGCAAATTGAATAATTGGAAGCTTGTTTTGAAGCGTACAAGAGCCAGTTGCACGTTTCAACCCACTTATGGGTTTCTGCTTTCTTGTAATTCAATTCATTCTTTAGTTATTAAAAAAAAAACTAGCAAACTACCAAAAAAATGCAGGGTAGCCATTTATGAATAAGGTGTATGCCAGTATGACCTGGGGTTAAGCTTTCAAAACCAACAAAATTAAAGTCTTTAATGTAAACAGGGCCTGACAAGTTATTTTGACTTTTGACATAATTATGGGCTCCTGGTGGAACATCGACATTCCTCGTGATCATCATTTATCTTTATTTTCCATTCAACAGCCGTGCAACAGATGTCATGGAATCCAATGGCTGGAAAACACTTGTAAGAGATCACCCACATCTCATAGCACAGGTTTTCAAGGCATTTCTAGCCTCAACACAAACACCCTTGATAGGGCCACCAAGAAAAAGACAAAAAACTTCATAAGTGACATGCAAAACATCTATAAAATAAAAATTAATGTAAAATAGAAAGTTACAAAAAATATTATTTTACGTTCTGGGAACAATCAGTTTTCTCCCTTGAACATTTGAAACTTTCCTTTTTAAACTCTGAATTGTATTTCTGAAAGAGTTGTCTCAATTAAAATTGTCTCTTTCTCTTTCCCGTTTTTCTCTTTTTCCCCTTTTTTCCGATAATCCTTTGAGATATTCTTAACCTTCATTCGTATACATACATCCAAGAATTTTATGTTTTCCATAAATCCTTAAAGGCTGCAGTATTTTATTTTTCAGCAAAGATTAAATGACATTCATAAAATATTCATGATAAACCAAAAACATATTGACAAATGATCACCTCAGGGCTTTAGCAACCTCGTGGTAGTCGGCATTAGTAAATTTCCAAACACCACTCTTGATATTTTAGCACACCCTCATTCGCCACCCTCTTTACCATTTTCCCCTCTCTTCTCTTTTGGTTTGTGTCATGTTTTCTGCTTTTTAACAACTTTTTTTTTTTTTTCAGCATTTCATTTTTTCATGCAGTCATTTCACTTGTTCATTCAACATGCTCATTTTTCTTTCTATCGCATTTCCCTTTTCGCTCTTTTCATGACAGGAGAAAACTGATTGTTCCATCTCCCTGTAAAAAAAAATGCTTGCAAGTATAAAATCACATAAAAAGTTATATTGTAGATTAAAAGTTTTAAAAGAGTTCCTAGTAAAATGGACGTTTTTGATCCTTAATCTTTATTTGTAAGTCACAGTGCTACACAACAAATTTGACAGCACCACATGGAAGTACCGTACTGCTGAACTGCTGTCATTGACTGGTTACACCGTAGCCATGGTCGGCTCTTTTAGCATGTTACATCATTACTTTTTTGAACTCAGGCTGGCTTGGGATTCACTCGTAAGAGTGACAACATACAAATGTGACAGTTTCCGAGTTTCCGTAAATTCCCACTTGTAAAAAAAAACACTGCTCATTAACTTTCCTTTGAATGGCCACAGATTTAAGAGATAGAATCACAGTTCATGGATGAGATTTGTTTTGAAAAAGCGCTAGTTTACTTCAGAATTCCAAGACCTCATCCTTAGTTAGCAGTTTATCTTCTGGATCTCACAGAATAACTAGGCACTTTTGTGCATCCTGTTGTTCAGAATAAACTCAAGCCGGTCTTGGTTTAACTGTACAATAATGAACTTACGATTATATTGAATTATGAACTTTTAGTTGTGAACTTTCAATAATGAATTTCAAGTGATGAATTTTTCATAATTTACAATAAAGTACTAAAATCAACCTAACTTATATAGTAAGACAACTCTCTTTAGCTGAGAAGCTGTCCCTTGCTTGTATTGCTGTTCTTCAGTCATTAACAATCACCTCTGTTATTCAACAATAGGCTATTGTTAAGAAACAAGATACATCTTAACTTAGGAAATGGAAATATGCTTCCTGAATCCTGTCCTGGACTGTTTCCAACTGTGTACACTTCTGGTGGTTCGATCGTCTAAAAATGATCATTTTTTGCACAATTTATATGGCCAATTGGATTCTTGTAAAAAATCTGAGTTATAGAACTGGATGCAGCATGGTTAAAAATTTCCAGTTTTAAAGTTTGATGTATGAATTCTTCAATACAAATCTAAACACATCAAATTCAACATCTCCCAAAATGAGGGATATTGGAAACCAAGTATTCCAGCTAAATCTTAAATTTTAAATGCAAGTTGATAATTTCTTTGACTGTGAATTGAGCCAATTTCGTGCTAATGCCAAAGATGTTGCAAAACACAAAATCAAAACATGGAAAATCTTTTCGTTTTTTTTTTGGCCTATCGAATCACCTTAAAAGCAATTTGACTGCATCCCAAAGATAGTTTTACAGTATACCAATCACTGTCACACAGTTTGATTAACATAGTAACAAAGACAACACAACTTAAGTGCAGGTGATTGTTGACGTGACCTTGTGCTTGGTCTGTGGTTTTAAGTGTACATCACTGGTCACAATTTTTTTTTATGTGATGCATTGATACACTCAACAAGTTGTAAATAGGCATACTTGTTTTGGTTCACGGTGCTTCGACCTTAAAAGAACATTGCGTGACAGTTTCCTTAATGGGGCTTTTTATGTTTTGCATGTATAATTGTTTTTAACTGTCCTTATTTCATATTGAAAGAAAAGGAAAATTTTCGAGAATTCATTTTTAACGAATAATGGTACTAAACTTATGTAAAAGTAGGTTTCAAACAAGAGCTGACTTGTGTGCATTTATCCAGATGATTTTCCTTGACAGGTCTTTCATTCCTAGCAGTGATTATTTTTTCTAAATTCCCTTTACCTTTTTATTCCGTTTTCAAGTAGTCAGGTGTTGAGAATGAGGTTTTGATCTAAGAACCGAATTGTCCCGAGGAAAACTGTATTCACCCTTTAAAGGGACCATCCATTGTTATAACAAATTGACGTTAAATTGTTGGAAATAAAGCCTAAATTAATTTTTTTTAAAAAACAGGTGTAAATATAATTTTAGTGTACAAAAAAATAGATATGAATATCGCCTATTTTCGCTTTTAAATTTCCCGCGCGCCGCCATTTTGAATATTTATGACGTGTTACGGTTGTCTAATTGTTGCATACAAAAGAACTTCGATTCTTAACAATAGCGGCAACCGTAACACGTCATAAATATTCAAAATGGCGGCGCGCGGGAAATTTAAAGCGAAAATACGCGATATCTTTATCCATTTTATTTGTACAATAAAATTATATTTGCACCTGTTCTTTTTAAAAAATTAAATTTCGACTTTATTTCCAACAATTTAACGTCAATTTGTTCTGACAATGGAGGTTCCCTTTAACTCCCAGCTGAAGAGTGCCACAGATAAAGATTCATTTAAATTCCCAAATTTCATTTTGTAAAATATTCAAAAACAGGGTACCATGCAAAAGTACTGCCGAAGAGGTTTCAATGAAATGGTCACACCGTAGGATTACGTTGACAGACTCAAAAGTTAGAACTACACTTCCTGTGTCCATAATTGACTCTGGGAGACTGGGAGTGAAGGGCATGGAAGGCATGAAAACAGTAAGCCCCATTGAAACTTGATGCACGCTATGTTCGTACATGTCATGTAGATGTATGTATTTAATAACGAGATGCAGTATGTTATGTAGAAATTCAACAACTTTGGATATTTATTATTTTAGAATTTGAATAAACAATACTGTGAAATGATTTATGTCTTGCCAAAAGTTACTAAATTGTGCTTCTCGTTGTCTGATGTCATGTTTATACAGCTATTTCAATTAACGTCGGATGAAAAAGCGAAAAGCCAAGACTGCAAGGTAGTATGGGATTTTTATGCAATGGGCATTTACAACTACCCATACTATCTTGCGGTCTTGGCTTTGAGCTTTCATCCGACAACGTTAATTGAAATAGCTGTATACAGCTGTTTCGAGAAAGGTTGTCGGAAAAAAGCTTAAAAGTGCACGACAATCCAGAAAAGTATTGTGGGTAGTCATCCACGCTATATCTTAAAAACTCATTTATCCGAATGGCCGCCATCTAAGATCGCCCCTGAACGGACGAGGCATCGCGGGTTTCATGTATTTACTTTATTTGACTTATTGAAATTCATTGATCATATCCCATATTATTTTTCGGGATTGTCTCGTGCCAGGAGCCTGCGCGTGCACCTCTTCGCTTTTTTCCGACAACCTTTCTCGAAACAGCTGTATTGGAAATGAATTGCCATTCAGCTGCCTGATTATATCAACGCCAGTATGTGACATTTACACACCAATATCATCCCAGCAAATTTACAAACATTTATGAGGAAAGCTTCTTTCCAGACACTATATCAGCATGAAACAAACCAGTGAATGTTTTGGAACAGCACAGTCTGAACAGTTTTAAGGAGGCACTTGATGTGTGTGTGTGTTTTTTATTATTTTTATGGCAATCATAAATAGGCCATTTGTTTAACATTGCCCCCTCACAATGCACTCGTATTTTCTTTTTTATTATTATTTTGCACCCAGTTACTTGAAAAGCAACTCTACCAGACACAATCGACTGAAAGACACTGAAACAAAAATTGGTTCCTTCTGTGAGTACCGAGGAACGAATAACGTAAAACAAAAGAAACAGAACTCCACAACAAGACTAAAATACAAAACCTCGCAAACGATAGAAATACAATGTGTTCTGGTTTGCAGATAGACCCCCACAATAGGGAAGATATCAATGACGTCACCAATTGTTATTAATGTGCCAACCAGAGCCTTAATTATTGGCTGCCGAAACAAAGGGTTCTTTTGTTCCAGTGGCTGGCACATTTGAATAACAAAAAGAATGTTTGTAAACAGATATCATCCCTATAGACAAATTCGGCTAACGCATTGTTGCACCCGATTCAAACCTTCTGGGAATAAGATTCTTTGTTCACAATATTTCCATATAATTTCCATGTCAATGCTTCATTGATATGGCACTGATATGGAAATA
This sequence comes from Dendrophyllia cribrosa, assembly GCA_024195265.1. Taxonomy (NCBI): domain Eukaryota; kingdom Metazoa; phylum Cnidaria; class Anthozoa; order Scleractinia; family Dendrophylliidae; genus Dendrophyllia; species Dendrophyllia cribrosa. Next base: position 4,592,115 of record JAJLRJ010000007.1, on the reverse strand, counting down.
TGACGAACAAAGAGTTCTAATCCCAAAAGGTTTGAATTGGGTACAACAATGCGTTAGCCGAATTTGTCTATTACGCGCGTTTCGAGCACGTTAGAATGAGTTTCGTAAGACCGTGAAACAATTACTAAGTTAGGTCCAAATCGCACTTGGGACAATTTTGTACATTTTTATCGAATTTCAATTTATTTAAGTGTCTGACTTGGCAAAGACAAGTGCGACCTACACTTTTCAGAGAAACGAACTGGGCAGACAAATAAAACTTTAAAAACATCGCCGCCCGCTGATTGGTCCACGTTGCACGTGCAATTCGTTCGTCATTATAACGGAAAATCACCGCAAAGACAAGTGCGACCTACTTTTGCCAAGTCGAAAAAGTTTCGACAAAACAGCCGAATTTTCAAAGGAGCCGAAGTCCTGCCTCCTGGCAGGACAACACGCTTGTCCGATACATTCCAACGCACCCGCGAATCCAGATAACAATGCCTTCTTGATTAACCATTGTGCTCTTCCTTGAGAAAAACAAATCAATATGCAGCACGTTTCTTTTTATTCAAATTTATCACGGCAAATCGCAATGTGCAAAAACAATTTAATCACTAAACGTAGAAAATCCCTTGAAAAGGCTTAGAAATAAAAAAATACTTTGTGATTTTTTAATCGAATCATGTTTAGCGGTGTTCAATGACAAGCCAGTTTCATACTGCATAAAATACATACTAATGAGATTTAAAGCCACGTGCGCTTTGAAAAGGCTTGATGCTCAGATTGAAAGTCGAAGTACTCCACACCTTTAAAATTGTTTCCATACCGAAATGTGCAATTTTCGTATTGTCTTGCTAATTTTAGCTCCGAAATTGACAAGTTGTCTCAGACAATTTTGTATACCAATTTCTGTCCAAATTGTCGCGGACAATTCAAAAGTTGCCCGCAAGTGCGATTTGGGCCTTAGTAGGCACTAGTAGATACTATTAGACACTAATTCCATTGTTTTCTTTTGTTTAGTTTTAGCTAATTTTGGCTAATTTTGATTAATTGCTAGATACTGTTTCACGGTCTTACGAAAATCACTCTAAGGCAAGAGTGCGAACAGTCCAGCGGCGACAAGCAACTGGCATGCGCGCACCGCAAAAATACTTGTACGCTTGGCGCACCACTTCTTGACTCTTCCTTGAACGCCGAAAAATATGTATACTAAAACAATTTTTCTCTTTTTCGCGAGAACCACGCAAAAAATGCGTTGTCAATATCACTTAACAGGAGCCCAGGCTCCTGCACTCAACTAAAGGTCTTTGGATATTCGTTTTGCCGTGCGACCGGCGATAAGATAAAAAATTCATGAATAAAGAGCAGAATTAATTTATAGACAGTGAAAAGGCATTATCTACATTCGTGATTCCGGGAAAAAGACTCGTTCTGTAGGATTCAATTCAAATGGGAGGATTTGGGGGGAAAGTGACAAAGTTTGTCACCTTTCTCCAGTGTTTTGCGTTACTAGCTCAACACCCTGAGCTACAATAGCTGTACAAAGGATCATATTTTTTAAAAAAATAAGGGTCTTTCAGCATGTACCGGTACCCATGAACCACTCATTGTCTTCTATTGTTTGTGAGGCATTGTATTTTTGGTCTTGTTTTGCATTTGTATTGTTGTCGTTCTTTGTTCCTTCTGTTTTACGTAATATGTGCTCCGGTACATGCAGAAGGAACCAAAAATAAGGTTAACATTTTTTGTCACACTTTTTCAGTACACGTGGTTTCATGCAAAATAATCACGGACCATGGTTGCTGCGGTAACTTAAGGATGACAACCAGGATCAGAGCCGACAACAAATAAATTGCCCCTAAATAATTTTAGGCTGGGAAATATTAGATGTTGGGATAATTTGCGGACTGTGTATGATATTGAAAATTCTTTTAAAAACATTCTAAAATTGCATAAATCATAAACAAAAACATGATATTGTATTTTGTTTGTTGCATGTCATCGCCCCTAGTTAACTTTAAAGTGAGGATGAAACTCTGGACTGGAATCTTGGATCCTGCCCTGGCCAGGATTGTGAACTAAAAATTACACTTTTGAGGACAAAAACGTTCTGCTAGTAGCAGGTTCTATAAAATAGTTCTAATTTGCTCTACGTTTCATGTTCTGTACTCTGGCAAGAGCAAGATTCTTGCGATTACCGATTGTCTGACAAATTTGAATTCAGAGTCCACGGTCCAGGGTGTAATAGTCCAAGCAAGATTGCACCGTTTAAATAGGCGGTTGTCAGTGTAGCCGGTTACTGCATTTTACCGGGAGTTACTTCGTTCATCAACTCCTCAAAATGAAGGTCTATATCTTCGCTCTTGTTGTAGTTCTATTTCATTTAGCTCCCGTTCAAGGGGTAAAGAAATGCGAAAAGATAGATGCCTGTCGCTGTTTAACCGATGGAGGAGAGATCAATTTATGGAGTCTTGCGGGACAGACGCCGAACCGTGCGAGGTACGATTTTGTTGTTTGTGGGCTGAAATGGGGTGCGGTAGAACGTAGGTCAAGGCCGGCGTATAGTTAGTCAGGTATAGATACTCACTTCCAGTGTGATACTTTGTCTTATTGCAATAAACTATCTAAGAATTTAGCATTGTGAGAGAACCGAAATCATGAAACAATGACATGTATTTTTTATTCCCGGGATCAGTATTGCAAATTGCGTGCAGACTTCTATTTATTTTCGACCGCAGCCGTGACTCACAATAATATTATTTTTCGTTCCTGGTGAAATTTTTTTCTCTTTTCATTTTCACGCCTTCGCCGCTCGTATTTATTGAACAAAGAAAGGAAATAATAAATTCCTTGCCGATGTGAGCGCACATCGTTTGTTCACGCGTTTTGAAGGCACGACCTCTGACTTTGCGTATAAAATTTCGCTACCTAAGAGAAACCTACGGCAAATGGCATTGAACCCGCGAATTCACAGCACGAGACTTGAACTATTGACAATCGTTGTCTCAGAGAGATATTGGACAATAGGAGAGTTTTAAAATGTTTTAGCCGTTTGCTTCTATTTGTTTATCCACAGCCGATCGACAAAAATACATAGGTTATAGCGTACTATTAATCGATATTAAAGTCCCTAAATTTTTCTCCTTTCCTATCCGATGTAAGCATAACCGGAAACGTCGACCAAAATATGTACGATCGAAATATTATTTATTTACAGCTAACTTCCGTTTCTTTTTAATATTCACTCACAACGTTAAAAAAGCAAATAGGAAAGTCGTTTTTTTAATTATGTATCAATTTCATCGGTTGCTTCACTAGTAAAGTTCGTCACCAAAGAACATTTGAACAATTTTATCTGAAAGATCATGTCAACGTTTATATTAAGAATCATTCTTTAAAAAGTCGCGTTTTCATTGCATGCGCGACGAAAATTCTTGTTGTCCGGGTTAACTTATTGTTCTTTTGTTGAGACGTTCAACAAAACACTCGTGGCGTGTTTTTGTAAGTTCACCTGTTATCTGGATGAGTAACAATTGTTCGGTCGTTGGGTTCAATTACCATAAAAATACATATTTATACCAACTGTAGCGAGCGAGCAATGCGAGCGGCGAAGCCGCGAGTAACGGCCCGGGGCTGATCGAACCCCGCTCGCTTTTGCACAAAACCCGAGTAAACTATCATTCCCTCGATTTTTGCCTCCATCTTTTTCGATCTCTCGCTCGTTTTGGGCCTGTTAGGGTCGATGTTTTTTTGTCTCTGATTTCTGATTTCTGATAGAGTAATATTTTAGGATTTAGAAGTATATGAATATGTATTTAGCCTTATTTGTGTATTAGCCTGATGTTTACCCGTGTATAAATAAAAGTGATGATGATGATGATGATGATGATGATGATGATGACCGTTGACTGCTAGCATACATTTTATATGGATATTCGATTGGGTGAGCTATTTACGCGCGGGAGCGAATCGAAAGTAACGAGGGAGCAGAGAATGGTGACCTTCGCTCGCGCGCGTGATTAACTCTCCCAGTGGCGGCCGAATCTCGGGGAAGAGTCAAGGGAAGCCAGAACCCTCCCCCGCCATCTTGCAAAAAGCTCAGGTTTGCAGACGTTCGTTTCTCTAAATGATGAAACAAGAGTCAGAAGAAACGTCTGTTCTCGCAGGCTAGATTTTTTTTAACGCAACTTTGTTCTTCTCGCCCCATTCTTTCTCATTTGAGGGAGCTGGGGAGGTACACTGGAATCCGAAACGAGGTTACTCGTCATATCTCGAGTCTCTCCGCGTGTACGCGGCGTCAGTTTTCGCGTATCTTTTGACTATCGATCTTTGATCGACGAAAGAAGATTGTTCAAACTCTTCATTCCTTATAAAATTATAATTATCTACCCGCCTTCTAAATCAGGCCAGGCGTTTTCCTTGATCTTTTACCGACTTTCGAATCGTTATCCGGGAATCTACACAAGTCTTGTTATGTTCCCTCGCTATTCCCTCGTAATATCGATCGAATGCTTTCAGGTTGTGTTTTATTTCAGTAGTATACACGACTTTGGCTTCTTTATAAGCCACTGGATAAATGTGAAATTTTACTGCCTTTTACCTGTATGGCAAGAACGTAAAGCCGAGGCCGGATCGAGAAGGCGAATACTGATTGAGGAAATGGAAGGCGAGTTTCTCCCTGCTTCTCTCTCGATCAGCGTAGGCTCTCTCTCCTCTTGCTTCGTGCTCAAATCCCGCTTTTCTCTCCCCTTTATGCGCCTTCCAAGCAGATTTTAGCCGGATTATGAAAAGTTGACAATGGTAACAACATACGAACCTCTTTTTCTAATCCAACAGGTTCAACATTTCAGGCTCCCAGTCTTCTTCAACGTACTATCAATGGAACCCCTGCAGTCCGTGGGAAGCCCAGGGCCACCCCTGTCAAGATGCTGCAGTAAGTAAATTTACGGAGTTTGTCGATGGTTAGATATAAATTTTACACCAAACACCATTTCAGACTTAACCGGCAAAGTCTACCCTACATGTACATCAGACTAAAATAGCTCCGTAAACCAGTAGCCCAAACCAATCCAGAAAGGCAGGGGAGGGTGAGGAGGGCGCAGTTATCTCCCGGCATAGATGATGCTACAAGGGAATCGTCCAAGGAGGATATAGTCCATGTTTTAAGCTAAGAAGCCCAGCAGGGCCCACAGAAGGTAGTGCTTATAGTGGACTATACGGTGAGACTTGTTCGAAAGGCTTGTCTATATCACTCCCGTAGTATATGAAAGGATAGCGAAGAGAGACAATGTGAACTAATTGTTTTTGTCTAATGAAAAGATATGGCGGTGGAGACCATAGAATGAGATGAAAAGAACGACACGATAACTACTTACCCACCGCGCCGTATTTTCTCGGAACTAACATTTCATGAATGATTTCTTCCACAGGTTTGTCAGGTTACCCTGAAAACTGTCTCCCAGACTTCTTATGTAAACATAGGAGAACGCAGCATGTCGGACTGTGTCCTTGATGAGAAGAATGGACAATGTCTGCTGACGTATGGCGTGGCAGGCAACAACGAAATGTAAGTACCATGGTAACGAGTTTGACCAGGTCAGCTTACAACGCCTTCATAGTTCGCCTGGTAACAACAACAACAACGTACAACAATCTTTTTATTGACTCGTACTTAGAATTATTACAAGAAAAGTATTATATGCATTACAAATTAGAGTTTTTCTACCGACATCTTGGCGCGGTTTTCAATTAAGTGTCGTAAACCAAAACCAAAGTAATTACTTTGGCAAATCACAACAGACGCAGACAATCCAATGAACCAATCAGAACTCCAAGCAAATGCATGTAACCAGTGCCAAGCGCGGGAAAACGCGCGTGAGTAAATTACGTTTGGTTTGGGTTTTACCTCTGATTGGTTGATAAAGGCGCGAGATTGTTTAGCCAATCACAAGGCATATCAATGCAAAATCTAAACAATTGCGAAGTTACTTTTGACACTCAATTGAAAACCGCTCTAAAATTGGAACGAAGGGGCCAAGGATTACCACTAGGAATAAAAAAATTCTGCAAGTTAATCGATTTTCTTTAGTATTGAAACTTGCGAGAGATTCAACGTCAAGTACATCATCTTGTATTTTTTTCATGTACCAAGAGAAACTTCAATTGCCTTGGTATGCGACGAAAATGAAGAAGGAAAAGTGGATCCCATGAACTCCGATTCCTTGTCTTTCGTGAGTATACAGTAACAAAATAAACTATTAAAAGTAGATCAGTGAGGATTTTGTTGGCACAAAAGGTCAAGAACAATGACTATGACAGTTGCGGCAGCTACAATACGTTCGCGAGTAAGCGAAACGGCATGTTCATCAAGCCTCATGACCTTGTACTCAGATAAACAGTATCATGTTGTCCTTTTAGGCGCGATCCATTCGACCAAAATTTCTGGTTTCTGGAAGTTCCAGTACAAAATCGAATGGAACGGAAATTTGCGAAAAATTCGTTTCGGAAATGGCGACCAAACACTAAATTCAGCATTCGCCCACCAAAAAAAAAACAAAACGCCTGCACTGCAGACTAAACTGATTTTGGTCTAAACTGGTCTAAACTTTTGGTCTAAATAGACCAATTCCGATATATTAAAATTCATACTTGGCTCCGAGGCATACCTGAACCTCGATGTGATTTCTTTTGTTTTATTCCCCTAAGCCTCGGAGCCAAGTATGAATTTTAATATATCGGAATTGGCCTATTTTGGTCTAAACTGGTCAACCTCTCGAGGCTGTCCCGTTTTCCTGAAATTTTCTGTTCCATTTGTCAGTTTACTCGGTATGACACTCGGGCCCAGCCTAGTCCCTAGGCGTTCGGTCAAACCTGGAACCTACTTTGAGCCGTGACGTCACCGAGAGATTCCGTCCCAGACTTCGCGCGGACAACGAGGCAAGAGAGAACGCCTAATGACTAGGCTGACTCCGGCCTAGTTTTTTCAACCGTGGTATTGTTGCCTCGTAAAAAGCTACAAGATGGCGACGCAAGGAAATGTTTACTATTGTTGCGTCTGTTTCTTCACGTTTGACGGTTTAGAATTCTTTCTTCGACAAGTTTGTCGATGATTCAGGAAATATCGCCCCTGCCAAACAAAGCTAAATGACTTGAGCAATACGCTCATTTCAAGGTCACGGTACTGGGTAGCTTGCGTGACGCGTGACTACAAAAATCTGTAGCTCGTATTGAATTCAAATCTGACAGGTAGACTTTGTTCCTTTGTTCTTTGCAGAAAACGTCATTGCACAGCTTCTGCGCATGCCCAGGAAAGTGTTCTCTGCAAGTCAAGGGAGATACCGGGATTCAGTACTCTAGCTCTGACGGCGCGGGGGGCCTGAGTATCGGGGCTATCGTCGGCATTGCGTGAGTACAGAGTTACAAATAGTTTATTTGTTTGGTGGTCACATTTAGTTGAGAATAGTTAAAGGGGCTATGTAACCATTTTTAATGTTACTATACCGGTGGAAACCTAAACATAATGGTCAGGTTTTGTTTAAAATTCTTCTTCTTGTACCCTATAATTTATATATTAGGATTAAAAGTAAGCTGTAGATGGCCAGATTGCAAATTAAAAAATGTGGGCCCATTTTTTCAAGTTTGCCGACTTGTGTCTTGAAAAACTCACTAAGAGTCTGATTATAGTTTATTCGCTCTTGATATCTTCCTCTTAGTGTTCTATAAGCATTTCCTGTTTGACAAGAGCGTTTGTTCTATTGGGCAGTTTAAACGGGGTATTAAGAAAGTATCTGAGATATCGGATTCCCACACGGCAATCATGTAAAGCAGTTGTACAAGTTTTAATTTTTAATTATTAACTTAACTGATGATTCTCCGTGTTTAAATAAAGATTTACATTACATTACATTTAAGAGCGCCAGTCTGCAGAGCGGGAGGTCGCGGGTTTGAATCCCGGCCGGACCAACACTCAGGGTCTTAAAATAACTGAGGACGAAGGTGCTGCCCTTGCAAAATGGTTAGACCTTCACGTGGCTTGGATGACTACGTAGAAATGGCGGTCCCGTCTCCGATGGGGACGTCAAAGAACCACTGAGGACGTAACAAAACCCTGGCTGTGACCACCCTCAGTGCCATACATTGTTCATGGGTGGGGTGGGGGAGATGAGATCAACAATGGACCGATAGTGGCTGCCTGAGGCGCTTTCATAAGCTGACGTCCGATCTCATTCTCATAAGTGTATGTAAAGCGCCATGAGACATGTGATATGTGCGCTATACAAGTCTCTATTAGTATTAGTTATATTATTATTATTATTATTATTTAATTTGGGGCAGTTTTGACCCAAAAACCTTAAAATCACCTTGACATAGCTCCTTTAAAAACACGTACAGTAGCACCCCGTTGATATGACCACTGTCTGGCTATTAAAATTGTGGTCGTATTAGAGCGGTTTTCAATTGAGTGTCGAAAGTAACTAAGTGATTACTTTGGTTTTGCATTTCTCGCTTTGTGATTGGCTAAAATATCCCGCGTCACTTTCTCAACCAATCAGAAGTAAAACAAAAACAGATCGTGACTTGCTCGCACGCGTTTTCCCGCGCTTAGCGCCGCCTACATGTATCGCTTCGAGCTCTGATTGGTTCATTGGATTGTCTGCGTCTGTTGTGATTGGCCAGAGTGATTACTTTGGTTTTACGACACTCAAGTGAAAACCACTCTAATGGAGTTGTCGTAATAACAGGGTAGGGTCAACTTATGGTACGTGTCGCAAACACTGAAAATTGAACCATGCTAATAACTGACGCTTTGTTCGGGCCAAAAAAGTCGCTGTAACAACTGGATGGTCGTCTGAACGGAGTCAGTTGTCGTATTGTTGGATTTCAGTTCTGTATACATACATCTTTTTCACTCTCTGTGTTCTCGTTTTAGTTGCTATTTTGCTTTCAATACTTTGCAAACGTCTTTAACAGCGATAATTTTGTTTTTGTGTTCAATTGCAGTATTGCAGGTGTGGTTCTTCTGATAATTTTGGCGTTTGGAATTTTCATTTGTTGCTTGCGTCGTAAACTGCCCTCCGGGTTACCAAAGCCCTCCATTTGTACCACAATTAAGGTAGGTCGACCGTTGTTGGTGAAAAACAAAACCCTTCTTGTTACCGTGGGCTCTTGGTCACGAGGAACTTGTGTGAGGGTGAAAAGAAATGGGCCTTTTCCGGTAGTTCTCTATCTATATTATAAATTCTAATTGTGCAATAAATAAACATATCTGCTCTTTCGTAAAGACTTTTGTTCTGGGGCCATCGTAGCTTGATAAGAAATAGAACACAAACCGCGGTGATAAACATATTGAACTTATTCATTTTTTATAAAACTTGACGTTTCGTATGCTACTACATACATTTTCAAAAGTGACCGTTACAGTGTTGAAAAACTACACTTATATAGTATTGAAAAGGGACTTATATAGTATTGAAAACGTCAGTATCGAGAAGCTGATGCTTTATTAATTAGCTGTTTCTTTTTATAGATCAACTGTTAAGTTTTGTACTTAATCTCGGTCCCAGTCCCTTTTCAATACTATATAAGTGTAGTTTTTCAACACTGTAACGGTCACTTTTGAAAATGTATGTAGTAGCATACGAAACGTCAAGTTTTATAAAAAATGAATAAGTTTAATATGTTTATCACCGCGGTTTGTGTTCTGCTCTTTCGTCTTTCCGTTTATTTCTCTGCTACCAGAGTAAAAGAAAATCAACCGAAACTCAGGGAATCGTTTATGCTTTTAGCCAGTTGTATGAAAAGATCAACTGGACGACATTTCATCGTCTTGTTGCTCAACTTAAATAAACCATCATAAGTTTTTTCAAAACATCTGTGGGACTGAGTTTTCTTCGTTCTCTATTTGGACGGAAACAAGGGAAATCAATCAAACACTGTTAGTACGTTGCTTTTGTTAGTTGCTTGAATTAAATACCGACTAAGTTTTTACATGAAAATTAGTGATTTGGATCAATTCGGTTTTCAAGGCCAAATCAACATTTTAACCCTTCGATTAGGACACGCGAAGAAAATTTTAAAATTGCGCGATATATTGCGCCGTGTATCAGGATTTTTTAAAATAGGTTTTATTTTTTCCTCAGCTTGCATTGGGTATGATCAAGAAGAAGCTTTGTCCCTGCTGCTAATTTACGCCATAGATCAGATACCTACTAAACAAGCACTTCGATCGATTTTGCCAAGATAAAAGCTACATTTTGACTTTTTTTTATATCGTGTATCCAACATATGAATAAATATAATTGTTTTCTATAATATAAATAGTCTGGTTATTGAGTAAAGTGAAAATCGAGGGTAGGAGAATGACTGTTTGCAACATAACCCATTAAGAAATAATGATTACATCCGGGAGTTTCGGATCCAGACTCCAAACTAAGGGGAGGGGGGTAGGTCCCGGAGTGAAAATGTTAGAGAATGTAAAAATCTTCGACTCTTCGCACCTCATTTTTTGCTCCCCCCGCTCCCCACCTCCGGGACTCCTTCCCAAGATCCGTCACTGTCCAGTGTTACCTCTTCCTCAGGGCCTTCCAAAATGGCCCCCATTGAAAAAGCGGAGAAGACCCTGGGGACGAGGTTTTGTCCAGTGCTAGTTCAACGAAGTCGAGATGACTCACGATCAATGACCGTCATCGCGCGCATGCCCAGCGTAGCTTACAAACGTGCGAATTTACAGCATTACGTGACACAAAACCCTGAAACCACCTGTACCGTGGAAAAATAGTCTGTTCATAAGTCGTCTTGATTACATATCCATGATAACGTCACTAAAATTATCATGAAGGTTTCTTGCACCTTAAAAAATCGTTTAGGCGCTCAGAGGCGTTCATGAAAAATTTTCGTCGCGAAGTAAAAATGTCGTCGAGCAGGACTCGCCTATCAAAGCATAAAGCAAGGCTGATACTACGTAGAACATTTAACGCGACAACGACATGATAGAGCTCAAACTGAAAGCCAAAATGCAACCGTGGACAGCTGTTTCGACCGGGTTGGGTCTCGTCAGCACGGTGTAGCAGCAAAAAGATAGAAAAACTAGCGGGAACGCCAATTCTCTACCAAATAGGACACTGGAGCTCTGTTGTCGTTGAATTTCCCTTCAGCTGTAGACTGTGAGAAATCTCTTTCTTTTCTCAATCTTTCTGGGGCGCGAGATGCGACGATCGCGGAGGAGAAAGAGAGACCTCCCCAATCCCTCCTCGTTTTTACACCCAATTTGCATAATTATTAGTTTTTCGCCAAGGATCAGAGGGAAAAAGACCTGTCACTTGCTTTTTTCGTGTTAGTGCTCTTAGTCTTCTCCCACTCAGGTTCGCATACAGGCGAGGGGAGATTGGAAAAAATGGCGGCCATAGCACAAATCATATTCCGTATCAAGAAAGATCCATCGTTCGTTTTATTCGATCGTTCTTTGTTCTTTAATTTGCTCTTCTTCAAATCCAACGAGGAATGCACAGGGCACCCAATAAGGAATTTTTAGGGAAACGCTTGGAATGGTCTTGTAATGTTTTTCATATCATTTTAGCCGCCTCAGTGCGACGAGACTTACAGTGAGCACCCAACAAAATTGTTTACAAGTTGGCCAATCAGAGAGCGCGAATAGGCCATTTCCGAGTTACGTTATGCCTCGTTGTCAAAGCGAGGCTAGGTGCACAACCTTTCATATGGGAATGAGTTTTATTTGCATTTGAATAAAAGCTCATTTCCATTATTATGAAAGGTTGTGCACCTAGCCTCGCTTTGACAATGAGGCATAACGTAACTCGGATGGCCTATTCAATTGACGTGTAAACCTACTCTCAAAGTTGAAATATTGAAATATTGGACAAATTTCATTATATTCCTTCACTGTCGAATCAGCCTTGTTTTCGTTTATTATTATTATTTATAGCTGATTAGATCCTCAATTTGGATCCGGTGCTTCTGTTTTGTTACTTTGGTCCTTGCCTTCAAAATTGCATTCTCAAAGTTGAGCACGATGGAATGGAATATTTTCGCTTTGTGTTGATCACAGGAGTGTAAAGCTGCAAAATACTAAAATTATATTTACTTTATGGGCGGGCATTTTATTGCTTGACACGTATCCGAAGTTGCGAAAATGATTGGTGCTCCTTGGAGGCCCCATCCACACGTGTCCGGATATTTTTGAATCCGCAACTTTTTTGTTGCGGGTTTGGCCTTCCGTCCACACGTATCCGGCGAATTCGGCTTACGAATCCGCATCTTTTTTAATCCGCTCTCCAGAGTGAAAATGTTTGAATACGCTACGAGTACGGCATCGTGTGGACGGTCGAATCCGGATATTTTTTAATACGCTGACGTAACAGTATCGGATCCAGTCTTTAGCCGCGCGAATATTCAACATGGCCGACCAAAATGTTATCGCTTCACTTCTACTTGGACTTATTTCAAGTCTAATAACGTGTTTACAGTTGAACTTGGCGAAAGCAAACGAATTTGCCGCCAAATTCGCATTACGCGGCGCACAAAATGTTGGCCTTTGCGCATGTTCTGTTGACAACATTTAAAGAGGAGCGAATCCGGATACGTGTGGACGGGCAAATACGATCTGAATACGCTACGTGTGGACGCGAATATTCTAATCCGCAACAAAAAAGTTGCGGATTAATTAAAAAATATCCGAATTCGTGTGGACGGGACCTGAGGGCTGACGCTCCTGGCACGAAAGGACTCAAAGAGTTTCCCCTCTGGCCTTCTCTAATAGCAACTGAACTGACATCAGTGCATGTACCGAAAGAATTACATGAAATATTCATGATAAGTTGCAAAGACAAATTATGATCATGAAGGGAACATTTCAAACTAGGTGGTCAGATGAAAACCACATATAAACACCTCCCGAGATCATCAAAGCATATTTTATACTATAGTCGTCGCAACACTGAAGGAGGTCATATGGAAGAGAGACTTTCCTCAAAAAAAGGAAACAGTAGAAACATATCTGTTTTGCAATCTTGCTCGCTGAGGAGTCGAGTATGCAATAACGCAAAATCAACCTCAGTTGTCAATTGTATCTTCGATTTCCAAAATATCGTCTATACCATAAAAAGATAACAAAATACAGGGGAAGCAAATATTAATTCTCGCAAAATGTTTTGGTATCTTAGAAATACCAACAAGACACCCGGAGGGTCCCACGTATATTTTTAGGCTGAGGTAATAACGCGGCAAACAAGAGGTTTTCACTGAAGGCCATTCCACACTAATCCGATTGTATTTGCAAACAGCGCTTTCGTTTTCGCATCAACAACATGCATATCAAAAGTTTTGCGTCCACGCTTGGGTATTTCGTTTGAAAACACCTAAATTTGTATGCATGTTCACTCATTGTCCACACTAATACTGCGACTACGTCAAGACGTCAGTTCTTTCGAAAAAATCGCCATCCACAATAATAGGCTTAGCCAACGTTCTTCTGAATATGTCCACTTCCTCCGTTTCCGTTGGTCTAAATTATTGCGTTTTCAAACTAAACAGTATTAGTATAAGCAGATTCAAAAGCGTGATTTTTTTTTTCTTAGGCCAGTGTACATGTAGCATATTTTTTGTATGCTAACCAGTCCACTTGTTTTGATTATACGCTTATTTTCCTCAACGCAAAAAGTAAAATTGTTTGAACTCTGTAGACACACTCCTTTCAGGAAATCTTTTTAAAGCCGTTCCAAAAAAGAAAAACTCGCAGCCCGCATTTTACCAGGATCTGGGAGTACACAACTGCTCGATTTTTAAACAGTTTTTGTCCAGGTGACAAATATTTAATGTAACGTGTTGCGCCAAAAAAGAATGTATTCGTGATCGATGATGTTTCAACAAATTAGTGATATCATCTTTACCCAGAAAAAAATATGGTTCCCAAGAGAAAATGATTTAAGAGAACAGAACTCCGTGCCCCATGATAATTATTTTCAATCTAATATTAGCTTACGCCCATGCTGCGAAGGTTATTTGCATTCTCGTTACCATGACCGCACGGTCACTATTCCACAGAGATCAGATATCATATATCATATAGCTCTCATCATTGCTGGAGGTATAAGAGTTTGGTTTTATCGACTGAATCGATAAGGTAAATTAGCCACCGTAAAAAGATTCGAGAAAGCTGACGTTTCGAGCGCCAGCCCTTCGTCGGAGCGAATCAAGGGATTGTGGGTAGTGTGTGGTTTAATATAGTAGGTGAAGCTACGCTATTGGTGGAAATTTGGTGACGTGAAAAACAAATGTAAATTAGTTGAATGAAAAGCGTTCGTTGATTCCGTGGGGTTTGAGAGTGCCGATTTGAAAGATGATTTTTTGTTCTAAGTTTTTACGGCGTTCTGTGTTACCCTGGTGTAGGGAAAGGCCACAGATTGTCATGTGTTGTTTAGAATGGTTAGTAAGATTGAAATGACGCGCGACTGGTTTGGATGCCGTCTTTGTCATTTTTTTCGACGTCTCGGAGATGTTCACGAAAACGGTCGCCCAATCTCCTCCCTGTTTCGCCAATGTATATCTTTTTGCAAAAAGTACATGTTATGCAGTAGATAACATTTACGGAGGTGCATGTGAAACGATCAGTGATTTTAATAGATCGTTTAGGTCCCGTTATTTTGTCCGCGTTATGAATGAAAGGACAAGTGTTGCATCGTGTGCGTGCGCATTTAAAAGTTCCTGGTTCATCGTCAGATTTCAGTGTGCTCGTCACTAGAAAGTTGCCTATGTTTTTGTCACGTTTGAATGAAATTGCTGGAGGTATTTTGCTTGTACAGCGAAGGAAAATCGCGTGTTGTGTGAGAGGCTGCGAAAATCTATAAAACCGCCAACTCTAAAATAACATGGCGTCATTCAAACTGACCAATCACGTGTCGGTCTTAACCACGCTACCCCACGCAATATGACACCCAACAAATAAAAGATGAAAAATAGTTTTTATTGGAAGAGGTGCATGTATGGCGGATCTGGGGGAAGGCACAAATAAGGTCCGGATTAGACTCCAAGAGAGGACGACACATTTCCAATTCTATCGTACACATTTGAACGACTGAGTTTTTGAGTTTTACGCGGGCTAACAAATTATATTTAAATTTACAGTCTGTCTCTACAGTCATCTTCACACAAATTATTCATAATCAATTGCTAGTCGCCAAAAAATATTTTGAAGCCAGTTCTTAGGCATCTTTGAAAAATTGTCAAGGTGACAGGAGGCGATCATGAGTAATTTAGATTTACGCAAATGTATTCTATGTGTGCAAATTTATTCTAGCAGAAATTTTATGGTATTGACTGAGTTAGGAAAATATTTGTTCTCGATCCTGGCGAGATTTGAACGGACTCAAACAGTTTTCCGTGCGGCCTTCCCGCTCAGTCAATTTATACAATCTATATTCCTCAGATTACTAATAGCAGCTGACAGGTATTTTGCAATTGTTAAGTTTTCATAATTTACGAATTTCTAAGATGTTTGGCTCTCGCTCCTGGTACGAAAGGACCCAAACAGTTTCCCCTCCGGCCTTCCTCCCACTCAGTAAATAAGATTGCTAATAACAACAGACACATTATTATGCAATTGAAAATTATAATTGATTGACAAACCCTTGTCCATGTGATAAGACCGAACATTTTAAATAACGTTGATCAATAACAAACAGGTATCAGTTTGGACTAACTCACTGACTATTTACTTTGAAGGACAAGAGAGATAAGAAGGTAAGTGTTTTTGTTTTAATTATGACGATTCGGTTTTTTTTTCAAGTTTGTGTAATAATCTTTCACCTTAAAGTCTTTTTTAGATCGTTAAGTTGTTATTAAAACGTTTGAGTTTTTTTATAAGCCAACTGGCCGTTAATTTTCTTCGGTTGTTCTGAATTGAAAGAACAGAATCTCCGTTACACAGAAAACAATGTTTTGGGCATTCAAGACATTTTTCTACATGTAAAAAGAAATGTTTATAATTATTTTATAAACCGTCGATGAACAACAACGCACATCAGTGGTTGTGAATCTTAATGTTTCAGAAAAATACATTCTCATAAGGTTGTGTTCATTTATTTCAATAAAATTAAATAGTTTACGTACATGTCCAGTTTTTCAGCTAGTACCATTAACCTAACGAAAGCTTGTTCTGGCCAGTCGAAATGTTGTTTTAAATAAATATGTCTACATTTGCCATGTCTAAATTAATCCACTTGAATTTGAAAAAGGCGTTTTCGTATGGAAAACGCATGCATCTAACGTTTTTTATTCATACCTGTGCGTTTTCCTTTGAAAACGCATACGTGTCCGCATAAAAATTAGTGCGCAAACTGTTATTTTTGAAACATGCGACTGTGTTGTGAAGTCTGCGTTTGCGAAAAGATTCGTTTACTTCATCCACACTAAAATGCATCGCTGGCGCTTTCAAATGTGTCCACTCTGGAGAGCGTTTTAAAAAATATTTTTTTCTTTCGTGAACACGCCGTATCAGGCTAGACGATATACAACAACGCATACGAAATGCATTAGTGTGCATGGACGAGCCCCAAAAATATCATATCATATCAGAATGCATGGACGCAAAATCATGATCATTGAATAATACTATCGTAACCGAATTAAAGAATATCATGAAATATTCATAGCAAGTTGCCAAGAAATATTATAATCATGAAGCGAATGAATGGAATGGATTGCGTGCCTAGTCCTGAAGACATCTCAGCCGTTGCACTTTGGAGGCTAAACATCGGAGATACATTCTGGCGAACTT
Organism: Dendrophyllia cribrosa; assembly: GCA_024195265.1. Classification (NCBI taxonomy): domain Eukaryota; kingdom Metazoa; phylum Cnidaria; class Anthozoa; order Scleractinia; family Dendrophylliidae; genus Dendrophyllia; species Dendrophyllia cribrosa. The sequence goes on along the minus strand of JAJLRJ010000007.1, from coordinate 4,575,344 downwards.
TTTCGGTATCTTAGAAATACCAACAAGATACCCGGAGGGTACCACGTACATTTATATTTTAGGCCGAGATAAGCTGCAAACAAGTGGAAGTCCAGTAGGAGAGGTTTCCAGTTACAGCGAAATCCGTTTTTATTTGAAAATGGCGTTTTCGTTTTCGCATCGACAACATGCATATGAAAAATTTTCCGTCCACCCTAAGGTATTTCGTTTAACAACGTATAAATGTTAACTAAATGCATTTTCGCTCATGGTCTACACGGATACAGTGTTTTTGACTACCGCACACAGATCTTCCTGATTGCGTAAAGACGTCAGCTTTTTTGAAAACATGTTTTTTTGCCATCCACAATATAGAGATTACTTCATGGGCAGTGCGGGCGTACGGTATTTACGCACGAGTTGGTGATGCATCAGAAATCGAACGAGTGAGCGCAGCGAACGAGTGAGATTTCTGATACAAACCAACGAGTGCGTAAATGCCGTACAAAGCACTGCCCATACTGTAATTTGTTTATTTTATACATTTGTGATTGTACGAAACGCTTTTTTCACGTGTGAGAAAGTCGTTTCGCCATTCTGATTGGCTGCCAACTCCGAGCGGGGTTTTCACACGCCAAATTTTAATAGAAAAACTCAATAAGTATGAAATAAAAAGAGCTTAGCCGGCATTCTTAAATTTATCCACTTCCTTCGTTTCTGTTGGTTTAAATTTATGCGTTTTGAAATTAAAAAAGCATAAGTGTGAACAGGACCTAAGAGCCTGGCTTGTCCAGAGGTTTCTTCATCGGTCAGCCATTTTGATAGCGGAGAAGATCCTCGAGACGAGGTTGAACACAAGGACTTGTCTTTTGTACTAAGGCTCCGCGGCCTTAGAATGCCGAGCGTCCTGGGGACAAAAATGTGTTTCAACAAAAGCGTAAATTAAAAATTAAGGAATTCAAGCGTTGACTTCATTCTTAGCAAAGGGTTGGTTGGCACGAATTTGTCTCTGCAACTCTGACAGCGCTTTCATCGCTATGCAGTTCAGTAGAGAAAAAATCCAAACTGAAATCCTCTTGGAAATGTTATCTTATTTTTTTTTTCAGACAGCTATGAACATGCGCGTGGTTTTGATTCTGCTTTTTGTTGTCTCCGTGGCAACGGCCATGAATTTGCGTAAGCGGCTATTTAACAATGCGGACTCCTCTGAGGTGAGTTACCACCATAAGCTACCGTAACCATGGTAACGAGAAATCTTGGGTGAAAGATCGTCATATTGCTGTGATCGATAGATGTCAGCTGCAGATGAACCTTTTGTTGGTAACACCAGAGATGGAGGATCTTTCACTCATAAATATCTCATTCGCATTTTCCATGTATGATAATTTTCTATGATCACTTTCCGACTAATACTTATATAAAGTCATCTTCAGTAAGGAATCACTGGGAGCTCTCGCATTAAATATAAGCCCTAGAAACATGGACAAAAGCCACAAATATCTGAAAAATAACGACTGAACTTTATTTCCGTTATTTAGAATACAGTAGTATCATGCAATCAAATTAATAAAGTCACTGAATATGACTTGTATATAGAGCGGTTTTCAATCCTCGGTAGGAAAAAAGATGGCGACTGGTACATTTACCCATAATTCTTAGCGCACAAAAACCTTCACAACGTTCATAAAAATGTAAAGAAAAGTTATAAAATCTTCAAACCTAGTCTACACATTGTCCTTAGTACTGGAACAAATATTGTAAAAAATTGGCTTTCTTTGTGCCTTATGTGCTGTGTTAGGTCCGCAAGGTATTGTGGTAAAATGGACAGCCGCCATCTTTTTTCCTACGGTGGATTGAGTGTCGTAAAACCAAAACCAAAACAATTACAGACCAATCACAGAACTCGATCGCATACAATCCGATAAACCAATCAGAACTCGAACCAAATACATGTAGCCGGCGCCAAGCGCGGGAAAACGCGTGCAAGCAAGTCACGATTGGTTTTCTGATTGGTTAATAAAGTGGCGCAAGATTTTTTAGCCAATCACAAAGTGTAGCAATGCAAAACCAAAGCAATTGTGAAATTACTTTCAACACTCATTTGGTATGGCTCGAAGCTCGCGATTTTGACATTAAAGTAGCACTCAAATCCTCAGTAATTGAGATTCCAATAGAGCAGTTTTCAGTTGAGTGTTGTAAATCCAAAACCAAAGTAATAACTCTGACCAATCACAACAGACGAAGACAATCCAATGAACCAATCAGGACTCAAAGCAAATACAGGAAGCAGGCGCCAAGCGCGGGAAAACGCGTGCGAGTCAATCACGATTGGCTTCTGTTTTATTTCTGATTGGTTTAAAAAGTGTCGCGAAATTTAAATTTTTTAAACAGTCACAAAGCGTAACAATGCAAAACCAAGGTAATCGCGAAATTACTTGCGACACTCAATGAAAACCGCTTTATCCTTACCTACATAGAAGGTAAATAACAATGGTTAACTCGATAAATAAAGAAGATGGTAACTGTTAATTATATAAGCTCGGTAATGAAATGAGAAAGATGTAATAATGTTCATCAATTCTACAGTACCTCCGTCCGCGTCCCAAGTTGAGAGCTGACAAACTTCATAACATTTTACATTTCTATTTCTTTTTTTCTAGTTTAACAGCCCATACAGTGACCCGGCACGTGGACAAAGACCGGGAGCAAGACCTCGGGCCGATCTATGTCTTCCTGATTGTTGGGGTGCCCCCTGCTCTGATCAACCGGGCACCTACTTCTGCAAACATTGTAAGTCAGAAGAAATCTTTTACATCAAACATGTTAGGGGACGCAAGGAACCCCTGGTTAACTAAGGTTTGCTCAGTTGGTAGAGCATCAGCCTGCGTCGCAGGAGATCGCGGGAGGTCCCGGGAGGTTTCGGGAGGTATTTCCGGGAGGTCGTGAGCACGAATCCCGCCAGATCGACACTCAGGGTTTTTCCTCGCGAAGCGAGGGCCGAAGGCCCGAGCGTAGCGAGGTTTATAAATTTGTCGCGCGTGGGGATCGCGCGTGGATCGCTGTAGGGCGATAGAATCTCGGGTTGACTTTATATATATATTTTAAGTAGCTAAACTACTGAGAGGATACTCAAATACTGAAAAATAATTCTCTTAGTACACACTGTAAATTGATGTTTACCGGTAGGCAAAAAATTTGGCTGCGCAATACAAACGTCTGTGAAATTTGCCGACTTTGCGGAGCTATATCTCCACTATTTTAAAAGATATCGCTTTTAAACTCGGCCACTTTACTAATTTTGAGATGCTTTTTCCAGTAGTGTCGATGGATTTTTGCTATCTGGCCAATATAAAAATTTGGAAAAACCGTGATAAGGCCTATTTTGATTTCGAGATTTTTAAAGGGGTTAACTGGTCTTGAAGGCCTAAGTTCTCTATCCTGGGGCCCGTTTCTCAAAGGTCCCGATAATTTTTCGGGCCCGGAGCTATATTTTAAAATAAGAATTTATAGAATTTTAGTGTAGTTTTTTGCCTAAAAACCAGCCCGACTTGTTTCATCAACCTAGAATTTTATTGCTTAGCTTTCAAAGCCAGCAAAATTTGAATCTTTAATGTAAATATTGCGAGCATAAAATAGCTTTCCGGGCCCGAAAAGTTATCGGGACTTTCGAGAAACGGGCCCCTGGTGTCTATACATTGCTTATGGTATTTGCAGAGAATCTGTTGCTTCATCTTGAATATTCATGTTTTGTAGCCAATTTTGTAATTTGCATGACCTGTATCCAAAATATAGTATTGTTACTGCTGGGAGAATCCCATGCCACTTTCACCATTGAGTTGTTATTTTTTGGACAACATCACTTTTCAGCCGCAGTAAACTCCTGTTATCTCAACCATTCAAGCGAATTGAGAATTGGGTTACCAATTATTTGATACCCAGTATATAGAACAAAAGCTATAGCAGTATCTAAAGGGAACAGGTTAATTTGGGAGATTGCACTCACAAACTTCAAAAATGGAATTTAATTGAAACAATCGAAATAAACAGAACGCCACTGCATATTGTCCTGGACCATGTCCACAACTGTAAATACATCCACTTTCAGACCAGTTTTCCTTCTGACAAAAATTAATGAAGGTAGGTGGGAGGGGGAGGAAGGGCCTGAGGATCGTTTGGTACCCAGTCCCCAGTCCCATAGCAGTTACAGCAAACCACAGCTCAAAACCCAAAACTGACCAGTACCAGCTCCCATTTATTTTATTTTAGGAAGACAGGGCACAAAGTGCAAGTTAAATGGAAGAGACTGGGAACAAAAATGTCTCAACTTTTGGGGCTATTGCCAGCAAGCAACCCAAACTTTCCAGTCAAACCAGAAATTCCATCTCTCCCTCCCACATCGTTAAAATTTTGCAGTGAATCCTCCCCCAAGCTTCGTGAGGTTCTGCGGGACACGTATTTCTAGTTAAATATTTGTAGCGGAGCACTCGCCGGGCCGAAGGCCCGGCTGCGCAGCCCCATACTCATAGAACCCATGCCCGTCATTTTTCATGGTCATGGCTAGCGGAATGTTTCGCGGGCGCGTCGGTCCGTCCGCGCCACGCTGTTGGGCATGGCTAGCTCGCGGGCGCGTATTTCGTCTGAAAACATGCGCGTATGATGCCACACATGCGGCTACACAGCCGTCAGCTCGGTAAACACTTTAAAAGTTGGATCTTTCGCAGTGTTAAGCGGAGCAGTAAAGTCGTTAGTGGAAAAAGAAGAGCTTTCAGGGATAAAATCTTGCTTCGAGGAACCCTCATACGTTTTGATCAATGCAGGGCAATGCGGGGAGATGCCTTGCTTTTATTACGGATTTCAGAACCGAAGAAGCGGAGTTTTAACGAATTTCCAAGCAGTCCAGTGACTTAAAGGTAAAATAAATCACATTTTTCGATGGGAATTTATGTTGATATCAATTTTTGATTGACTTTTCCTTTGTGTTCTCTTAAGTTTTGGAGACATTTATGAAACGTGCTTAAATTAAGTCGTGTTGTTATCTTGAATTTCATCGAGGACAGCTCTGCCTTGATGCGCTATAAATGGTACATGTTTTGCTTTTAAACATAAAGTAATGGAGATTTGAATAAAATTTTTCGAAAGAAGATTGTGTTGTCCATTTTTATGTGTTTGTTCATTCATTACATAGATTGAAAACTGATTTTATGTAAACAAAACAAGACTTAGATTTTCTGTCTTCACTCGCGTCGCCTTATGCAAATATGTTTGTGTATTTTTGCAATTTTGATTTCCAAATCAGTTTCTCGGGCAATTTTTGACAAAGAAAAACTGTATTTTATTCGGAAAGTAGTCGTACTAGTTATTCTAGACAGAGAAAAGTTGTTTTTGTGAACTTTTGTACGGTCTAAATGTACTGTGCAGACGGTCGGGTAATACTGTTTTTTGAGAATTGCTAAAATTGAAAAATAGCCCGGTCGTCAACTGAATCTTAATTCTTGTGCTTCCGACCTTTTACCTTAGTTAAGTTTCACCTTAGTTAAGCTTGTTCAGTGAGCGACGCTGTTAGACTCTGCCTATCTATATATATTAAGATCATACTAGCTGTGTTGTGTTGCCTAGCTTTGACCAGATGATCGCGTCATGGGTGCGGGTAACGTAAAACCGTTGGTAACCAAGTGGGTATGTGGGTGTAATTATATTTATGATCACTTCTTTGTTATTAGTATCATATCTGTAATATAGCGTTTCCTGTATTTGCTTAGTGTAGTTTAGTGTTTTTTTTTTCTTTTGTCAAGTTTTGTTTGTAAAATAGTCGTTAGGTAATTTGATTGTAACCCGAGATGTACAACTCTTGAAATGATTTGTTTGTTTTACATTTAAACACTTTATTGATAGAGCAGTTTTCAATTGAGTGTCGTAAAACCAAAACCAAAGTAATTACTCTGACCAATCACAGCAGTCGTAAACAATCCAATAAACCAATCAGAGCTCGAAGCAATTACATGTCGCGGGCGCCAAGCGCGGGAAAACGCGTGCGAGCAAGTCACGATTGGTTTTGGTTTTACTTCTGATTGGTCGAAAAAGTGGCGCGAGATTTTTTAGCCAATCACAAAGCGTAGCAATGCAAAACCAAAGCAATTGTGTAATTACTTTCGACACTCAATTGAAAACTGCTCTAAAAGGAATAAACCATAATTACAATTAAAAAAAATAACCACGTTAAACCGTGTGTCCTCTGAATAGATGCGAGAGATTCCTTTTCACGCGTAACTTTTCTCTTTCTCTTTATTTCATCACAGGAGGGTACAAGTAAAACGCTACACGTCGTCAACATCACGTCACATATGAAACACATGACATGACATGACACGGGGGAATTACACTGATGTAACGGGGTTAAAGGTTAAATTGTAATTGTAACGTTGCATGTAGCAGGCGATCAAATAAACTGCGGGTTACTTAAAAAGGTTGTCATCATCATTCTCATCATTTTGTTTCCCTGCGTCAAGAAGCAAGCTCTCGGGGAGGGGTAGGGGTAGTGAAACTGGGTGATGCGAAATGTGCTCCAGTTTCGGGTTGGGATGTAAACAAAATATGCAAATAGACTGTTATATGTGATCTTTTAGCGGAAAAAAATTACAAGAGGGCGCTGCATTCCGGAATGGGATTGTCCGATTATCACACTTATAACTACTTATCAGCTATTCCCTTCTTTCAATTATCACACTTTATAACTACTTATCAACTGTTCCCTTCTTTTTTAAATATCACACTTATCACACTTAAATTATCACACTTATAACTACTTATCAACTATTCCCATCATTTTTAGCCTGCAGAACAGGCGTAATTTTTTTTGCGTTTTTGAGGCGGGCGCGCGCGGAGCAAAAGGCGAGCGCGGAAGGCCGCGCTCGCCTGAAACGCTTAAAAAAATAACGCCTGTTCTTATTAATATATTAATATATCGTGAACGTTTGAAAGCCGATTTCGTTAAAATTTAACAGAGATGTTGGCGAATAATGGAAGTGCATAAGGATTGTTTTTTATTGAAGATCGCGCTTTGCGTCAATGCTGTAAGCCACTAAAGTTAGCTTTTTTTAAAACGTGGTTTTGTGTCCAAGTTTGCTCCTCGAGAAGAACACAAAGCAAGTTGATTTCACCACTAACTGATCCGTCAAAACGTCTATTGTGTCACATCTGACTCCGATTTTTTTTATTTCAACTTTAATTAAAAGTTATTAGCTTTTAAGGGAGTGAAATTGTCCATGTTAGAATTTGAAGATTTTGAGCCAGATATGACAATCTACAATACATCTAGTTTACCTCCCTGCAGTGTCAACTCATGAAATTCTCTATCCGCGCTGAATTCTTGGACACAAAATTGCTCATTTTACGCTTCCGAAGGCTTCCCGAGCAAACACGAATACAAAAAAATATATTAATTTATGGTAATTTTGCTAATTTTAATCCACGGGCTATTGTCAAACTTCATGCAGAAAGAATAAAGCGTTGACACGCTTTGCACGTGCAATTATTGATGCAGAAACATAACAGAGCCAGTTCGTAAATATTTCGCGCATTTTCGGTATCAGCCGTCGCACTTCGTGCATACTCTTTTCATAAATGCATGACGATGAGCGGAACATGTCCCCCGCGACCTTAAGGGCCCATTAACTGATCTTTTTGACCCGTTGCTAAGGAAAATTTCTTGTAAAATAACTTTGTCACATTTAGTCATATCAGAGTTATTTCATGGGTTTTAACTTGTTTCTCATTGACAATACCAATGATGACGTCATTAGGCCATGCCCATGGTCACGTGACTTATTTCGAAAAAATCTAAAGGCTTGTCAGCTTATTACTTTATCGGAATTTTGTTCAGTAATTTAATTTTTTAATTTATATTCCCTTTTCGTTATGCATAGATTGTGTTTAATTTCCAAAAGGTCAAATTTTGACAGAAGTGCAAAATTTTGGAGAATTCGTAATTTTCTGGAAAAGACGTGATTCCTCAAAAGCAATGCATTGCTTTGTTTCCAACCGTGATTTAAATGGTAGCTCGATGAAAAAAAGTGTATTTTATGAAAAATCACATTTCCTTTAGAGTTTAAAGAAAACCGGAAGTGTCCCACAAGTCAACCGGAAGTTACTCTTTCAACGCATGCGCAGCTCACTCGACCAGACGGAAACGATCTCCTGACTGTCTCCTGACTGCCATTCCGTCTGTGTTGCAATAATAGCGACCTTCAGATTTGACTACGAGTACGAAATCGAGTACGAGTACGACTTTGGAATTTCGAGATAATTGTATCCACCGAACTGTAACTCCTTCCTGTTGCTGACTAACACGTAAATAAACGTTAGGGATAAGATTGGTGTGATAATTAAGTATATGAGGCACACGAATTTGGTTTGAAAACTCGTACTCGTACTCGCTTTCGTACTCGTAGTCAAATCTAAAGGTCGCTAATAGAGAGCTTAAGCAACGACGAGACAACGTCATTGAAAACGTCACTTGAAAAAATAATTCGCGCTTTTTTAAACTACTTTGCAGTTGCTCCAATTTGTTTAGTTTGTTTAATGTGACTGGATTGTCCAGCAGCTGAATTTGAAGGGATGGCTTTCCAGTTAAAAAAAAAGGAAAATTGATCGTCGTGTGTTCACGTTCTCCACAAAACCTATAATTTGATCATTTGACGTTGTTGTTTTGCAGGGAACGGCCAAGAAATGTACGAAAATGTAAAACGCACGTGCAACACGTGCAGAGGCATTGTTTTCGCTCATTAAACCTATTGTTTTGTGCCGTTCTCGCTAGCTCCCTAGTACTTAGGGCCTGGTCGCACTACAGTCAAAAACAAAAATTAGCCCGTGCAAAATGACATAAAAACAAAAACATTCCACAAAAAGCGTGTCCCACCGGAGCGGTTTCTTTTGTTTTCCTCGATTTTTGCACGGGCGGATTTTTGTTTTTGACTGTAGTGCGACCAGGCCCTTATTGACTTGAATGTTGTGAAACGAAACGAAACAACATCTAAAATGTAAACAATTTCCGAGCCATTTAATTGTTTAAATTTCCCGGGCTCGCGCGATAAAAATGGCTTTTTCGCGGAGACTGACGCCATTTTTCACTTCCTTAGCAACGCGCGGAAAAATCAATTAATGGGCCTTTAATACAGGTTTGACTTGTATTGACCCTCTTATATCTCCACATTTATTATTCTTGGCTTGCACTTACGTCATATCCTATGATATCAAAATTCAGAAGCATTAAAAAAAAACAGATTTCGACCCAATAATGTTTATGGAATTGTAGACAGTTTAAAACTACATATCTGGGTCAAATTTTGAAGCGAGAGATAGCATTTCGTTCAAAAGTTATATATAGGCAGACGAGTATTAGGTACTTTTAGTAAAATTGTATGTGGCGACAATTAATCTGGTACACCAACATGGCGGCCAAAACTTCAAAGTCATAATTACGCAAAAAATCTGATCACGAAAGAAAACACTATGAGTGTTTACCATTTACACGGGAAAACCGGTTGGTCCACGGTTTGTGTAAATGGTAAGCAAAACTCCAGAAAGGGAAATTCCGTTTGAGATTGGCGTGTACCATTTACCATTGGCACCAGAAACGAGCTGAGTAACCACGCTTACGCATCAAAACTGGCGCAGGGCCTGGAACTGGTAGATAAAAGCAAATGGAACACACTTTCCGTTCAGAAATTTGGACTACCTTTGAAGAAATCCCGTTTTCTCCGGAAATTTTCCGTTTGAGAAGACCAAATTAGCCTTTTCATTTACATTTCAACCGAAATTTCCGGATTTTTTGGGTAAATGGTAAACAACCTATAAGTTACATTATAAGTATCGGCTTATAAGTATCTATAATCGCAAAAATAACTTTTAACTGCGGTTCACAAATCGGAAGCAAAACATCGTTTAAACCTGGAACTTTTTGTGAAGGATTGTACTAAATCAACATACCATGTTAAAAACAGCTTTGTACGCCGGATGTAAAGTTTAGATTTTCGATTTTTTATGACGTCATGTGCAAGCCAAGAATACCCAAACGTACTGATTTCATTACATTTTAACTCATAAACTTTATTCGCAAATGTCTGTATTGCGTTGAATTACTTTTTACCAGAAAACGCGCTTTTAGAAGATGGTAATCCCACAGTCTAATAAAAATGCATTATAAAAACTCTTGAAATGTCCGCTTAATACAGGCTTCGTGTAACAAAATGGCCTAATTTTGGTATGGGATGAAAATTTAGGGACCCAAGCTGGTGTCCGCTTAATATGGGGTCCGCTTAATACAGGTTTCGCTGTATCTGCTCTGAGTTTTCATTGTTCTGCGTCTACGTCTGTTGTGATTGGCCAGACTAATTACTTTTTGGTTTCACGGCACTCCTTGCGCGTCAGGCGCTAGAAAAGAGAGGGAAGGGGATTCCCAAAGCTCGAAGAGCGCAGAGAGAGCTCTTTCGACGTGCTTCGTACGCGCGCCGAACACCACCTCCCTCTCACCTTTCTAACGGCTGTAGCGCAGACTAGTAGAACAGCTGTAATGAAGAACAGTCAATGTAACGCTAAGGATAAACATATTTTGATCAACTGCAGTTAAACCTCTATCAAGCCGTGCACCCTCGGGGAATAGCCAACTGACCGCTTAATAGAGGTGTTCTAAAATTTAGCTACCCTGCTTGCAGAGTCTCCCTCAATCTTCCTTGAAAAACCAGGAAGAGGAAGGAGACTCTGCTAACGGCCTCGACATTCTTTGATTTGCCGCTCATCCAAGGAATTGGATGAGTCAGTCAAGTTTAGAGGTGGTCAAACCGGTTTTCACTATTAGAATGTAAAATGGTAAAAATTGAACTAGACTGCGAAATTGCTCACATAATGTATATTTTATTGCTAACAGCAACAGTAACACAAAATGTGATACATGGAAATTTAGTAATCGCATATTCAAGGGAGTGCATGCCAGGCTATCGGATGTTTTTGTCCGTTTATTTAACAACTATTCACCGAAGTGGAGATGGGTAGTGGTGGATATTTACCGAGCCGCGAAGCGTAGCCAATCAGAGCGCGCCAACAATGCTATCCACTGTTTCAGTATATACTAAAGTCAAGTATTTGTTGTAAACCACATCATCAGAAGTTTTGTCATTACATTCAACATGAAACGAAGAAATCATTTATATGGTTGTCTGTGATTATAAGCCGCGCGTAGCTCAATTTTGTGAAGTAAGCCATATACTTTGTTTGGTACTAATGTAAGTTCTTCCTGACCATAGTTTAATAGATGGGAAATTAAACAATAAAATTCGCCAATTGGGAAATCTAAACAGTGACCGCTTCCGCTTTATAGAGGTGAACGCTTAACAGAAGTCAAGTTTACAGTAAATAGACCTAAATATGGGAAGCGATTTCCGGGCATTTGATAAGTGACCGCTTCGTGGGATCATGAAAACAATAAAACATTCAGCGAGTTTCTACCCACCAGTCCCAGTCCCTATGGTTGATGGTTAAGACAATCCTAACTCCAATGCGTACAACACATCACGCGAATTCCAAATTCCAAATCAACTAACGAGCGCGCTCCTATGAAAATGCACCAATTGTTTATTAACTTCTCCAAGTTTCTAATGTCAGTAAAATACTCAGAGTCTAAAAGTTTCCAAACGAGCTGTGAAAATGCATCAACATAGGGTGTACACTAAATACAGGTTCCACTGTACAACTTTGAGGTATAATCGGCCTGATATCCCCAATCCAATATCCAATAGGGCTCCCCACGGAATCTCATTCAAATCCCCAAGAAACAACACTGAACTTGAAGAAACAAAGAACTTGCAGTTGTATTTACGTTTATTGTATTGATAATATGTACATTTTCATACAGTTCTATCAACCAAAAGACCCATTATCATTGTTTCATTAATCGCCTGAAGTTGGCTTGCTGGTAAATAGGAGGATAATGCCCTTGGCTGAAAGATGGCCCTTAAAATTTAGCAGTTGCCCTTGAGGCTTTCCTAGCCAACTCTTCATTTTTCGGACTTTCCCTCAGCCGCGACCAATATCCTCCGATATACCAGCCACCGAAAGGGGTTTATTTACTACATGTACTCTCTGAAGAGGATTCCCAGTATTAACAACCAAAGAAATAGGAAGGTCCAAAGCAACGATGATTAGCTCGCCAGCTCGGTTGACTGAAAAGGGACGGCTAGCAGTTTACCATCCACCCGGAAATTCTATTTCCGGCTTAAAAAAAGAAGATAATTAAAGTTAAGTACTGTTGCTTATTTGAGAACGTTTTTGAGCTTTTATGATGACCTAGGCACCACATGAAAAGTAAGTAGATCATATACTACAATTACAGTTATAATCGTATCAATAACAAAATTCTCGATTGTGATTGGTCATCCACGCGCCTATTTCTCACGTAATTGGCACGCGGTCACGTAGGTATCCAATTGAAACTTTTTGTAATTGGATAGCTGTAATTGGACACCTAAGTTGCGCGCGTCAATCAGTTACACTTCAATGGGTTCTTTTTTGCTGTTTTCCTTCTACTTTCAAACTGATAAAAAATATCCTAGACGTTTTTAGTACAAAAGAGTCGACATAGACTTTTTAATCTCGAATTTGGTTATTGATGCGATTAATTAGTAATTGAACTTCGTGTCGTACAATTCAGGGGTAATCGTACTCGTAATTTCAAATCGTCCTCGCGCTACGCGCTCGGCCGATTTGAATTACTCGCCCGATTACTCCATGAAATGAATTGTTCTCCACTCAGTCCAATTACTATTACTAATACACCGTAATTTCCAAAGAACTATTTCAGTCTCTTTGAACATGAAAGTGCTACAATGTCCCGAAGGATTAGACGTTAAGTTTTTTATATTTTGCTATTTGCTGATTGTAAAGCGCCTTGAACTATGGATATGTGCGCTATATAAATTATAATAATAATAATAATAATAATAATAATAATTAATCTCATTATTATCAATTGCTATCAAAGTATTTTTAAGGAACTCGCGGAGAACGAAGAAAACCATTCGCATGTTTATGAGTTTCGAACAATTCTTAGGAACAGTACATTTTTATAAAGTATTTAAGTCTCCGAAAATAGTCTCAAAACTTGAACTAAAACACTTTAACAAAATACCGTAACAAACGGCTTTCTTCTCAAAACCTAATATTTTGCTTACTCAACCCTAACCCTTAAATAGCGCCAGCAATAAAAGGTTAGTAATATTTCACTTGTCCATGAATATTATTCTCTATTGATTTTTTTCTTACCAGTTTAGGAAAGACTTGCTTGTTCAGTTTCTAACAAGGCAACAAAGATATGACAGCCATTCAATTAGAAATACAATGAGATAAATTAAATGAAGCTTGGAGATATATTCAGCTGAATTGTCGCGACTGCTTAAACAGCAGTCTATGCGTTAAGTTTCAAAATATCAATGGTTGGTGGTTTTCTTCTCAACTAAATATCTCGCTCTCTTGTTTTAGCGCTAGCAAAATAATATAGTTTAACAATATTTTCACGCGTCCATGAACACTATTCCCTATTTATTTTTTCTTACCTAAAGGCCCGTTTAATGCGATTTTTGTTGCGATTTTTGTCGCGCTCTCCAATGCAACTTTTGTCGCAAGTGTAAACTAGGGCGATTTCCTGTGCGATTCGGGTGCGACACAGAGTGCGACATTTGCTTTGATTTGCTGTGATTTCTCAAAAATTGCCGCCAAATTGCATCGGCTTGTTGTAAAATACGCAACGCAACGCAACGCAATATTACGCAATATACGCAACGCAATATACGCAATGTACGCAATATACGCCCATGACAATTTGTAAAATACGCAATATACGCAATATCCCCAAATGTCAATTTGTAAAATACGCAATATACGCAATATTCGCAAAACGGTTCGTTTCAACAGCGGTCGACTTGCAAAAGGTCACATTGCGCATGCTCAACATTCCTACGAGGCACCATTCTCGTCCCCAGAGCCTTCGTTTCGTTTGGTCAGCGGAAAAAACGAAGGGCTCTGGTAACAGTGCCTTCCGGATGTCGTAAAATCCACGACATCCGTTAGCGCATGCCTAATGCATTAATGTACTATTGCGCTTGCTCAATACCAGAAACCGGAAATAATAAAACCTTTCGTGTGTGCATTCTCGTCCCCAGAGCTCTCGTTTCGTTTGGTTGAGCTCTGGAGACGAGAATGTTGTGTGTGTGGAATGGCGTTCGAAAGGACTGTACAAGACCAGGAGCCTATTACAATTACAGGAAAACATCGCGCTGAAAAAGAAAGAAGAAAAGCTTTACGTGCTGCTGTTATTTAGAAGAAAGATTGTCTTTGTATTTTGCCTGCTGGTTTTAGAAAATCCTCGATAAGTCAACCGATTTCTTTCGTTTGGGAGCTGTGTATTTATCGTTTCGCCACTGAACGCTATCATATCCGACCAAATCAGTTGATGGGACAGCTAAGTTTGTTGATGGACACGCTATGGTCATTGATTAGGCTTATTTCATCGAACAGTGGTAAGAAATATCGAGGAATTTTTGTTTTGCATTCGTTTCATGTTATTTTAATTGGGCTTCGAGTGACCTTCGTTTCCCTAGATTGTAGCAAAGAGTACTGTACCTATAATAAAGAAAATATAACTTGCTTACGAGAGTGCTGATAGCGTTGTTGTTGTTGTTGTTATTTAAAATGGGTAACCTAGTGGTAATATTTCTTTTCACCCGTGGGCTTTCTTCAGGATTTCTGCCTCTCCTTTAATTAATACTCGTTCCTGTTGCAAACAACATACTTCTTTAATATTCGTGGCCGCTTATAGCTTTGTCTTCCAAGACACATACTGATTATTTTCGGAAACGAATCGCTCATATTTAGCGACAATCATACTTTGAAATTTAGCAGCCGTATCGTTACCTGCTAAACCAAACAAAACTGGGTGACATTGGTCGTTGAATGCGTTGAAATTAAAACGTTGGTTTTGTTGATGGAGTCGTCATTGGACTTGAACATTTGAAATTCAACCGAAAGTAAAACCTTATGCGTAGAAGCGTGATTTTTTTTTACCTTGTTGCGCATTCATTTTTAAACGGCCAATCAAAAAATTCAAATTTTTGTCCGTTACCAGAGCTACACGAGACGCAATTAAAAAAAAACCGTGGAGCTCTGGGGACGAGAATGGAATGGAGAAACCTCGTAGTAATGGTGAGCATGCGCAATATGACTTTTTGCAAGTCGACCGCTGTTGAAACGAACCGTTTTGCGAATATTGCGCCCGATATTGCGTATTTTACAAATTGACATTTGGGGATATTGCGTATATTGCGTATTTTACAAATTGTCATGGGCGTATATTGCGTAATATTGCGTTGCGTTGCGTAGCGTATTTTACAACAAGCCAATTGCATCAGGTTTCGAACATCAGAACCTCTGCGACATCGCGCGACAAATCGCGCCTAAATCGCACTGAAATCGCCGCCCGTTTACACATGCGATTTGAAGATGCAACTTGCGCGCGACAAAAATTGCATCGACATGTGCGACAAAAATTGCACAAAAAATTGTGTAAACGGGCCTTGAAATTTCCGGCCCAGCTCGGCAATGTTCAAAGGACAAGAATTTTTTTCAGGCCGTGCGAGAAAACGGGAAGAGTTTAGTTTAGTTTAGTAAACCTTTCGGCGCAATTAAAATTTTGGATAATGCTTGTTTCGTTTACTATACTATACCCAATTCAATTTATATTTTTTTATTTAATTTTATATGGGCTCAGTTTTTTCGATGGTTTGTAAAATATCACTAACGTTTCTTCTTGTTCCAAGTCTTTCTCAGTTTTCGGCTAAATTGTGTATTTTTTTCTACACAGTCATTTTCAAACAGTTATTACAACTTGCTGTTGTAGCTAGTGGGGTGAAATAATTCAAATTTTGGTTGAATGCTTGGTTCGTTTCCACTACCTTGTTTGATATCATATGGGCTCAGTTTGGTCACCAACGTTTCTCCTTCTTCTTGTCCCAGATCTAGTTTCAGTTGATCAAGTCTATAGTGTTAATTCAGGTCTTAATTCTTATAATTTGTTAGTGCTGACTTGCAAGAAGAATTTTGTAAGCTAATGGCTTATAGCTTTTATAAAAAAAGAACCAATGAAAGGTTTTTATGATAGGTAAATTATAAATGCACCCTGACTAGCCTGTAAAACCTTGAATCATATTTTCACGCATCCATGAATACTATTCTCTATGTTTTGTTACCTCAACTTGCTGTATCAGAGAACCGACTTTCGTTTCCAAGGACTAAAAAGCAACAAAAATTTATCATAAATTAACAACCATGTTTACAATTACTGCGCCTTTCAATAACGCGCGGAATTTGAAATTCAAATCTCCACCAACGGTTGCGTTATTCCCTGCCGTCAATCATAATTAATACGAAAGCCAACGGACCATGTAAAAAAGAAACAAACAAATGGATCGAAATCTACCAATCATAATGCACGGACGTGACCTTTTGAACTCATTGAAGTGAAGATCTGTTTCCTAAGAGGTAAGCTGAGATGATTGACAGCAGTGTAAAACGCAACCGTTGGTGGAAATTTGAATTTCAAATTCCGCATGTTATTGAAAGGCGCAGTAAAAATACGGTTATACATAAAGCTTGGAGATAATTTTATACACGTTATTTACGTTATTTTCTTTTTACACAGTACAGTGTGTTGCCCAGTTTCCGGCCAGTACCAGTTTCCGGCCAAAAAACAATTACGTCGGTTATGTTCGTCGGAGTTTTAAATTTTCGTCCACCGAAGCGTTCCGAAAGAAAGACGAACATTTCCGCTACACATTGGTGGTTTTGGCGTTCTTTTTGAACAAGGAACGGCTGAGGAAGGAAATGTTTTGTCCAGGTGATTGAACGTTTAGCGATTAATTTTGGCTCGTTTCACTGCACATCAAAACTACCGTAGATAAACAAATAGCTCGTTTCACAGGAAATATCTCAAGGAGCTTCATAATTTTTGGACAAATATTAGATTAAAGATGAAAGTGATTAGGGAATCTATCATCGTCAGCTGGAATAGGGCTGTTCCTGAAATTTTAGCAGTCAACTCTCAGCGAAGATTTCGACCTAGTGTGCCAGTTTCCGGCCACTAAAAGACACATTGCTCAAAACCTATTTCTTATTAAGTGAAAGAACCGAATATTAAAATTTCCTGGTCGAGAAATTAAAGATACATGTGTTAGTGTAACAAAGATTACGAATTAACAACAGCTTATGCATGTATAGCGTGACTAAAGTACGTAAGTCATGATTTGTTTTTGTAGTAGTCTGTCAACAAACTGCGGAAGACACGCTTCCGGGTCACTAAGGTCATACGTATTTTGAATAGTAAAACAGTAGGCGACAAAGCTTAATATTGAAACTTACCTGATATTTATAACTAGGCGACCACTATTATCAAGGGACTTACAAGTCGGTTTACGTCGAGCGGTTTCAAGGAAAATTTACTTTAAGTCGGTGGCCGGAAACTGGGCTAGCTGGCCGGAAACTGGGCAACTTACTAGTTTTGCGAAAAATGGTATAATTTCTTTAATACTTGGGGAAGGTCGCCAACCATTTAACGTTTTAAAGGTAAGTAAATGAACTGTCTTTGAAAGGAAATTGAGAAATTTTCCGTGCAAAACAAAGGAGTTATAGCGATTACAAACTAAAGTGGCCGGAAACTGGGCAACATACTGTAACTTTGAAAGGGTTGTTACAACTCCTGTAGTGGGGTTAAATTATTAAAGAATCAAAATTATCAAAAGTGTTTCGAACAATTTTCGGGAACTGAGGAACAGTCCCAAAACTTGAACTTAAACTGTTGATAAATGAAACAAAATAACAATAGTTGGTGGTCTTCTCAACTGAATATCTCGCTCTCTTGTTATAAAGCGCTAGCAAATAAAGGTTAACGAATTGAATATTTTCACGCGTCTGTGGACGGCGTTTCGTTGCGGACAAAAATACCCCCCCCCCCCCCCCCCTTCGAAAAACTAAACGATGAGATTAAAAAAATGGGGTCGACCAGGAGAGGCTCCTGAGTCGACTAAATAAAATTTTACTTAAAAAAAAATAATGGTCCACAATTTAAAAAAAATGTGGTTTCAAGTTCAAAAATTGAGCCGAGTTTCGAAAAAAATAAGATTGACGCAAAAAGTGCAGTTAAGCGGGAAAATTAACATCGAAAAAAAACACTACTCGTGAGGAAGCGGAAACTGTTAGCGCCTCAACCGGATGTAATGGGGCATGTCCGTATATGGCATCACAGGTAGTAGTGTGCAGGCTACGTACGGTCTTGCGCGCGATCCGAAACAAAATGGCGTGATGGCTTCCAAAGTTTGAAGACTTTTTACTCTCCTTGGGAAGCCGAAGGCTGATAGAAAGTTCAGAAGAACAGTTCCATTCAGCTTTTTGTGATACTTCAGAATGTTTGGTCCGTCGATTAGAAGAATACGAGCGAACCGGCTGTCGACGTTGATAGCCCGTTTTTTGTGAGGTGTATAGGCAAGCAGATTCTCAACAGACCTGCATAGTTTAGTTAAACCACCTGCTCAGCCGAACAACCACTCTACGAGCTCATTTTCAGCAACGTTGCTTTGTCTGTTGGGATGAAAAGGATGAGAATGAAGGGCAAAGTAAGATTCTTTATCATGAACAATCTCATTCACAAGGGGGTCTTCGGCTAGCAATATATCGAGAACAATTAGATGCATTTTACGGAGATTGTGGATTCCGCTGGAACGATATTGCTCGGATTCTGAGAGTTTCGGATAGAACTTTGCGACGACGGCGACATGACAGTTTGGTATGCGTGTCGTTAGAAGAGAATTTAAACATATCAGATACTGAGCTAGACAACATGGTACGCCAAGTACGGGAAGAAACTCCATCAGCAGGCCTTAGAATGGTTCAAGGATCACTGAGACAACGTGGGCTGGTAGTTCAGAGGATTCGCGTGCTTCACTCCATACGCAGTCGGAAATGAAATGGCAAAGCTTACCAGAGGGAGTTTGGGCAGGTGACACTGTAGCTTCTACGGATTATCCTCCTTGCATTTCTCAGGGTGGTTGAAACAGGATCTACCATGTCGCCGTCGTCGCAAAGTTCTATCCGAAACTCTCAGAATCCGAGCAATATCGTTGGATGGAACTGTTCTTCTGAACTTTCGATCAGCCTTCCCAAGGAGAGAAATTGGAAGCCATCGCGCCATTTTGTTTCTGACCACGCGCAAGACCGCGCGTAGCCTGCACACTACTTCATCCGGTTGACGCGCTAACAGTTTCTGCTTCCTCTTGACTACTGTTTTTTTTTTTCGATGTTAATTTTTCCGGTTGACTGCACTTTTGCGTCAGTCTCATTTTTTTCAAAACTCGACTCAATTTTTGAACTTAAAGTGGCTATGAAGTAAAAAATTATTGATGCTCATTTGAAAGGCGTTTCAAAATAATGAAGTGTGGCGTTTTCTGATTTGAAATATCTTTTTTCTCCTCATAAATATTTGAGTTTTTGGGTTATGAAAATTAGCAAATTGATGACGTCATAAATGCTTCCATTGAGAAGATAGATCACAAAATTAAGAATATCTCTGAAAATATAAGAGTGATATTATTCAAACTTGGCACCAATAATGACCTTCAAAAAAGGTACAACATGTCGTGGAGCATATTGTAACCATGGCAACACTAATGGCTCCAGTCCCTTTCTGTTGTAAACCATATATCTTAATTTCCTATCAAATCAGGCGAGACAGAAAGACCTGCTCGAAACACACATAGAGCCCATGTTGCTGTAGGTCTCCTAATAAACTCATTTAGAGTGAATGATGTTTGGTTAACACAAAAAATGGGAAGGTCAGTTCTGCAAAAACTTAATCTGGAAGCAAAACTGTTGCCATGGTAACAGCACAATGGGTGTCATTTTATGCCTTGTCTGATGTACATTGCTGGTGCCAAGTTTGAAGAGCACCGCTCTAATAGTTCTAAAGATATTCTATATTTTGTAAATTTGTCTTCCTTTAGAAGCATTTAGGTTCCTTCTGCATGTACCGGAGCACATATTACGTAAAACAAAAGGAACAAAGATCGACAACAATACAAATGCAAAACAAGACCAAAAATACAATGCCTCACAAACAATAGAAGACAATGAGTGGTTCATGGGTTCCGGTACATGCAGAAAGACCCAGCATTTATGACGTCATCTCTTTTTACACAAAAACTTGAATATCTCCGGAATGAGAGGCAACATTTCAAAACAGAAAGCACTCTTCTTCTTGTCTTCAAAAGGTCTTTCAAATAAGCTTCAGTGATTTTTCACTTTATAGGCACTTTAAACCACATTTTTTTTTAAATCGTGGACCATTATTATTTTTTTGAAGTAAAATTTTATTTAGTCGACCCCATTTTTTTAATCTCATCGTTTAGATTTTCGAAGTAAGTGACTTCTTTTTTGAGGAGTTATTTTTGTCCGCAACGAAACGCCATAGGTATCGGAATAAAAGGTTAAGAATACTGATTTTCACGCGTCCATAAATATCATTCTCTAGTTTCTATGTTTTTGTTACCTCGACTCTCTTTCCCAGAGCATCGACTTTGATAGCAAGATCTTCCAAGAGCTATAAAAACAATTATATGATAACCGTGAATTAGCAGATTAGAAATACGGTAATATATGAAGCTTGAAGATATATAATGAGTTTATTTTTGTTCTCAGGTGAATTGTTTCTATATAATAAACTTGCGCAAGATTCACTAAGCACGAAGAATGGCACGGAGTTACCATTTCCTTGCTCTATCACGAAACCGTTATTAAACAATTTGATTTTTTTTCAGTTCTATAGTTAACCATCACATGCCAGATAAAACTTCAAGAAAACTTGAGTAAATCGATGAAAAAAGGGTAACTTTTAAACACGAAGCACTTGTTTTTTTTTTCCCAAAGATTCCGATGGCTTTCCTCCTTTGAAGATACTGCAAACAGATTTAGAAAAAGACATGAAAAGTGAAACGTATCGTATCGTAAAACGTTACCTGGTTAGCAGAACTGGAACTGACCAAGAAAATTAAGGCAAAAACCAACACAAACTTCACGCCAAACATTTTTGTTCTCACTCCTCAGAAGTCAACTGGCAAATACATAAACAAATGAAGTCAGCTACATTGCATCTGAAAATTAATTTTCTTATACTTCATCCAACGTCCTAGTTGAACTATAGTAGAACCCCGTCATTCAATCACCCCGTAATAGGCCCCTGCACTAGCTCGTTATTACAAACACCTTTTTCGGCCAGAACGAAAATTGGGGGCGCGGTTGAAACCGTTTTATTCCTAAGAGAGCGCAAAACAAAACTGTTTACGAAAAATCCATAACTTAATTTTCTACTAGCTACCTTCAAACAAACAACGCCTACAAGAAAGTACTGCACGAGAGTTTTGATAATTTGATTAGAATGGTCACGCTTTTTATCCACAAACTCAAAAGCTAGGAGCAGAGAGAGAGAAAAAAAATTAAACCACGGCTTAGATTAAGGATACTCTGGGTACCAGAGGTTTTCTCGTAGTACGCTTTTGTGAGCAGTATGGGTTAGCAGGACGCCGATCAAACGACGCGGCGTAAATTTAAAACGACAAATAAGAAGCGTGCAATCGTAAGAGAGATAAGAGCGCGAGAAAAGCCTCTGACACCGAGAGTAACTTCAGGAGTAAAAAGGGTTACATCTCCGTGAGACCAATTCCAGACCTCAGTTTAGGAAAAAAAACTGCTGCAGTTGACACTTTAATCTATTACATGACTGACTTACCAAGCTTTGATGCCAGAAGAAGGGTGCTGACGAAGATCAAATTCAGTCCAAACAGCGGTCGCGAATATCACTGAATAACAGAGACCTTGCAATCCATGATATTTTACATCGCCATTTCGTGCTCGTAGATAATTACAATTGGCAGCTTCAGACAGCTGGTGAAACTACAAAAATTAAAAACAAACACAGTTGCTATTTCCTAAGTGAGTCTTTTAAGAAATGAAACATAAACGAAATAGCATCTTAACTCAGAAAAAAATTCCGAGTTCCAGATGGGATTCGAACCCACGAATGATTAAGATGCTATTTCGTTTATGTTTCATTTCTTAAAAGACTCACTTAGGAGGTTGGTTGGTTACATCCTCGTTATGCCTTAATGTGACTGCGCGATGCAGTTATGAGTCATATGTGTTAAGTTATTTGGCTGTGTGACCGCGCGATGACCACATTTCACCCTTGCTCGCCACAGAGTTCTAGTAGCTCAGTGGTAGATCACGGAGGGTCGTGGGTTCGAATTCCATCTGGAACTCGGAATTTTTTCTGAGTTAAGATGCTATTTCGTTTATGTTACAGTTGCTATTATTTTAGAAAATGTTGATTGATAGTTGAATGAGGAAAAGATAATTATTTCTAAAACCGTTTTAAATTGATGAGCTATTTTCATGTTATCCTTACAGTATTGAAATTCGGCGGATGACATATCCGAAAACGATCGTCTGGACGCTGAACGTTTGTTCAATTTTCAATGAAAACGCACATAAAAATCAAGTTAAAAAAAAACATTTAAAAACGCATTCATGTTTTAACTGTTTTCTTGAGGAAGAATCAGTTTATTTATGAGAACTGTTCTTCGTCTTTTTATTATGATTGCATAATTATTAAAATATAAACAGCTGAAGGACCTGAAGTGTTTTAAGTTGGATTGAGACGTAAATTGCTGCAGAGTGCATGCTATAATTAAGAATTGGTGAGAAATATTTAAAGAATAAAATGTTTATATAACAGGTTTTGGAGAAATGAAATACAGTGAACCTCTCCAATACGGACACCAAAGTTTACGAGTCAAGTGTTCGTAGAGGCTTCCATAGATATGACGGAATTTTAAGAGCTACAAAACCTGTGTTACTCTTAGTCTTTGTCATTTGTTTCTCTGAAAACAAATTACATCTTTGTAGTAATGGAAAGTGCTCAATATATATTGACGGGAAATATGTTAAGTTATAATATTTCTATTAGTACTGAGCCATGCTTCTTTATTTTTCGACATCTACATATAATTTTGAGGGTAGTAAAGTTTCTGAATTTACCAGTCCATTGTCACTTTTCCTTCCATTTTGAACGCTGTATTCATAAATTACGGTGAAGGAGCTGAGGGCTGAGTGATAAGTTGGAAGTTACGGAGGGTATTTTATTATTTTTTTTTTTTTTCTGGATGAAGGATCGATTATATTTCGTTTTGGAGCACAAGGTAAGGGTTTCAATTATGTATCTCCCACTTTTTTGTTTAGTGTTTTTACTGTGGATTAGTATTCGTTTTCCGTCTTTTAAGGTGTTTAAAGGTTTTTTGGCCCATTGTTATCTAATTAAGCTACTATTTACTAACTTTGACTTGTTATACTTTCAAACTAGTACGTGTAATGTTATTTATATCTCTTTTGTCTTCGATTTCAGGAGCAAAGCCCAAATCACGGCCCAATTTGTAGAGATGTATTGTTTACTTTTGTCCACCTTTCTGATAAAACTTCTGCAATCTCGGTTATTTGAGGTCTACTGGGATTTAGATGATATTGGATACATGTAAATTGGTCTCCTTGAATGTGAGGGGCATTAACAACTTTCGAAAAAGGAGAATGATTTATACTTGGTGTCGAAAACAAAAGGCAGATTTCATATTTTTGCAGGAAACTCATTCAAAAAAAGATACCGAAAGACAGTGGAAAAATGAATGGGGAGGTGAGATAATTATGTCACACGGTAGTCCAAATTCACGCGGAGTTGCCATTCTTTTTAGGAAGGGTGTTGACTGTGTTATCCATTCAAAAATCTTAGACCCGTTAGGACGCTATGTTATCCTGAAGGCGGAGATTAAAGATAAAATGTATGTATTGATCAATATTTATGCACCAAATAAGGGTACATATATTATTGATTTCTTAAATAATTTACAAACTATTCTACAAAAGGAGAATTTGGACGAGGAAGAAAATATAATTCTTGGAGGGGACTTTAATTGCCCAATTAATCCGGTGCTAGACAAGAAAGGAGGCATACTTTTACCGAGGAAATCGGTCATATCAACCATTGATTGTTTATGTGATGATCTTGACTTGATTGATATTTGGAGAGTGAAAAATCCCACCACAAAAAGCTTTACGTGGAGTCAAAACTCGCCAATGATTCTGTGCCGCTTAGACTACTGGCTTATTTCAAATAACTTACAAGATTTAGTTACAACGACGGATATTACTCCAGCCATAAAAACTGACCATGCAGCCATTTCTATAGAGTTCTGTATCAGTGATAAAAATATCAAAGGTCCTGGCCATTGGAAAATGAACTGCTCGCTTTTGGAAGATGAAGACTATGTTAGAGAAGTAACAGCTAAAATACCTATGTGGCTGAGAGAAGGTCGTAATGAATTGACAGACAATAGAAGTATCTGGGATTGGACTAAGTATAATATCCGAGTTCACGCAATTCAGCATTCAAAACGAAAAGCAATGGAAAGAAAAGAAAAAGAGATGAAACTTCAAAAGGAATTTGATAAAGCAAAGAAAATATTTGATTCCGACCCTAATGACAACAATGCAAACGTTCTCAATTCGGCTAAAGAAAAATTAGAACTTCTTTATGAAGAAAAACTTCAAGGTATTATTATTCGCGCACGCGCGCGTTGGTGGGAACATGGTGAAAAGAGTACAAAATATTTTCTTAATTTGGAGAAAAGAAACCATGTTAAAAAACATGTGCGAAAATTGAAAACTAGTGGTGCGATCGTCACAGATCCCTTTAATATACTCTCCGAACAAAAACGTTTTTACCAAGAATTATACACAAGCAAGAATAAGAATGCAGATAACACGCAAGCGACGGAATTTTCTTGAACAATTTAAACATTCCTACACTTACAGAACAACAAACGTTATCGTGTGAGGGCAAAATAACTCCAGAAGAATGTGCTAAGGTTCTGGAAAGTTTTCAACGTAACAAATCCCCGGGAAATGACGGAATTCCAGTTGAATTCTATAATACATTTTGGCCACTTATTAGCGAACCTTTCATTCATTGTGCGAATGAGTGTTTTGAAAAAGGCGAAATGTCGTGTTCCCAGAAACAAGCAGTAATTACTCTTATCGAAAAAAAAGGTAAGGATCGTTCGTTTTTAGAAAATTGGAGACCAATCTCCCTTGTTAACGTAGATGCAAAAATTATGTCTAAGGTCTTAGCGACCAGGATAAAAAATGTTCTTCCAAATATTATCCATCACAACCAAAGTGGCTTCATTAAAGATCGCTATATAGGTGAAACTGTACGTTCGATCTTCGATTTAATGGATTTTACTCTTAAAGAAAACATCCCAGGTCTTATGATTTTTATAGACTTTCATAAAGCATTTGATGGCGTAGAGTGGAATTATCTTGTTAGCTGTTTGGAGGCATTTCGGTTTGGTCCTGATTTTATCCGATGGGTTAAGACACTGTATAAAAATATACAAAGCTGTGTTATTAATAATGGTCTTACAACAGACTATTTTGCTCTGGAACGAGGAGTAAGACAGGGTGATCCCCTCTCTCCATATCTATTCGTGGTTGTAGTTGAAACTCTTGCTATAGCAATTCGACAAAATATAGCGATAAAAGGCATTGCAATTGGCAAAGAAGAAACAAAGCTTCTCTGAATACGCTGACGATACAACAGCAGTTTTGTCAGACACAGAATCGGCACGCGTTCTTTTCAAACTTTTAGATGTTTTCAGAAAATTGTCAGGACTCAGGATCAATACATCCAAAACTGAGGGTATGTGGGTAGGATCTTCCAGAAGTAACAAGTCAAAACCCTTCGGTATTAAGTGGCCTGACGAACCTATCAGAGCCCTCGGAGTTTATTATTCGTATGATATTAAATTGCTACACGAGAAAAATTTCATCGAGAGGTTAGATAGTGTTAAAAAACTTATAAATATCTGGTCTTCCAGAGGTCTTTCTGTTTATGGCAAAGCGACAATTATCAAGTCATTACTTATTCCTAAATTTGTTTATATTCTGTCACTTCTGCCTGCCCCTAAGGAAATCGTTCAAGAGTTAAACCGATTATTATTTAAATTTTTATGGAAAGGAACGGATAAAGTAACAAGACTGTCCACGATAAATGAATATGAGAACGGTGGATTAAAAATGATTGACCTTGAAAGTATGATCAAATCATTACGGCTAGCCTGGCTGAAAAGAATCTTTGGGAACAATGAGGGTCCTTGGAAAAACTATTTACGCGTGACATTGGAGCGTTTCGGAGGGCTTTTTTTATTTTATTGCAATTATGATATCAAAGATCTCGCTATTCCTTCCCAATTTTATTCCGAGCTCCTTCAGTGGTGGTCAGAATTCCGTGACGGTTTTGACACTGGAAAAGAATGGCAACTGGTAGTGTGGAACAACAAAGAAATACGTATAAACAACAGGCCTATCTTTTATCGGAATTTTTTTGAAAACGGCATTATTTATGTAAAGGATCTTTTATTTGACACAGATACTTCAACCTCGCTTAAGATTATTTCGAGTAAAATCAGTAAAATTAATTTTTTAATTTGGGCAGGACTTCGTCATTCTGTACCACCACACTTAAAAACAAACAATGGGGCCAGTGCCCCTTCGGAAATTTCACTATCTTTGACGATAGATAACAATGACTTTGACGTGTTAAAAAAGAAATCTAAGGATTACTATACATTAATCAAAAGGACAAAAGCCCAGTTCCCAAATTATTTTCAACATTTGAGACAAACTTTTAATTTATCAGAAGACGACTGGAAAAGTGTTTTTTGGTTGCTTCATAAGGTGTCCTTTGAATACGGAAGCCGATAAGGGCCAATCCTAAAATAATTTTCAAATCTCGAAAAAAGTTTCAAATCTAAATAATTTGTTCAAATCCTTGTCCACTATTCTTTTCCAATCCGAAAATAATTTTCCAAATCCGAAAATCGTTTTCAAATCCCGAAGAGTTTTTGAAATCCGAAAATGTTTTCCAAATCCGAATATATTTTTCCAAATCCGAAAATGTTTTGCAAATCCGAAAATAATTTTCCAAATCCGAAAATCGTTTTCAAATCCCGAAGAGTTTTTGAAATCCGAAAATGTTTTCCAAATCCGAATATATTTTTCCAAATCCGAAAATGTTTTGCAAATCCGAAAATAATTTTCCAAATCCGAAAATCGTTTTCAAATCCCGAAGAGTTTTTGAAATCCGAAAATGTTTTCCAAATCTGAAAATAATTTTCCAAATCCGAAAATCGTTTTCAAATCCGAAAATGTTTTTCAAATCTGAAAATAATTTTCCAAATCCGAAAATCGTTTACAAATCCCAAAAAGTTTATCCAATCCGAAAATCATTTTTAAATCCCTAAAACTTTTTCAAATCCGAAAATATTCTCCAAATCCGAAAATGTTTTCCAACCGGAAAACGTTTTTAAATCGGTCAGTATAAAACATGGACTGCGGACTACGGACTGCGGACTACGGACTGCGGACTGCGGACTGCGGACTACGGACTACGGACTACGGACTACGGACTGCGGACTGCGGACTGCGGACTGCGGACTACGGACTGGGTATAAAACGCGGACTGAGAATCATGGACTCGGTATAAAACGCGGACTGGGTGTAAAGTAACGAGTACCGAAGCTGTGAACATAAAATATTGATTTACCTCTGTCGATAAATACGTGATTTATAATACGTGGGGGTCACGGCATGTTACTTTACAAACGTTTTCTCTTTTGATATTTGAAAAAAAAATTCAAATAAAGTAAAGCAGAAATATTATCTTAATTCTCGCAATTTTTCTCATTTTTAATCTGCTTTATACCCTACGAGCAGAGCCCAGTTCAAACTTTACAGGCTCTGCTCGCAGGGTATCTGCTTTACAGCGGTTCATAAATAAAGGTCTATATTTCACAAAATGCTGGTAGACAATTAACTCTGATTTAATCC
The DNA here is from genome assembly GCA_024195265.1 of Dendrophyllia cribrosa. NCBI lineage: Eukaryota > Metazoa > Cnidaria > Anthozoa > Scleractinia > Dendrophylliidae > Dendrophyllia > Dendrophyllia cribrosa. The sequence goes on along the minus strand of JAJLRJ010000007.1, from coordinate 4,547,288 downwards.
GTAGCAACACTTTTCTGGATATTACTGATAATGGCAACGATATGAACTATTTTTCAAATTTGCGAAAAGTTATCGGGCCCTGAAAGCCAATGTTTACATTAAAGATTAAAATTTTGTTGGTTTTGAAAGCTAGGCAATAAAACATTATAAGTTGACAAAACAAGTCGGGCTGGTTTGAGGGTTAAACAATACTTCACCATTCTATAGATTCTGATTTTAAATTGCAGTTCCGGGCCCGAAAAGTTCTCGGGACTTTCGAGAAACGGGTCCCTTGGACTACAGAACAGCAAAATGTACTGCCTCGCAAATTTGAAAATATTTCATATCGTTGCCATTATCAGTAATAGCCAGAAACGTGTTGCTGCGCATTTTATCAGAGTTAATTGTCTACCAGCATTTTGTGAAATTTGGCCTTTATTTATGAACCGCTGTAAAGAAGATACCCTGCGACCCCTACGTATTAAAAATCTACGTATTTATCGACAGAGGTAAATCATTATTTTATGTTCACAGCTTCGGTCCTCGTTATTTTACACCCAGTCTGCGTTTTATACCGATTCCATGATTCTCAGTCCACGTTTTATGCCCTAGTCCATGTTTTATACCCAGTCCGTAGTCCGCAGTCAGTAGTCCGCAGTCCGCAGTTCATGCTTTATACTGACCGATTTGAAAACGTTTTCCGGCTGTTAAACATTTTCGGATTTGGAGAATATTTTCGGATTTGAAAATGATTTTCGGATTGGATAAACTTTTTGGGATTTGTAAACGATTTTCGGATTTGGAAAATTATTTTTAGATTTGAAAAACATTTTCGGATTTGAAAACGATTTTTGGATTGGATAAACTTTTTGGGATTTGTAAACGATTTTCGGATTTGGAAAATTATTTTCAGATTTGGAAAACATTTTCGGATTTCAAAATCTCTTCGGGAATTGAAAACGATTTTCGGATTTGGAAAATTATTTTCGGATTTGCAAAACATTTTCGGATTTGGAAAAACATTTTCGGATTTGGAAAAATATTTTCGGATTGGAAAAGAATAGTGGACAAGGATTTGAATAAATTACTTAGATTTGAAACTTTTTTCGAGATTTGAAAATTATTTTAGGATTGGCCCTTATCGGCTTCCGTATTTGAACCATACTTAAAAGCATTTCAATACAAAGTCCTGAATTCAATATTATTTACCAATACAAAGTTGTGTAAGATAGGATACATCTTAGATGATAAATGTTCATTCTGTAAATCGGAACTGGAAACCCTCCACCACGTTCTTTTTGATTGTCGCCACGTACAACGCTTTTGGAAAGATTTTGAATACTATTTCTACTTTTTGACAAGAGAATTCTTCCATCTCACCCTGCAAGACGTTATAATTGGAATAATATACGCAAAGTGCCCTTTACTAAACTATCTGTCACTGAATGCTAAATTGTATATATGGGATTGCAGAAGAAATCAGACACTTCCTAGCATAACTGCCTTTAAACTAAAGGTTAAAACTAAGTATGAAACAGAAAAGTTTATATGTGTTAAAACTAATAGCATGGATAAATTCAATAAAAAGTGGGCTCCGTGCATGGGCTTTGCACCCGTGTAAATAGATCCTAGTAATGAGTTTGAAATGGTGTGGATGTAATCTTTATTTTATTTTAAGTATCGAAACTAATAGCAAGTAACTGGGTTAGTATTGTAAGTAGTTTTATTAGTATTGTAAATAGTGTAAGTAGCTTTAGTATTGTAAGTATCTGTCGTGATTGTTATTGTAAATAGTGTAAGTATCTTGAGTATGTAATTAGCTGTACTGTATTGTATGTAGTCATATTAGTATTGTGTAGTATGTAATTAGCTGTACTGTATTGTATGTAGTCATATTAGTATTGTGTAGTATGTAATTAGCTGTACTGTATTGTATGTAGTCATATTAGTATTGTGTAGTATGTAATTAGCTGTACTGTATTGTATGTAGTCATATTAGTATTGTGTAGTATGTAATTAGCTGTACTGTATTGTATGTAGTCATATTAGTATTGTGTAGTATGTAATTAGCTGTACTGTATTGTATGTAGTCATATTAGTATTGTGTAGTATGTAATTAGCTGTACTGTATTGTATGTAGTCATATTAGTATTGTGTAGTATGTAATTAGCTGTACTGTATTGTATGTAGTCATATTAGTATTGTGTAGTATGTAATTAGCTGTACTGTATTGTATGTAGTCATATTAGTATTGTGTAGTATGTAATTAGCTGTACTGTATTGTATGTAGTCATATTAGTATTGTGTAGTATGTAATTAGCTGTACTGTATTGTATGTAGTCATATTAGTATTGTGTAGTATGTAATTAGCTGTACTGTATTGTATGTAGTCATATTAGTATTGTGTAGTATGTAATTAGCTGTACTGTATTGTATGTAGTCATATTAGTATTGTGTAGTATGTAATTAGCTGTACTGTATTGTATGTAGTCATATTAGTATTGTGTAGTATGTAATTAGCTGTACTGTATTGTATGTAGTCATATTAGTATTGTGTAGTATGTAATTAGCTGTACTGTATTGTATGTAGTCATATTAGTATTGTGTAGTATGTAATTAGCTGTACTGTATTGTATGTAGTCATATTAGTATTGTGTAGTATGTAATTAGCTGTACTGTATTGTATGTAGTCATATTAGTATTGTGTAGTATGTAATTAGCTGTACTGTATTGTATGTAGTCATATTAGTATTGTGTAGTATGTAATTAGCTGTACTGTATTGTATGTAGTCATATTAGTATTGTGTAGTATGTAATTAGCTGTACTGTATTGTATGTAGTCATATTAGTATTGTGTAGTATGTAATTAGCTGTACTGTATTGTATGTAGTCATATTAGTATTGTGTAGTATGTAATTAGCTGTACTGTATTGTATGTAGTCATATTAGTATTGTGTAGTATGTAATTAGCTGTACTGTATTGTATGTAGTCATATTAGTATTGTGTAGTATGTAATTAGCTGTACTGTATTGTATGTAGTCATATTAGTATTGTGTAGTATGTAATTAGCTGTACTGTATTGTATGTAGTCATATTAGTATTGTGTAGTATGTAATTAGCTGTACTGTATTGTATGTAGTCATATTAGTATTGTGTAGTATGTAATTAGCTGTACTGTATTGTATGTAGTCATATTAGTATTGTGTAGTATGTAATTAGCTGTACTGTATTGTATGTAGTCATATTAGTATTGTGTAGTATGTAATTAGCTGTACTGTATTGTATGTAGTCATATTAGTATTGTGTAGTATGTAATTAGCTGTACTGTATTGTATGTAGTCATATTAGTATTGTGTAGTATGTAATTAGCTGTACTGTATTGTATGTAGTCATATTAGTATTGTGTAGTATGTAATTAGCTGTACTGTATTGTATGTAGTCATATTAGTATTGTGTAGTATGTAATTAGCTGTACTGTATTGTATGTAGTCATATTAGTATTGTGTAGTATGTAATTAGCTGTACTGTATTGTATGTAGTCATATTAGTATTGTGTAGTATGTAATTAGCTGTACTGTATTGTATGTAGTCATATTAGTATTGTGTAGTATGTAATTAGCTGTACTGTATTGTATGTAGTCATATTAGTATTGTGTAGTATGTAATTAGCTGTACTGTATTGTATGTAGTCATATTAGTATTGTGTAGTATGTAATTAGCTGTACTGTATTGTATGTAGTCATATTAGTATTGTGTAGTATGTAATTAGCTGTACTGTATTGTATGTAGTCATATTAGTATTGTGTAGTATGTAATTAGCTGTACTGTATTGTATGTAGTCATATTAGTATTGTGTAGTATGTAATTAGCTGTACTGTATTGTATGTAGTCATATTAGTATTGTGTAGTATGTAATTAGCTGTACTGTATTGTATGTAGTCATATTAGTATTGTGTAGTATGTAATTAGCTGTACTGTATTGTATGTAGTCATATTAGTATTGTGTAGTATGTAATTAGCTGTACTGTATTGTATGTAGTCATATTAGTATTGTGTAGTATGTAATTAGCTGTACTGTATTGTATGTAGTCATATTAGTATTGTGTAGTATGTAATTAGCTGTACTGTATTGTATGTAGTCATATTAGTATTGTGTAGTATGTAATTAGCTGTACTGTATTGTATGTAGTCATATTAGTATTGTGTAGTATGTAATTAGCTGTACTGTATTGTATGTAGTCATATTAGTATTGTGTAGTATGTAATTAGCTGTACTGTATTGTATGTAGTCATATTAGTATTGTGTAGTATGTAATTAGCTGTACTGTATTGTATGTAGTCATATTAGTATTGTGTAGTATGTAATTAGCTGTACTGTATTGTATGTAGTCATATTAGTATTGTGTAGTATGTAATTAGCTGTACTGTATTGTATGTAGTCATATTAGTATTGTGTAGTATGTAATTAGCTGTACTGTATTGTATGTAGTCATATTAGTATTGTGTAGTATGTAATTAGCTGTACTGTATTGTATGTAGTCATATTAGTATTGTGTAGTATGTAATTAGCTGTACTGTATTGTATGTAGTCATATTAGTATTGTGTAGTATGTAATTAGCTGTACTGTATTGTATGTAGTCATATTAGTATTGTGTAGTATGTAATTAGCTGTACTGTATTGTATGTAGTCATATTAGTATTGTGTAGTATGTAATTAGCTGTACTGTATTGTATGTAGTCATATTAGTATTGTGTAGTATGTAATTAGCTGTACTGTATTGTATGTAGTCATATTAGTATTGTGTAGTATGTAATTAGCTGTACTGTATTGTATGTAGTCATATTAGTATTGTGTAGTATGTAATTAGCTGTACTGTATTGTATGTAGTCATATTAGTATTGTGTAGTATGTAATTAGCTGTACTGTATTGTATGTAGTCATATTAGTATTGTGTAGTATGTAATTAGCTGTACTGTATTGTATGTAGTCATATTAGTATTGTGTAGTATGTAATTAGCTGTACTGTATTGTATGTAGTCATATTAGTATTGTGTAGTATGTAATTAGCTGTACTGTATTGTATGTAGTCATATTAGTATTGTGTAGTATGTAATTAGCTGTACTGTATTGTATGTAGTCATATTAGTATTGTGTAGTATGTAATTAGCTGTACTGTATTGTATGTAGTCATATTAGTATTGTGTAGTATGTAATTAGCTGTACTGTATTGTATGTAGTCATATTAGTATTGTGTAGTATGTAATTAGCTGTACTGTATTGTATGTAGTCATATTAGTATTGTGTAGTATGTAATTAGCTGTACTGTATTGTATGTAGTCATATTAGTATTGTGTAGTATGTAATTAGCTGTACTGTATTGTATGTAGTCATATTAGTATTGTGTAGTATGTAATTAGCTGTACTGTATTGTATGTAGTCATATTAGTATTGTGTAGTATGTAATTAGCTGTACTGTATTGTATGTAGTCATATTAGTATTGTGTAGTATGTAATTAGCTGTACTGTATTGTATGTAGTCATATTAGTATTGTGTAGTATGTAATTAGCTGTACTGTATTGTATGTAGTCATATTAGTATTGTGTAGTATGTAATTAGCTGTACTGTATTGTATGTAGTCATATTAGTATTGTGTAGTATGTAATTAGCTGTACTGTATTGTATGTAGTCATATTAGTATTGTGTAGTATGTAATTAGCTGTACTGTATTGTATGTAGTCATATTAGTATTGTGTAGTATGTAATTAGCTGTACTGTATTGTATGTAGTCATATTAGTATTGTGTAGTATGTAATTAGCTGTACTGTATTGTATGTAGTCATATTAGTATTGTGTAGTATGTAATTAGCTGTACTGTATTGTATGTAGTCATATTAGTATTGTGTAGTATGTAATTAGCTGTACTGTATTGTATGTAGTCATATTAGTATTGTGTAGTATGTAATTAGCTGTACTGTATTGTATGTAGTCATATTAGTATTGTGTAGTATGTAATTAGCTGTACTGTATTGTATGTAGTCATATTAGTATTGTGTAGTATGTAATTAGCTGTACTGTATTGTATGTAGTCATATTAGTATTGTGTAGTATGTAATTAGCTGTACTGTATTGTATGTAGTCATATTAGTATTGTGTAGTATGTAATTAGCTGTACTGTATTGTATGTAGTCATATTAGTATTGTGTAGTATGTAATTAGCTGTACTGTATTGTATGTAGTCATATTAGTATTGTGTAGTATGTAATTAGCTGTACTGTATTGTATGTAGTCATATTAGTATTGTGTAGTATGTAATTAGCTGTACTGTATTGTATGTAGTCATATTAGTATTGTGTAGTATGTAATTAGCTGTACTGTATTGTATGTAGTCATATTAGTATTGTGTAGTATGTAATTAGCTGTACTGTATTGTATGTAGTCATATTAGTATTGTGTAGTATGTAATTAGCTGTACTGTATTGTATGTAGTCATATTAGTATTGTGTAGTATGTAATTAGCTGTACTGTATTGTATGTAGTCATATTAGTATTGTGTAGTATGTAATTAGCTGTACTGTATTGTATGTAGTCATATTAGTATTGTGTAGTATGTAATTAGCTGTACTGTATTGTATGTAGTCATATTAGTATTGTGTAGTATGTAATTAGCTGTACTGTATTGTATGTAGTCATATTAGTATTGTGTAGTATGTAATTAGCTGTACTGTATTGTATGTAGTCATATTAGTATTGTGTAGTATGTAATTAGCTGTACTGTATTGTATGTAGTCATATTAGTATTGTGTAGTATGTAATTAGCTGTACTGTATTGTATGTAGTCATATTAGTATTGTGTAGTATGTAATTAGCTGTACTGTATTGTATGTAGTCATATTAGTATTGTGTAGTATGTAATTAGCTGTACTGTATTGTATGTAGTCATATTAGTATTGTGTAGTATGTAATTAGCTGTACTGTATTGTATGTAGTCATATTAGTATTGTGTAGTATGTAATTAGCTGTACTGTATTGTATGTAGTCATATTAGTATTGTGTAGTATGTAATTAGCTGTACTGTATTGTATGTAGTCATATTAGTATTGTGTAGTATGTAATTAGCTGTACTGTATTGTAAGTAGTCATATTAGTATTGTGTAGTATGTAATTAGCTGTACTGTATTGTATGTAGTCATATTAGTATTGTGTAGTATGTAATTAGCTGTACTGTATTGTATGTAGTCATATTAGTATTGTGTAGTATGTAATTAGCTGTACTGTATTGTATGTAGTCATATTAGTATTGTGTAGTATGTAATTAGCTGTACTGTATTGTATGTAGTCATATTAGTATTGTGTAGTATGTAATTAGCTGTACTGTATTGTATGTAGTCATATTAGTATTGTGTAGTATGTAATTAGCTGTACTGTATTGTATGTAGTCATATTAGTATTGTGTAGTATGTAATTAGCTGTACTGTATTGTAAGTAGTCATATTAGTATTGTGTAGTATGTAATTAGCTGTACTGTATTGTATGTAGTCATATTAGTATTGTGTAGTATGTAATTAGCTGTACTGTATTGTATGTAGTCATATTAGTATTGTGTAGTATGTAATTAGCTGTACTGTATTGTATGTAGTCATATTAGTATTGTGTAGTATGTAATTAGCTGTACTGTATTGTAAGTAGTCGCACTTTATTGTAAATAAAAATTAGCTGTTCAAGTTAAAAAAAAAAAAAAAAAAAGTGCTCAAAGATGAAGAAATCGCTGACTAGACTAAAAAAAGGTGACAAAAAAAACATGTTTGCTCAGCTGAGGCCCCGTCCACACGTATACGTTTATGTTCGCAAACGTATATGTTTTTATGCGTTTAGGCCTCCCGTCCACCCGTAAACGATGAAAACGGTCACCTAAACGGGCATTTTCAAAAACGCTCTCCAAAGTGGATATTTTCGAAAACGCTTACGTAGATCACTACATACTACACATACTCAATGCAGATTATTAGCGTTTACGTGTGGACGGGAGGCCTAAACGCATACGTTTACGAACGTAAACGTGTACTTGTGGACGGGAGCGTTTTAGAGAAAAACATATGCGTTTACAGACGTAAACGTATACGTGTGGACGGGGCCTGAGTAACTATAGCCTGTTGGATGAGGCGGCTGTACACAGGCTAATTAACCCTTTACCTCCCAAGAGTGCCAAAAATCAAAATTGGAGAAAACTTCCAAATTTCATTTTGTAAAATATTGAAAAACAAATGGTACCATGCAAAAGTACTGCTGAAGAGATTTCATTTGAATGGTCACACCATAGGATTTCGTCCACAGACTCAAAAGTTAGAACAAATGGTACCATGCAAAAGTACTGCTGAAGAAGTTTCATTTGAATGGTCACACCATAGGATTTCATCAACAGACTCAAAAGTTAGAACAAATGGTACCATGCAAAAGTACTGCTGAAGAGGTTTCATTTGAATGGTCACACCATAGGATTTCGTCCACAGACTCAAAAGTTAGAACAAATGGTACCATGCAAAAGTACTGCTGAAGAGGTTTCATTTGAATGGTCACACCATAGGATTTCGTCCACAGACTCAAAAGTTAGAACTACACCACATGTCTCCATGATTGACTCTGGGAGTGAAAGGGTTAAAAATAGGCTTCGTTTGGGAGTATGTGTCTACTGTTAAAACGATGCTAAATTTTTGGATGTCAGTTTATTCAACCTTTCTTCTTTAGAAATTTTGCATGTGGATCCCTTTTTGCTTTCTAAGTTGTAGGCCAACACGCTATAGGACGGGCCAGGACGATGGGCAGCAATTATATTCTTAATCCACGCGGCTCTCACGTGCGGCCTTTATTTATATCCTCTGCTCTGAACTTCTTCGGCCAATTTTTCATCAATTTTACATCTTAAAACACAGGTAACCCATGCTCCTAGTGTAAGAAACCGTAATTTGAGTGTCTCGTTGTGTGTTTAGTTATATGCATAACGGTCAAAGCGGTGCTTTGTGTGAGAATCTGTTCGCGTAACAGCGTAAATCAGGAATAAAGAAGAAGGAAGAAGAGTGTTATGAGATCGAATTCAGTCCAAACAGTGTCACGTATAACACGGTTTTCGTGCTCGTAGACATGCGTAGATGTCAATACTAACAGCTGTTGAAACTACGGAAACTAAAAACAAACACAACTGCTGTTATTTTAGAAAAGGTTGATTGATAGTTAAATGAAAATAATAAGGATTATTTCTAAAACCGTTCTAAATTGATGGGTTAACTTATTTTCATGTTATCTTTATAACTAATTTTAATTTTCTTTAATTTTCTTTAATTTTGAGTATCTGGATGAAATTCGGCGGATGACATCTAATTCCTCAGTTTTTCCTTTTTTAATGCTTGCATCATATTAGTACCGTTTTCCTGTGTGCAGCAAAACCATCCAAAAACGATCATCTGGACGCTGAACTTTTTAAGTCTTCCATATTAGTGATAATTGAAAATTGGTGATAACACACAATTTAAAAATCGCGAGCATTTAAAAACGTTGCGGAAACAGTGGCAAAGTTCAACATAAATATTGTAATTGGTTTGTTTAAACTGTTTTCTTAAGGAAGAATGTTTATTCAATGAGAACTGTTTACTGCTGAAGTGTTTCAAGTTGGATTGCGACGTAAATTGCTGCAGAGTGCTCTAATTAACAATTGGCCAAGAATAAAAATTACGGTTTATATACCAGGTTTTGGAGAAATGAAATACAGTTTAACCTCTCCAATACGGACACCCAAGGGACTGAGCCAAGTGTTCGTAGAGGTTACCATAGATACAGTATGACGGAATTTTAAAAGCTACCAACCTGTGTTACTCTTAGCGTTACCCGGCGAATGGCGACCTCGTGGTCATAAAAAACGCTGTTGGGCGTCGAGGAAGAAGAAAAGCGTCACCAGCTAGGCCACATATTTGCTCCGCGCCAACCGCGATCATGTTGGAATATCGGTCTTTGATATTGCTCCATTTGGAATCGGTATTGTCGAAAACGAAGACCCCTAAATTAAAACGTAGACCAAAGACTGAAAAACGAAGACCCCCACTCGAAAAGGAAGACACACTCGAAAAATAATAAAATACAATAAAAATTAATTCGCTAAATTAATTTCGCCACATATTGCGGTAGTACCCAGACACGGGTGGTCTTAGATTTCTAAGTAATTAATCACATTAGATTTGTGTCGTTTCTAAAATTACAGATCATCCTTATTTCGAGAAACGAGCTTTTAGTGAATTTATGCGATACTCTACCTTTTTCAGTTTGCGTAACGAGCGGGTGCCTTAAAAACTAATCAAAAACCCCGTATTTTATCCTACCTAATAATAAAATCCGCCTTGAACACAAATAACTTTTCGAGCTCCGCAAAAATCTCTCATTTTTGTGCGTACAAAATTTTAGCCAAGCGTCCAGGGGTTGTCACACCTCATGGAAGCAATTGTTAATATAAATGTACCGTCAGGTAGCCGATGTAGGGTATATCAAATTGATCAGTTTGAATTGTTGAAAATACCGTTAGATTTAGTAAAACCTGTTGTTGTAATTGTTAATTTTTGTGCCATCATTTGTGTATATAAAAACGAGGCGCGGCCGAGGTTTTATCTTACTGCGAGGTGTTTGGATTCCTGATGAAACACTCTTTCGAGTGTTTGATATCATTTAGCTTCTCAAACTGATCAGTTAAATGTAGACTGAAAACGAAGGAATAAAATCGCCAAAATCTATGCAAATTAAGAACGGGTTTTCAAACCCCCCGTCACGCTTATATTAGTATGATTTCACATAACGAAACATTTGTTGCTACACTGAAGAATATGCAAATTGCCGAAAGTGACTAATCGGTGCAATCGTGGACTTTATCCTAAAACCACAGTCAAAAGGGAGATACGAGCGGAACCAATTAATGTGAAATTTCGTTGTTTTTGTGCCTGAAAATGCACCTTTCACAGTACGTGTTCTATGTGACACAAAGTTATGGCTGATATGACAGATTCACAAGATGTCGACGTGTTGCAAATTCTCGTACTGCAGAGACTGCTTTTTGTTGTCCTCGTGGCAACGGCCATGAATTTGCGTAAGCAGCTATTTAACAATACGGACTCCTCTGAAGTGAGTTACCATAGTAACACCATAAGCTACTAGTATCCATGATAGCGAGAAATCTGATCGAGGTGAAAGATTGTCATATTGCTGTGGTCGATAGATGTCAGCTGCAGTTAAAACATGCCACCAACATAATTATGCATAATTATGCAAAAGTCATAATTATAGAAAAAAACTGATCACAGAAGATTGGAGAGTACATTTATATCGGCTTCTAAGCATCTATAATGCAAAAATAACTTTTAACTGATTCACAAATTAGAAGCAAAACATCGTCTGAACCTGTAACTTTTTGTGAAGGATTGTAACACTGGTATCAACATCAAACAGCTTTGTACGATGTAAAGTTTAGATTTTTTAATTTTTATGACGTCATGTGCAAGCCAAGAATACCCACACGTACTGATTTCATTACATTTTAACTCATAAACCTTGTTTGCAAATGTCTGTATCGGGAGCGGATCCAGGAATTTCTGTAAGAGGAGTCCGGGTACATGTTCCCCGGAAATTTTTACCGATTTTACCATCTAAAACGCCATTCCTGAAATTCGAAAAACTTGACAATCAGTCAATTGGTGGAAGTGAAACAACTACGTATAAAACAATTTTGTTCTATTATTTTTATGAACGACATGGGAGACACAGGTCTGATAGGGGGGAGGTCCGGACCCCTCCCCTCCCCCCCCCCCCTCCCAACCCTCCCCCTGGATCCGCCACTGTGTATTACGTTTTATTATTTTTTTACCAGAAAACGCGCTTTTAGAAGAAGACGGTAATCCCACAGTCTAATAAAAATGCATTCTAAAAACTGTTGAAATGTGCGCGCATGACGTCACAAAATTACCGGCGGCCATGTTGGAGGACTGACGTAATCAAAATGATGACTGAGACAACAGAAATCGAGCCTTCGATGCTGTCAAATAATGGATGGCTAAAATCTCGAAGGCAAGGTAAAGTGTAATATCTTGGAAAACGTTTTGGGATCAGAATCGATAGGGCCGCTTTTCATCCCAGCCGAAAAGTTGAGAAAGGAAAGTATTCCACCCGTCGAATCGATGGATTTATTTTCTTGCATTGTACTGAATATTATTTTTCAGACAAACGCACAATAAAGCTTTAATGCAGAAGCCTTCACGCCTACAATTGCAACCAAATGGTTAGCGGCTTCGTTTCCAGTGTCCTTGATGTGGGTATATATGATTAAATAACAACAGAACTGAAGACATTCAACAACAACAACAACGTTTATTTGTACTTTAAATTTACAAGAGCTGTATATATAATATCAGAAACCTATAAGTGGGTTTAAACGTGCAACTGTCTCTTGCACGCTTCAAAACAAGCTTCCTATTATTCAATTTGCTAAGAAGTTGTTACAGCCATATTTGAAAAAAAATCAAGATAAAAATATTACCCAATCAATTCGCAAGAACAACTTGCTTCCAATCTCGAGGGACAGAGGGGTTTCCAAATATTGTACTAAGGGGCCGACCATTTAACTTTTGAAAGGGGGGGGAGGGGTGATTTTGAAAACAAATTTCCTGCAAGCGCTTGTCGGAAGAAAAAAATTGCATGCAGCACAAATAGAATAGAAGAAAAATTCTTGCAGTGCTGTAAGGAAGAAAAAAAATGTTACAAAGCTATTTTATTATTTAGACTGAGAGCTGTACAAAATCACCAGCGAAACTGCAACTATTCTTGTCATTCTTCTCTTGCTTCCTTTTAAACTCTGGATTTGGTGGTGCTGCAGTCTGAATTATTGCTTCATATATGCAATGTATTACAATGTTATTAATATTGACATATCAAGCAATCAGTGTCGTTTCCGGGTTTTCTGTGGTTAAGAATGTCGGGCTTCCTGTTTTTTTTTTTCAGTTTCTTTTTGGTCAGCACAGCATGTTTTGTTGCTTACAAGGTATTGACATTTATTTCCCTCCTTTTATTGCAGTTACACACTTTATGGTCTCACATTTTATGCCAGGCAGCATAGCATTATACATGCAAAATTAATTACTGTGGAAAATGGGTGCACTATGATGGCCTCAAAGAGAATCAGTGCCCAGGAAGTGGCCTGTTTTCCCAGCAAAAAGCACAAGGAACACCTTCCCATTGTCTTTATGTTCAGCTATGAGGTACTCAATTAAAAAGTGGACTGATAAAAGGTTAAGTAAAAAGTATTAGAGCTATAATTTTTCACATACATGTATATACAAACCATGATTCCTTTATAATAGGACTATAACATTTAATTTCAATTCTGCTTTCACACCTTTTTTGGAGGTATTTTTTCAGTCCACTTTTAAATTGTAAGTGATTGCTGCAATAGCCACAATGTAAATGTGAATACATTTTGTAAATGTAAATCAATTTTTGGAAAACTTGGACTGACCCTTCTTGAGAAAAAAAAATGCTGCAGAGAACTGAGAAAGGAAAAAAATATCCTGCAAAGCATTGAGAAAGGAAAAAAAAATCCTGTCCAACAGGTTTCTAGAAAAAAAATTCTTGCTGACCAGAAATCCCCCCCCCCCCCCTCAAAAGTTAGATGGTCGGCCCCTAAGCAAAAAATGAATATCCGGAAGCTGAGAATGCGCGTTACACGTTTTCAACTCACTTATGGTTTTCTCAGTCTGATCAGTGAGTGTGGCTCGCACACAGCAAGACAAGCAACTGTTCTATTTTACCTTAGCTTTAATCGTGTCAATAACAAAATAATTCTCGATTGTGATTGGTCACCATGGCCATGCGCCTACTTCTTAAGTAATTGGCGCGCGGTCACGTGGGTATCCAATTACTTAATTAATTGGACACCTACGTTGCGCGCGCGTCAATCAGGTGCACTTAAATGGGTTCTTTTTCTCGCTGTTTCCTCCTGCTTTCAAACTGATAGAAAATATCCTTAACGTTTTGAGTACAAAAAAACTCCACATAGACTTTTAAAACTCGAATTTTGTTATTGATTCGATTAATTAGCAATTGAACTTCGTGTCGTACAATTCAGGGGTAATCGTGCTCGTAATTTCAAATCGTCCTCGCGCTACGCGCTCGGCCGATTTTAAATTACTCGCCCGATTACTCCCTGAATTGTACTCCACTCAGTCCAATTACTATTACTAAGTGTCGACCTTTCTGACCTTTCCGTTTTTTTTTAACAAAAACAAAAACATGCTAGATTCGGAAACTTGTCCCTCTTATTTCCACAACCAACAATTAATTATAAAACAAAATGAATAATTCACACGCTACTGATAAATCGCTGAATTTTTTGTTCACTAGTTAAGTTCCGACCGAAATTCCCGGAAAATCAACCATACCATTTGCTTTCCAACTGAAAATACCGGTTTTCATGGCTAAATGGTAAACACCCGGGGACTGAAGGCAATTTTTCTCGCAGAAACCACTTCGGAACAAAATTTCGTGCAGACAAATTGCATCATGCAATCAAGGAACCAACAAATAAACTAGCGGCGACAAATTGCAACATGTAAACAGGTATCGAGTAGTATAGGGAGTGGGTGCATCCTGGCTCATCACAAATAAGCATTCGTGTGCCCCAACAAAGCCTTCCTAGAATACTTGCCATCCCTCCCCCCAAGCCCCACTCAGTGCCTTCCTGAGTCTTTGGGGGAGTGATAATATTTAGATTAGGATTTTAAGGTTTTAGTATGTTAGTCATTGTATAGGAATTTATTGTACCTGATGATTTTTACCGTGTATAAATAATGATTAAAGATTAAAGTTGACAAGTATTCTAGGAAGGCTTCGTTGGGGCACACGAATGCTTATTTGTGATGAGCCAGGATCACCCCCTCCCTATACTACTTATCGCGACAAGAAATTGCTGGAGTAAAACCGATTTTTAAAAGTTTAGCTGATTTTCAACTTTGTGATAATGTTTTCAACTCGAAGTGATGAAAACAAATACGGCCATAAGAATAAAAAAAGGGTTTGGGGATTTAAACTAGCCCCACCGACAAAATTAATTAGCTACCTTAACGATTTTAATTAACGTTTTTCGCCATGTTTGTTTACCGTTGCTATGGAAACGCTGATTAGAATAAAAAGAGCGTCGTCCAAAATTTTCATCCAAGCCTAACAACTGATATCAAATTCAGATTCATTGAGCTAAAATAAGATTATATATGAGCGCATTCAAAAGGGGAAGTGTGACCCCCCAAAAAAACTACTTGGACCTACCTTAAAGGCTCGAAAAAATAAAATCTGACTCGTAAAAATACCCAGCCGTTTTACACAAGTTCTCGCTGAATGACCGCTATGTATTAACCATCTTTAGTCAGTAAATACAGGCAGAGCAAATCCAAATGTAAAGAAGATCAAATATATTATAAACAGAAATGAAATAAACCTACGTAACAGGCGCCAGTAAAGAAGAGGGTGCGTCCTTGAAATTGCACCCTACATTTATAAACTGGTTCTTGTTTGCATGTACTGTACTCAAAACCATTCCCTTGGCTAAACATCGAGAGCGTTATGCAGCCTGCAACGCTAGGCTATCTCAGACATTTTGGAGGCATACGAGCTTTGGAGGGCAAAGAACGTTGGGAGCGCGCTCTTGTGAAAATGCACCAATTGTTAATAGGGATGATCAGTCTGTTTACAAACATTCTTTTTGTTATTCGATCAAATGTGTCAACCACTGGAACAAAAGAACCCTTTGTTTCGGCAGCCAATAGGGCTCTGGTTGGCACATTAATAACAATTGGTGACGTCATTGATATCTTCCCTATTAACTTCTATGAGCGTGCTTCGGGCAAAGCTGTAAAACTTCTCCAAGTTTCTAATGTCAGTAAAATACTCAAATAGTCTAAAAGTTTCCAAAAGAGCTGTCACAATGCATCAACATAGGCATATCCTCAATCCAATATCCAATAGGGCTCCACCCAGGAATGAATCTCATTCAAATCCGCAAGTAACAACACTGAACTTGAAGAAATTGCCTCAAAGAACTTGCAGTTGTATATACGTTTATTATATTGATAATGCGAACATTTTCATACAATTTCTATTAACCAAAAGACCCATTAACATTGTTTCATTAATCGCCTAAAATTTGCTTGCTGGTATAGGAGGATCATTCCCTTGGCTGAAAGATGGCCCTCAAAATTTAACAGTTGCCCATGAGGCTTTCTCAGCCAACTCTTCATTTTTAGGACTTTCCCTCAGCCGCGACCAATATCCTCCGATATACCAGCCACCAAAAGGGGTTTATTTACTACATGAACTCTCTGAAGAGGATTCCTAGTATTAACTACCAAAGAAATAGGAAGGCCCAAAGCAACGATGATTATCTCGCCCGCTCGGCTGACTGAAAAGGGACGGCTAACAGTCTACCGCCGGCGCCGCCGGCGCCATCCTCTAAAACTCGGCTAAAAAAGAAGATAATTAAAGGTAAGTACTGTTGCTTATTTGAGCCATAGTTAATAGAACAAACTGGTTATGAAACTCAGTCAGTCCTTTGTTATATGTTTTTGTTCTCCATTTCTTTTGTTCGTTTGCCTTGACCCTGCACAAAACACAAAAGGTATTGAAATGCATATGAGCAACTGACCAGTAGAAACATTTGGGCTCACGTGTTAAACAAAACAATGTGCAGGGTCACGGTTCGTTCAACATAAAACAAAGCAGCTTTGTACACTCTTTTTGAAATTTGTTGAGCTTCATAACCAGTTTGTTCTATTAACTATGTTTGAGCTTTATAATCACCTAGGCACCACATGAAAAGTAAATAGATCATATACTACAATTACAGCTATTATACACCGTAATTTCCAAAGAACTATTTCAGTCTCTTTGCAAGTGTTATATTAGTCTTTGTCCCGAAGGGGGCCATTAAGCACCAAGGGTGCGTTCGATTTTCAGTATCCCGGAATAAGAATATGCAGAATGGTCACAAAAAATCGCGTTTTTCATGATTTGGGAACCACTGGAAAACTGAACATATCCTATTGCCAAAGGTTTTGATGATAGGTAAATTATAAAAGCACTCTGACTGGCCTGTAAAACCTTGTGAGTTATGTAAAAAAAATAATAATAACTGATTTTCACGCGTCCATGAACTATTCTCTATTTTTTGTTACCTTATCTTGCTGTATCGGAGTATTGACTTTCGCTTTCAAGAGCTAAAAAGAAACACAAATTTATCATAAATTGATAACCGTGTAATTAGAAATGCGGTTATACATAAAGCTTGGAGATAATTTTATATACTGAGTTATTCGACCGCTTAGTCAGTAATTTTCTGTATACACAGTAATTTTGAAAGAGATTTTTTCTTCTCGACTGAACATCTCGCTCTCTTGTTATAAAGCGCTAGCAAATAAAGGTTAATAATATTTTTACGCGTTTATCATGAACACTATGCCCACACCTATGTGCCACAAGGAGGCTGGGGAGAGGAGAAAAGAAAGCGCGCCTTCCCCCTTCCCATCGTCCCCCGCGCGCTCACTTTTTTCTTTACATTTCCTTTTTGGAATACCGGTGGGAGCCTCTGCGGAGGGGAGAGATGCCCACATATTCCAGCTTGGCAATGTTAACAAGAAATTTTCCATTCCGTGCGAGAAAACGGTAAGAGTTTAGTTCATGATAGTGAACCTTTTGCCCAATTTAATTTGTAAATTTCAATTTCTTTTTTCAGTCTAACCGTTTGCTTGCTGTAAATAAACGTGTTGGAAATATGGCATAATCTCTGCAAAATCGATGCGATTTCACTAATGTAATGTTTTCATGATAGCTGAATTATAAAAGTCTGTAACTAGTCCGTGTAACTTGTGAGGTATCTGAATAAAAGGTTAATAATACTGATTTTCACGCGTCCATGAATCATACTATCATCTATTTTTTTATTTTTTGTCACCTGGATTTTCCTTTTCAGAGCATCAACTTTTATGGCATGATCTTCCAAGAACTATAATAAAATGTATATGATAACCGTGTATTAGAAATACCGTAATATATGAAGCTTGGAGATATGTACTGAGTTTATTTTTGTTCTCAGGTAAATTATTTCTATATATTTAATAAACTGGCGTAAGATTCATAAGCACGAAGAAAGGCACGGAGTTACCATTTCCTTGCTCTATCACGAAACCGTTATTAAACAATTTGATTTTTTGTAGTTGTATAGTTAACCATCATATGCCAGATAAAACTTCAAGAAAACTTGAGTAAATCGATGGAAAAAGGGTAACTTGAAACACGAAGCAGTTTGTTTTCTTCCCAAAGATTCCGATGGCTTTCTTCCTTTGAAGATACTGCAAACAGATTTAGAAAAAGACAAGAAAAGTAAAACGTATCGTATTGTAAAACGTTACCTGGTTAGTATAACTGGAACTGATCAAGAAAATTAAGGCAAAAGCCAACACAAACTTCACGCCAAACATTTTTGTTCTCACTCCTCAGAAGTCAACTGGCAAATACATAAACAAATAAGTCAGCTACATTCAATGCATCTAAATATTTAATTTCTTATACTTCATTCACCGTCCTAGTTGAACTAACTGCAGTAGAACCCCGCCATACAATCACTCCGTAATACGCCCCTGCACCAGCTCGTTATTGTAACCACCTTTTTCGGCCAGAACGAAAACATGGGGGCGCGGTTGAAACCGTTTTATTCCTAAGAGAGCGCAAACAAAACTGTTTGCGAAAATTTCATAACTTAATTTTCTACTACCTTCAAACAAATAACGCTACAAGAAAATACTGCCCGAGAGTTTTAATAATTTGAATGGTCACGCTGATGCTTTTTATCCACAAACTCAAAAGTTAGGGCCAAAGAAAAAAAATTAAAAATAAGACCACGGCTTGACTTTAGGATACCCTGGTTACCAGAGGTTTTCTCGTAGTACGCTTTTGTGAGCAATATGGGTCAGCCGGACGCCGATCAAAAGACGCGGCGTGAATTTAAAACGACACATAAGAAGCGTGCAATCCGCGTAAGATAGATGAGGGCACTAGAAAAGCCTCTGACACCGAGGGTCACTTCAGGAGTAAAAAAGGTTACATCTCCGTGTGAGACCAATTCCAGACCTCAGTTTAGGAAACAACTGCTCCATTCGAAATACAAAGTATAGTTGACACTTGAGTATTTTACGTGACTTACCAAGCTTTGATGTTAGAAGAAGGGTTGATGAAGATCAAATTCAGTCCAAACAGCGGTCGCGTATAACACTGAATAACAGAGATCTTGCAATCCACGATATTTTACATCGCCATTTCGTGCTCGTTGCTAATTAATATTGGCAGCTTTCGACAGCTGGTGAAACTACCGCTGAAACTACGAAGATTAAAAACAAACACAACAGCTCTTGATGGTTAAATGAGAAAATAAGGATTATTTCTAAAACTGTTCTTAATTGATGGGCTATTTTCATGTTATCAGTACAGTATTGAAATTCGGCGGATGATATGTGAATCCTCAGTTTGCCTTTTTAACGTTTGAATCATATTCGTGTTGTTTTCCATTGGACAGTGAAACTGACCATCCGAAACGATCGTCTGGACGCTGAACTTTTGTTCCATTTTCAATGAAAACGCACAATTTCTTTTATTTTATTTATTTTATTTTTATTTTTTTGCATTTTACAAAACAAAACTTACGAACAAGATACATTACAAGTACAAACAAAAACAAAAAAAGAAGAGAAATATGGTTTACAACATTTTGATTGAAGTACGCATTGATATAGAGGGTGTAAATAAGAGATTGGATTTTTTAATTAGTATACAGATCAGAATTTATTGACTTATGGAAGGAGTTCAATTCTATATTTGTACATTACTTTTTATATAAAATCAGAGATCAGTAATGAATCATTCTGGAGTTTTCTCTTATAAATGTAGTAGCGCAAAAACAGTAGAGTGTAATTTAATTTTTTTCTGTAATACATCAGATACAGTTGATAGCCCAAATAAAAATTTCTCGGTGTTAAGATCAGTGAATGCAGAATTGTCAGTTGTATTCCTCAGAAATAAAAGTTGTCGAACGATTTTTTTAAAATTTTCCCTAACAGCTCCCTACCATAAGTTGTTTCGAAAAATTCAATAAGAAAGATAGGTCACCATGCTCGGTAAAGAGATATGATGGACCAATGTTGCCCCATTTATGCCTATAGCAATACCGATCACGCACGTCATTATTTGATCGGTTCATGTTTCTTTTCCCGGTAACCCGTGAAAGCAAAGTTTACAATTCTTCAAAAAAACTTGATAGGTTAAAGTCTCCACCATATGGAAACACTTTGAAATAAAAGTTATAAAAAAGTCACATATCTTCAAATGACACGGACTCAAAACATTCCTCGCGTCCATGTTTTCAAGGTCATCAATTTGCTCCCACGAGTAACTGATTTGAGAACGTTTTTAGCGATATCTTTTTTTCCTGTCGAGGAATTTTTTTTTAACTTTTTCAACTTAAAAAGCATTAATTTAACATCAAAATGATGCAGTAAAAAATATAGGTCACCATGCTCGTTAGAGAGAAAAAGACGGTCGTATTTTCTAACGAGCTTGCAGGCCTTGCAGGCGCTTACACTGTCGTTTGATTTTCTTTTTCTCTCTAGATCTTGAAACAAAATTTCAGTTCTTTTTATCACTGATGATTTTATGAAGCGCCCATTTTTATGCCTGGTGAGGTTTCCGGCCAAAAAAGCAGCCATGTTTTAATGCTGCCGATGTTGCGAATTACGTGTGTTATGCGCAGTACAGGATGCGCAGTGCAATACTGAGGAATCACCAACACCTTCTGAACGAAAGACACAGTGAACTGACAACTTATAAAGCTGTGATCAATAGAATCCTCTTCTCCACCATAAATACAATCACTATCTTCCTTAATCTTAAACCTGAAGTTCCTTCTTGGTCACAATAATTCTATGAATAAATTTAAAATGAAACTCGCGTAATTTGTTTTCTACACACGTTCTATGAACTGATTGGGAAATTTCTTTCCAGCATATGTTTTCAGGTTTGATCGATTTAATCGACCGTTTAGGGCCGGTTTGTGGATTTGTATGTGATTTGTTGACAAGCAGCCAGTAAAAGTCTTGATTTTGTTTTTAATAGGGGTCTTAATAAGTTTATATTAATATTTTCATCGAGAGGAAAGCAAGTTAAGTCATCATTCATTATATTTCCATCAGAAAAAGCTATCAGTTCTCTAGCTTTTTGTAAAAGATGGTTTGGAATAATAGCGCTAACAACTTGATAGTATTGAAGAAAGTTGGTCTTTTCCAAAGAATACTGAGATTTGAATTCGTCTACAATCGTCTTAACTCCCTTACTAAAACATTCATGAAAAAAGAAAGGCTCATTCCTCGGTAGGAAAAAAGATGGCGACTGGTACATTTACCCATAATTCTTAGCGCATAAAAACCTTAACAACGTTCATAAAAATGTAAAGAAAAGTTATAAAATCTTCAAACCTAGTCTACACATTGTCCTTAGTACTGGAACAAATATTGTAGAAATTTGGCTTTCTTTGTGCCTTATGTGCTGTGTTAGGTCCGCAAGGCATTGTGGTAAAATGAACAGCCGCCATCTTTTTTCCTACGGTGGATTACAAATATCTCTTTATTATGATAGAGAATCGTATCACGCAAGTCTGTATTACCGTATAGGGTTTTCAGATCATCAAAAAGAGTAGAATATCCTTATAAAAGCGAGGTAGGTATTCAAAGTCTTTCACTCGATAGTTGCAAGATAGTAGGCCGGTTCACACTAGGGCCAAAGTGCACTTGAAGTGCACTTGATAATCAAGTAGACTTAAGGTCTACTTAGGAAAGACGAGACAATAGATTTTCAGGCATGACTACGCACAGCGTGCGTATTTAGATGCAAATTACTTGCGATCGCAAGTTGGTATGCAGTTGATTAGCCGTGATAAACAAAGTTGAAGCACAAAAGTACGATATGCATAAAACGCTAAGTCGATAGTAAAATATTTTTTCTTATCACGTCAAGTTTTATTTGAACTTGATTCAGCAAAACATCGTCTCAGAGCCTGGGGTAACGCTATGCTCACTTTTTGTTAATTTTTGGGAACTTTTTCGTGCTCGTCATAAAAACATGTTTTTGTATCTTATGAGTATTGAATGCGCGCATGGCTGTAGTGTTTTTGATTGGCTAAACCTGAGAATTAGACTACAACCTTTTTTTCTCAACGTAAAATTTTTTACCCTAAGTCGGCTTGAAATACGCCTTCCAATACAACAGCTAAAGTAAAACTCGAGATCCTGCTTGAGAGTCTTTTAGAAGTCGTCCGTGACTGCGAATCGTAAACCAAAACGTAAAGAGCTCGTTCCCTGTGGAATTCAAAGTTGTTGCACGCACACGTGCTTTTAGCTGCACGGCTGCACGGCTTTACTGTCATTGGTCAAGTGCGCTCCCAAGTAAGGGGTGGACCTTACTTTGAAGTGCACTTGGATTCTTTTGTTTTACGCGTATCGCCAGGGCAACAAAGAATCCAATAAGTGCGGTCATTAAAACGTTCACACTCCAAGTACGCGAGCTACACTTGGGTGATTCCGCACAAACTAACAGCACGTGCCATTCCAAAATACGTTTTTGATAAAAAAGAAGGGAAATATGGAGCTTTTCGAAAACGAACTACTGGAAATTATTTAACTTCCTAATTACATTCAGCTGATATTAATTTTTACCTCTTTGATACATTTTACAATGAGATTTAAACGTGTAAATAAATCAGATGAGTGCTTCTATTGAAATGTAAGTCTGACTTAGAAAATGCTCTCAGAAAGGAGTTCACACTACAAGTACGTACCAAGTGCACCTCAAGTGCACTTAAGAGCCCTAGTGAGAACTGGCCTAGTAGAAAGTCAAGGCCACCACATTTCTTAAAATGATAGTCTGGGATTGTCTTCCAATTAAAATGTCCTTTCTTTAAGAGTCTAGGGATCCATGCTAGTCGTAATGCTTAAACGCACAAGCAGAAACCCATAAGTGGGTTGAAACGTGCAACTGTCTCTTGTACGCTTTAAAACAAGCTTCCGATTATTCAATTTGCTAAGAAGTTGTTACAGCCATATTTGGAAAATCAAGATAAAAATATTAACCAATCAATTCGCTAGAACAACTTGCTTCCAATCTCCCTGGACCGAGGGGTTTCCAAATATGGTACTAAGCAAAAAATGAATATTCGGAAGCTGTGAATGCGCGTTACACGTTTCAACCCACTTATGGGTTTCTGGCACAAGTTAATAAACCGAAACACTTTAAAAAGCATCCATGTGGAAACAGTGACAAAGTTCAACTTAAATATTTTTGTTTGATAGTTGAGTGATTGATTTGTTTTAACTGTTTTCTTGAGGAAGAATGTTTATTTGACCTTAATTATTTTTGAGAACCGTTTATGATTGCATATTAAAATATAAACAGCTGAAGTGTTTTTAACTTGGATTGAGACGTAAATTGCTGCAAAGTGCTCTAATTAACAATTCGTGGAAATATTTAACCAATAAAAATGTTTATATAACAGGTTTTGGAGAAATGAAATACAGTGAACCTCTCCAATACGGACACCAAAGTTTACGAGTCAAGTGTTTGAGGGCTTTTTATCATTATTTAAATGGTTATATTATTAATATTATGAATTTCGGAGACAGCTATTGCTATTTGGTTATATCATATAACCAAACATGCCAAAATGTGTATATCAAATAATTAAAATTTGTTAACAGGTATTAAGTTTGGTTATTTGATATAACCATCATTATGGAAGTTCTTTTAGTTGGTTCAGTTTAAAATAACCAATTGAAGGTGAAATCCCCAAAACGGTTATTTCAAAAATCCAACTAATCGCCAATTGCTAAAAATGGTTATTTCAAATAACCGATTTATTACCATTGCCAAAAATGGTTATTTCAAATAACCAAGCCCTTTTTTTTTTTTTTTTTTTTTTTTTTTTATATATATATTTTTTTTGTATTTTATTTGTTTTTGGGTTTTTACAGTTTTACAAGTACACAGGTACACAAGATACATCACAGATTTTACATGCATCAATATACAATACACAACTCAATTTTACAAAGAAAAAGCGCTACACTAGACTTAAAATATAAATAAATAAATAAATAAATAAGTAAATAAACAAAAAGTAATTATTAAGGGCATCTTTAAAAACGAGGTTTGGATAGCAGCTACTGTTGTATTAATGGAAGTAGAGGTTTCCATTTTTTATCGTGGATAACCAAGCTCTTGCCTTGCCAAAAAATGGTTATTTCAAACAACCAATTTCTCGCCTATTGCCAAAAATTGTTATTTCAAATAACCGATTTCTGCCCAAAAAAAAATGGTTATCAGAAATAACCATTTCTGTGCCAGGTGTGGTCGGTGAGCGCAGAAAAAGCAGGAAGGCCTGGATACCAAGTTCTACGAAAACACCTAAAAATGGTGGATCTATCACGTACAATCAACCTCGTTCCCAGAGTCTGTCATCTTCCCGCCCCCTGGAGCGAGAAGATGAGAGACCCTGGGAACGAGGTTGACGTACAATTTGCGATGCTGTTTCTCGTGCCATCATGATCAACCAATCTATGGGTTTGTCGCAACGTCAGGTAGGTCTAAAGACAGGTAAAATCCAATCATTTTGTATTTGCAATGCGAGTTGTGCTTTCTAACGTCCTGTATGCTTCTTTGAGACATCCGACAATAACGCTTCACCTGCAGCAACATCCACTGCAGTCACCGCTCCACCGGTATGAAATCCTCAATCAGATATAAGATATACGCTTTAAATCGTAAAATATACAGAACTAAACCTTTAAAAATTTACGAACGTCTAACGCAAAGATTTAAGATGGGGGCTGTTTACCATGGATCGGTCAAAACAGGAACACTACAATTATAAAGGGACCGTTCATTAATAGGTAGGATGGAGGAAAATTAAATACCAAGAAACATTTTAATTTCCTGCCCCCCGCCCCAACTGTTAATCCTTTTTTCAAGACCCCTCAATCGCCTCGAGATATATTTCAGACCTTCAGTGATGGTGACAGACTGAAAACTCTACCAGACCGTGTTGTGAATAAATACATGATAGAAGCATGTATTACACCGGTGTTCCCCTCCCCTTCCTCTCTCCCCAGTTTTCCCTCGGCTCGCGCTCCCCGCTCGCTTCGCTCGCTCGCTCGCTCGAACGACCAGAAGGCCTGTTCACAAGCTATGACAACTGTTAATTAATTATATTTGCTTTTTAGGAAGTCGCGTGCAGAGGAAATGAGTCTGAACAGATTCAACCGTAATGCGCCGATCAATTCGAAATTCAACATCCCCCAGGGCTACCCCCGAACACAGTGAACTTTTGATGATTGGCTTGTTCAAATTCCCTACCACACCCAGGAAAAGTTCAAATTCCCCACCCACGGGAAGGGCCTTTTACGTCAAATTCCCTACCCCCCTGATCCCGAGAACTTGCGAGCAAGGATTGTTCCGAAAAGGGAGTACCTAAGAGCTGACAAGACTTTATGTAGTGGAAATTTAGTTTCGGAAGACTGCAAAGGATAGAACTATCAAAAAAGGTTGACACCTAACTTGGCGGAAACCGGTAGAAAAAGACTGCGTAGCTGAAGTAGCGGTATAGTCCGGGCGTGATGGTAAAATTACTGCGGTGGCCGTGATAATGAGAGGCGTAACCCGCGAGTAGTACGTGGCATGTGCCTGTTGTCGCGCCATTGTTACGCCAAAATTTTGCAATTCTTCGGCATGGTTTTTGAGCTATTTCTTTTAGCCGCTGATACAAAGAAAGTAGGGAAAGCTTGCCTAAAATATTTAGAGATAAGACATACAGTATTTTACACAACAAAAAATACATCACCCGTTATTGAGAAACATTAGTAAACAGTTTTAACAGTGTCTTGACATCACTGAAATGTAACATATAACGCTTTATTAATGCGTCTTAGTGGCTCTTGTCCTAAAAATTCAAATAGAATAATTAGGAAATTACACAAACAAAGGAACGTTGAGAAAATGCGCGTTACATGTGTTGCGAATTCCCTATCGTATAAACCTGCACTCAAATACAGCGCTTAAACTGTAATGTTAAAATGAAAATGCTTAAGTAATTTGCTCCAAGTTCCATACACACTGTGTATCGCAAACAGCAACAGTCAGCAATTTTCGTAGAGATGACAGCAGTTTTTATCACGCAAGTGAAGCATTTAGTTCGTAGGTTCGTTTCTCGAGGAGAAGCATTGTTCTTTAAAAGTAAAACTTCGTCTCCATCTTCATAGCTTGTATGTCAGTCCTTTTCAGTCGTCTTGAGTTAAAATCTTTTATGGGGGGGGGGGGGGGGGAAGCAATACTCCTAGTTGCTTTATGCCACATAAACCGGGTTAAGCTCCGGCTTTGTGGGCTGCCTGTGACTCGTGCACAACTTTACCTTTTTAGCGTCTTATGTTAGAATAAACAAGAACATAGGGAAATAATAAGGTCTGATCGCAGTTTTCAAAGTTTTTTAATTTGCTTTTTTCCGCATAACTTTTGCCGTGATGTTTCTTTTTTCTGTCGGCTCTTGAGCAGGGCTTTCCCCGTCTATTCAGCATGCACTTCTCTCTGCGGCCTTCTTTGTCCCCACCTGTCTTTGTTAAGTTACTTCAACAGGCGCTGTTGTTTCAATTGCGGTTATAACAGCCGCGGTTACACGTATCAACTTTACCCAGGTAAATTCGAAATGCGTGTGGAGAGGTAAATCCATTTTACAGGACCGCGTCATTCTCGTTCCCAGAGTCCTCGTTTCGTTTGTTCAGCGGTTATAACCAAGGTTCCTTTTTCGTTTCGCTTGGTCAGGAACTATTCCCGCGGGAAACGGGAAACGAAGTAGCGTCCTGACATAAGAGGAACTAAAAGCCCCCCCCCCCCCCCCCCCCCCCCTCCTAAAATTGGGCCTGACCGCAGGTTAAAGCTCGAGTGTAGTCTGTATACTGTGGAAAGCTAGCTACTTGCCAGCGGCTACACGTAAGCTCTATCACCCCTAGCAAGTTATTTTTTGAATCAACTCTATGTACATTGAATAGTTGAATAGATGACGTCAACCCGGGAATTTGCCATTGTTTCTTCACCAATTTACAATACGCAGTTTACAGCTTCAGGATAATTAATTTGATAAATACTAAAAATAAACTGTGGATAGTCAATTGATTCGTAAAAGAAATATATATATATATATATATATTACTTGGAGGTGAAAACAAGTAGTTGTCTAATAAATGATTCCCGGGTTGACGTCATCTAATTAGCATTTTGTAAATTCAAATCTCTATAACTCACTAACACGACGTTCAAAACAAGAAATATTTTACCATGCAACTATTCAATGTACATAAAGTTGATTCTGAAAATAACTTTTTGGGGGTGATAGGCACTTTAACATCTAAGCTCAACCTCGTTCCCCAGAGACCATGGGAACGAGGTTGACCTAAGCTGGAGAATGTCTTGGCCCCAGTTTCCCTCTACTTTCAACATGATTAGTTCCATACTTCTCACGGTCATGGTCGGCGTTGCAAATGAGCAAGCAAAAAAATTTTTTTGTGCTATGTTTGACAGTGGTAACTAGTCTATAATTCTTCAGTGCTTCTTTGTATTACACATCGTAACCTTCTTTTTCTGACGATTTTTACATGGGTCGGCTGCAGCGACTGAACAAATTTTTCCTTTAAAATCCATAAGAGCAAATATGGCTGCCTCCCTGGAGTGCGTGGATGTTGTTGTGATCGGAGCTGGGATTTCAGGGCTATCTGCCGCGCACGAATTGATGAAAAGGCGACCCCAAACAAAACTTGTCGTCCTTGAAGCAAAAGGTAAGTGCGAAGCAAGTGTAATGGGGATTTAACTAATGTGCCAACATGATTTGGTCCCGGCCGACAACCGGCCTAAATTAGGCGAAAACAGAGATAATTATATTTTATAAAGTTGAAGTAAGCTAATAAACTTAAGCTTTAGTTAACTAAGCTTAAGCTCAGTTTCGGTTTCTTTTAATAAACATAACGTTTTCGGTTTCAAGGAATGTGGATATATAAGAAACTAAATCTTTTTTTTTATTTTACTTCGAAAAATAAAGAATCATGTGATGTAACCCGACACCAATTTAGCCCATGACTTATCATTAGCTCCAGTGTGGGCCACCCAGGGGATTTTGACGGTCACCTGGGTAGGGATTTTGACATTACTTAACTTGTTGCCCCAAGGGTAGGGAATTTGGGTGCAATTACCGTATTTGAATGCCACAGAAAGAATGACCATAATATCAGCAGGATTTTGATATTCATTACTTGCCCAGTGGTAGGGAATTGTTCTCTGGCTCCCCTCAGGGTGTCAAATTCCCCTGGATCTTCCTGTTTATTAAACTGGATTGTCTTCAGTGACTAATTTTGGATGAGATAGGAATTCCCCGCCCCCCCCCCCCCCCCCCCCCCCCTCCCACCCACCATTTCCACATGATTTTTCAT
Source organism: Dendrophyllia cribrosa (assembly GCA_024195265.1). Taxonomy (NCBI): domain Eukaryota; kingdom Metazoa; phylum Cnidaria; class Anthozoa; order Scleractinia; family Dendrophylliidae; genus Dendrophyllia; species Dendrophyllia cribrosa. The sequence continues at coordinate 4,518,674 of JAJLRJ010000007.1, read as the reverse complement.
CTCAAAAAATATATTTTGGCCTGAAGAGTGCCATACGATGTTAATAGCCAGTAATGGCGGATATAACAAAAGTAACTGCCCACCTTTTAGGTCACATGACATATATGTTTTCAGGTCCTAGCGTTGTGTGAGAAAAAAAAAACATTTTTCACCAATTTTGTTTCACTCAGCCAATGGAAAATTACCCTCATATTCAGTTGTTGTTTTTTTAAATGATGCAAAGATTTCCATTATTAAGCTTATATACATAATTTTCAAATACATGTATTATAAATACATAGTCACCCAGGTCTCTATTTAATAATCATAGATAGTCATGTAATAGTTTTATTAATTCTGGTTGTAACATTATTTAATTCATAGTGTCCCCATTTAGTGGTTCTTTTACTGCTATTTTAGTTTGACACTCAAATAAAGGTATTTATTTATTAATTTATAATGTGTCTTACAAAATTTTTATAAAATGTAACAGTTCATTGTTTCCTTCAAACAGACAGAGTAGGAGGTAGACTTGACAGTGCAGAGCTGAAGACTGTGAAGGGAACTGATAGATGGGATCTTGGAGGTCAGTGGGTTTCCAGGTATGGAGGAGTTGGCTTACTGGAAATTAGGTTGCGATATATTTACATGTAGTTCTCTTTTTGACACGAGCCAATTGTTCATGTAGACTAGGAAGTCAGTTTGGGAGAGACTTAAAGACCCATTGTCACTTTTCCTGATGCATTGCGGGCGATCTTGAATTTCGTGGTCCATGAAAAACCGTTTTGTGGCGGGGAAGTTTAATTCCTAAAATAATCCGTTTACATTGGGGAATCTGTATCGTCTATTGGCTTCAAGATGATTTCGTTCAAATATTTAGTTCATATTCAAGGCATTGTATCTTGTTTTTGTATGTTTTCTTTTATTTTCCATCGTTACTGATACGTTTTCTAAGCAACGCCGCCGAAGGCTCGAGGCGCTGTCAAGAAACGAGATCCTTCAGAAGGTTTGGCTCAGAAATTCGGTCATCCATGGAAAAGAAATAGGTATATTAGATTGCCTACTAGTTAAGATTTATCTTCGAATCGTTTCTTTAGAATTTTTTTTTTTCACATACAGATACTGTCAGTTGACATTTGGATATTATTACTGTTGATGCATGACCGGTCGACCGTATTAAACTGTTAAACAACAGGAAAAGCTCATTAATTATGCCCGATGCAAATCAGATAGCCGACGGAACAGCCCACAAAATACAAACACTTCTCGGCTCGCTGGAGGTTTTGTTTTAAGGGGCATCGACCTTAAACTTTCGGTAAAAATAGCAGGAGGTTTTCCGCGTCCTTCGACGTGAAAATATTTTCGATGCGAACTTTCGAAGCGGAGGAAACTACCTCGGCAACTGGAGCTACACAAAGGCGGGTTGAGCGGCCCCAGACAAAATGCGAGACATGTTACATGTATACGGACTTTTAATATCTAACAGGACTGCTTCTTTGGACTAATAAATTTTAAAATCAATGTCGAACAAAATTTCAAACTCAGTGTTCATTTCTTCCTGGAGATGAGAGGCCAAAATTTCACTTCGCGAGAGATCGCATTTATCTGGGTCCAAATCAAAATAAACAATGCGCGGTGCATCACGGTAAGTGACGATGGGCCTTTAACACTTACACCCAGAGTCAATTATGAAGACATGTAAGGTAGTTCTTACTTTTGAGTCTGTTGACTAAATCATATGGTGTGACCATTCAAATGAAACCTCTTCTGCAGTACTTTTGCATGGTACCATTTGTTTTAACTTTTAAGTCTGTTGACTAAATCATATGGTGTGACCATTCAAATGAAACCTCTTCTGCAGTACTTTTGCATGGTACCATTTGTTCTAACTTTTGAGTCTGTTGACTAAATCATATGGTGTGACCATTCAAATGAAACCTCTTCAGCAGTACTTTTGCATGGTACCATTTGTTCTAACTTTTGAGTCTGTGGACTAAATCATATGGTGTGACCATTCAAATGAAACCTCTTCTGCAGTTCTTTTGCATGGTACCATTTGTTTTTCATATAATATTTTATGTATGTAATAAAATGAAATTGGACTTTTTCTTGGATTTTGAGTTTTAGCACTCGTGGGAGTTTAAGGATTAATCTACGCAGGTGTATGAGTACATTGGCACCGGTAAACTGTTATGGAAACCTAGCAAAATACTGGGTTTAACCTGTGACTGACTAGCATTCCATTCTTGGTAAAATGGTATATGTTATACAGAGTTAAGTAGCCTGGCTGTGTCCTGAGTGAGCTTTAACCAGAGGTCATGGCTTATTTTGCTATTTGTGCACTGTATAATTAAAAAAAAAAACATGCTGCTGTGGTATTTTGGTTGCTATTTGTGATTACATAACCAGAAATCAACAATGTTTTCTATTCTTTCTTTAGGACTCAGAAGGCTGTTATGAGTCTTCTTGAGGAATTAGATGTTGAAATTTATGACCAATGGAGCACTGGCAGCAAGGTCATGCAAGGTTTTGATGGCATAATTAAAACATATTCAACCTCGCTGCCGCCTCTATCGTATTTAACTCTTCTTGACATGTGGTGGTTCACGTACAAGGTAGTATTCTAGAGTGGCAAAAGTAAAGGGCACATAACAAGAGGGGCTGGAGCCCAGGGGACCCCTGTATAAAAGAGACGGGGTGATTGTTGTACCTTTTTAGTTTTATGAGTTAAAATAATTATGTAGTTTAAGGTATGCGACTGCATGCAAAGGATGTTTGAATGAATTTTAATGCTTTTTAGTTGGGTAAATTTTACATAAGCCAGAAAAATATGCTGACGGAAACAACTTTTCAGAAAGGATATGTACCTCCTAGGGGTAAAGAATTGATATTTCCTAGGGGTAAAGAATTAGTACCTCCTAGGGGTAAAGAATTGGCACCCCCTAGGGGTAAAGAATTGATACCTCCTAGGGGTAAAGAATTGGTACCTCCTAGGGCTAAAGAATTGGTACCTCCTAGGGGTAAAGAATTGGTACCTCCTAGGGGTAAAGAATTGGTACCTCCTAGGGGTAAAGAATTGGTACCGCCTAGGGGTAAAGAATTGGTACCTCCTAGGGCTAAAGAATTGGTACCTCCTACGGGTAAAGAATTGGTACCTCCTAGGGGTAAAGAATTGGTACCTCCTAGGGGTAAAGAATTGGTACCGCCTAGGGGTAAAGAATTGGTACCTCCTAGGGGTAAAGAATTGGTACCTCCTAGGGGTAAAGAATTGGTACCTCCTAGGGGTAAAGAATTGGTACCTCCTAGGGGTAAAGAATTGGTACCTCCTAGGGGTAAAGAATTGGTACCGCTTAGGGGTAAAGAATTGGTACTGCTTAGGGGTAAAGAATTGGTACCTCCTAGGGGTAAAGAATTGGTACCGCTTAGGGGTAAAGAATTGGTACCTCTTAGGGGTAAAGAATTGGTACCTCCTAGGGGTAAAGAATTGGTGCCGCTTAGGGGTAAAGAATTGGTACCTCTTAGGGGTAAAGAATTGGTACCTTCTAGGGGTAAAGAATTGGTACCGCTTAGGGGTAAAGAATTGGTACCTCCTAGGGGTAAAGAATTGGTACCGCTTAGGGGTAAAGAATTGGTACCTCCTAGGGGTAAAGAATTGGTACCTCCTAGGGGTAAAGAATTGGTACCTCCTAGGGGTAAAGAATTGGTACCTCTTAGGGGTAAAGAAGTGGGAAGGGTAAAAGGTGGGAGGATTTTTTAGGAGTGGCAGGTGTATAGCTATTTAACCAAATTTGTGAATTTTATTTCAACACGGTTTTAACTCCATGATTATTTTGTTTTTGTACCTTGGGTAAGGTTGAATCTTTATGCAAGGAGGTACCTATCGATGACCCCAGCAAATGCCCTTATGCTGTTGAGTGGGACGGGATGACATTAGAGACTTGGAAACATCAGACAATATGGACTAGCGGTAAGGAACTCATAAATTTTTGCAATAAATTGAACACTGCAAGGCTGTCTATGTTGTGGTTCAGATTTTTCTTTGGTATGAAAATTTTCCAACGAGTTAAATTTTTATTTTCTTTTGTCTCAGATTCATTACCATAATTTATCCAAATATAATTATTTAATTCAATGAAGGAGACACACTAATTTCAACGCCCTCTCTCAAGCTACTAGCTGGACGGATTCGAAAATTTGAGGCTCTGAGTGTACATGCAGAGTATACTAGATGTCGTGGTTCCAATTTTTCTTTGGTTTGAAAAATTTCAAACTAGTTTAATTTTTATTTCCTTTGTCTCAGATTCATTATCATATTCTGAGACAAAGGAAAACAAAAATTAAACTGGTTTGAAAATTTTTAAACCAAAGGGAAATTTGAAACACAACATAGACACCAGTTTTGGCGGCAAATGAGATAATCCTTATGTCCCTTCGGTTCTCCCACTTGACATGAATTTTTGTCAAATGCACTTTACTAATTCTTGATAACTATACTAGTTTATTGTAATATAAAGTAGCATGTGAGCCACAGGTGGTCCACTTGGCTAGTCGCGCACAAGTCAGGCAGCCTAAACATCCAGAGCTTAACCCGGTTTCTATAGCATGAAACAACTATGAATATTGCTACTCCCCCCTGGATGGGATGTTAGTCCATCGCAGGGTTCCCCGGTGCCCATTTATACACCTGGGTGAAGAGAAACAATGTGGAGTAAACATTTTGTCTAGGGAAACAACATGACTGCCGAGACCAGGCCTTGAACCTTCCACCTTCAGATCCGAAGTCCAATGGGCTAACCACTAAACCACCGCACCTCAACACTAATACTATAAATAATTTAATACTGTGTTCTCTCTTTGCTGCCAGATGTTAAAGATATCTTGGATGCAATTGTAGGCGTAGTGTTTGGAGCAACACCATCTCAAATGTCCTTCTTGTATTTCCTTCACTATTTACACTGTGCAGGGGGGTTATCAGTCATTATCGATGCTGATACAAAGGGATATGCACAAGAGTGGAGAATTAAGGTATTAAAATAAACATTGTTTTGGAATAATAACTGCACTTGTAAGTCTTCCGTGACTAAAGAAGGTTTGAGCCAGCTACATGTAGAGCATGGAATTGCAAGATTGTCAGGCTCCGGTGACAATTTGTCCCTTAACATTTGAGTGTGTGGGTAGTTGGACACAGGGAATAGGGGGTCATTGGAGCAAAATGCATAGGAGAGGGGAGGGGAGGGTCGGTGCACATTGAGCCCAGAATATGTAATGGTCACTCCGGTGTTACCCATGAGGAGGGGAGGGTGGGGAGTACAATGCAGGGGGTGGGCAGTCAGGGGAGCAAAACACTTATGAGAGGGGAGGGTGTGAAGGTGTGCAGAACCTTTTATTTAGAGTGCTTCGTATTCACGAATTGGTTTTCGGCCTTTGTTCTCTCAAATTGCCATCCCACTGTCACCCCTCAGTCTCTTATAAAGGACCAGTTTCTGGTTCAGGGAAGGTGGCTGCTTAGGGGAAATGGTTGCTTATGAGAGATTCTTAATACAGAAAGGATTTAAAGTGCTTGACAGAAAACGTTTTATATTCAAATGGAATTTTACACCAGTGTAGCTTAAAAAAAAGGTGACTACTCAGGCACAGTAAATCCAGTGTCCATTTAATAATATTAACATGATTTCTTGTATAAAACATTAATTCCTCAGGGAACTGCCCATAAAGTAACAGAGCTGCTTGCTGCCAGATTAGGAAGACATAAAGTTATTTTGAATCACCCAGTTATATCAATAAAACAGGTACAGAGTTAACTAATACAAGAGTACAGTTAAATAAGTAGTAAACCTTGACTGAAGAGATAGCGAGTGAATTTTTACAAGCCCACTCAAGTCCATCGGACAGTCAAGTTTCTGTAATATGAAGGCAACTTTTTACATGACTATATAAAGTTGTTTGCTAAACTCCCCCTGGATAAGCTGTTAGTTTATCACCAGAATCAATACCATCAGCAGTTGTTTGAGTGCATTCTTTTGTTAGGCAATTTGCAGCAAGATAACCTGACTGTCTAGTAAAATTTTGCAAGTTAACACTGGATGTTGCAAAATGTTCCCCAATTACTCTAACTTGCCAATCGAAGGATCAATTGGAAAAAGGGATTACCGGTAACTGACAAATAATTGTTAAAAAAATTGTTGATTTTTCGCATCTTATAATTGTAAGTGTCGAGCCTTTTTATATTGATTGCTTCAACATACTGTACCATTTCTCAGAGAAGAAAAGTGCCTTCGGTCTCAAACTTTGGCATTGATGGTTTCTCATCAATAGCTAACTCTGCACCAAAAATGAGCAAAATTGGACAAACTAAATTGTTTTCAATTTTTCCAAAGAAATGTATGGAAAAAGTGAAAAAAAAATTAGTTTCTTTGATTTTGTTTATTGTTGGTGGAGAGTTAGCTCTTATCTGGAAAACAAGTCTGGCAAAGTTTGAAGTTCATTGGGTGAAAGGTCTAACAGAAATCGCTGGAAGAAATTTTGAAAGTGTCGAGCCTTTTTAGAATTTATTTTGAAGTATTTTGTCCAAATTTGTCAGTTATGCCCTTTTTCTACCAGCACCTTCAATTGTCACTTCTATGATGCTCTATCTCCTGGTTCTTCCATCTCTCAGTTCTTGCCCTCTGCTGCCCCTCCACCCCTCTGCCCCCTCGCCCCTCCACCCCTCTGCCCCCTCGCCCCTCCTCCCCTCTGCCCCCTCGCCCCTCCTCCCCTCTGCCACTCTGTCAAAACCGGCTTAGCTGGATTTCTTGAATAATTGGTGATGATGGTTGTGTTCTGCTAGGAAGATGAGCATGTTTTTATGAGCAGCTCTGTTGGCCAGTCGTACAAGGCCAAGTTTGTAATTCTTGCCATTCCACCTCATTTGGCAGGTGAGTGAAGAAAATTCAATGCTAGGTTACAAAATCAATTATTGAATTATTAAACTCATTGTCAGTAGTTTAGCTTGGAGCCGGGGTTGGTGCCTGAATGTTTGGTGGAGCCATATGTACAGTACAGGACATTCAAGCCAAGTGAGGTGCATAACCATGACCCTGTGAGCGGCGACCACCCCGCACCATCACACTGAAGAGATCAGTGAAACAACAGAAAATAATACCTATCAGGGTCCAAGACAAAAGCATTCTATACTGTCTACAGAAAGAGGGAGGAACTGAAAGTGAAACTTGAAGGCACTAAAAGCTTTCAGCAAGCTAAACATGTGCAAAATGATCTGGCACCACGAAGCATGCTGTAAGGAATCAGCTGAGAACCTGGTGGAGCCAACCAGCTGCACAGCATGCCTAGGCCATGAGGAGACTAACAATAATTATTGCCTTGTGTTTAAGCTAAATTACATTTAACCACATTATAATATTTATAGAGCCGATATAATATTTCTTGGCGGAATGAAAACATTAAACCCTATACATCGAGATGGCATTAAGCTTTGTAAATTACTGTACCATCACACTGATGATGGGAGTTGAACTCCTGAAACATGTCTGGTTTAAACGTTGTAGTATTTGCTTTAAGACTTAAAGCCAAAACCTTTAAATATTTATTTTTTGTTGTTGTTTAATGCAGTGGAACCCAATAATATCATATATGAACTAGTGTATCCAAAAGATAGTAATTGCTGCGGTAAATTTGTTGTAATAATGCTGTTTTATCACCTCGCTGGTATTACAGAATTTTCTCTTTCGTTTTTTGAGGGAAAGCAAAGCAAATGTAACCGGGATGAATCAAAGAAAACTCCAGCTGATAAGACTAATTTTGTTTTGTAATTCACTCATCAAGTTCTTGCAATGTCTGTAGAATATTGTTGAGCAAAGGACGCGTTCACCACGAGGAAGGTGTGAACATTTAGGTTTAACTTAATTATTGATAATGAATACGTTGCGTTACTAGCTAGCCGTATCGTATTCACGTCTCCACGCGCTCAGCTCAGGTTTCGCGTCCCCATGCGCTCAGCTCAGTCTCATCGACCGCTGTCGGAGTGATTTCAAAATAAATTTGTCTTTTATTCCGTACAATCTTCGAAAATCTTTGCTATCCAACGGTCCTATCACCATGCCTCACAGTCCTCGCTCAACTCGCGGTAGTCTTCGACACTTCAGTTCCGATTACGACTGGCACATGTTGGACCAAAATATTACAAATCTCGCAGCCAACAGCTTGAAGCAGCAAGCGAGGCTATTGTTCGTGGCGCAGTGAATTCTGGCCCAAAATGTGTGCGTGGCGCAGTGAATTCTGGTAAAAAGCGATCAAATCGAGATTTTTCGTAGCTTATATTTTTTTTTCATATATTTCTCTTAAATCCTGATTATGTTGCTGCTCACTCGCTACGCTCGTTCCGCAGCAATTAACACTGATAGGCTATAATTATTTGTGGTCAATTAAAGCAGTGCATGGTCAGTTAAAAGAGGTCTTCAGATGACAACATGACTGCTTAAGCTTTTATTGGGCCAAAAAAAGTGGTCATTATAAACAATGACAATATTATTGTAAGGTGTATGTGTTTTACTTTACATCAAGCAAAACACAAACCCTCTTTTTGGAAAGATTGATTAAAAAATAAAATATTGATCTGTTATCATGTATCATTTTAAAGCTTTCTTTTTCAAGGTCAGATTGAATTCAGTCCGCAGTTGCCATACAACAAACAGCGACTCACTCACAACATGCCTCCCTCACACCTGACCAAATTTGTAGCCACATATGCAACAGCATTCTGGCGGAAGGCTGGTTTATCAGGAGATATGGCAAGGAGTTCATGTGAAGGTGCTTGTGAAAGTAATCCAATTGCAATGACATTTGATGCTACAACCAATGATGGAAACCCAGCTATTCTTGGGTTCATCACGTCGTATGCCGCTGCTAAGTGGACTTCAGTAACGGTAATTCCCTTTGCTAGATTGCACAGATAATTTTCAATATAAGTTGTAATGCAGATCGAGGAATGGAGGGGCTATGAATTAATATGACTATATTGTTATGCATCAGTCAGTTGTAGCAGTGCCCATGTCCCCCACAGGAAACCTCTCGGTATTAGCATTGTGTAAAAAAAATGGTGGTGACAAAAAAGCTGTGCAAATGCCCTGGGGTATAGTAAAGAAAGAAGGAAACGTCTTTAAAACTGGACTCAAAGTCAACAGAGAAGTGTTTTCCCCTCAGTTCTCCTCTTATGCCCCAGCGTAGGCCAATTCCCAACGCCCAGGATTAGAACGTGAGCAAATGCCCAATTATTTCCTGTGCCTGGGTGGTGGGGGGAGGGATGCTTGAATGACTGATGAATTATGCCTAAGTGTACTTTTGTTTGTTAATATGAGAGACCTATCATGTAATCAGTTAGTGGATTAGATAAACCCCTGCTTGGAGTGCACAAATGAATAAATTTTCATCTGAGATGTATAGTTGCCCCTCTCCCTTACCAAAGAGTTGTGTCTGTTTATGTCCCTTCAAGGATGAAATTAAACAGGAAACCATCCTGAAGTCTTTGAAGTTGTATTTTGGACCAGAAGCTGAACATCCTCTAGACTTCTGTGTTAAGGTAAATAAGCTCCTCTTTAGATAAGCTCAAAGGAGGGCTGTAGCTCAGGAGACAAGCATATGACTATGAAATTCTATAGCATAAAACAACTAGGATTAATTTGCTACACCCCCTGGATGGGATGCTATTCCATCGTAGCCCTGGTTACTTCCAGCATTTTGTCGCCGGTACCCATTTATAATGCTCCTTGGAGGAGAGATAATTTTGAGCAAAGTTTATTGTCTAGGAAACAACACGACGGTCATAGGCCTGTTAATTATTGACATTTCTCCACCTTGCAACCCAAAATATGGGTCAAATCAAATGGATCAAATCCCCCATTAATGGGCGAATGATATATCCCTTTAAGTACATCTGCTCTAACTTCTGTTTTCTAATGGCACCAAGTCTTGTGATTATAAAATTTTCTCCTTACCAAAACATCCCCACTCAGGGGCCCAGGAGTGAAAAGTAGGAATGACAATGTAATAGAGGTCCCCCTCCCACCCCACCCTTCTGGGTTTAACAATAAATGGTTGTCTGATTTTTTTAAACAACGCAAAGTGGTTTTTTTATATATATATTTACTGAACTTTATATTTTTATCAGGATTGGTCAAAGGAGGCGTGGAATGGTGGGTGCCCTGTCAATGTGATGGTCCCTGGAGCTGTTATTAATTATGGTGACTGTTTAAGACAACCGTTTCTTAGGTAAGAAAATGGTGGGAATTGAAAGACGGTGATTTCCTACTTATTATAGGATTTCTTTTTTAATAATGTTTGTAATTTTTAAGTCTTAGCTTTTTTGTACTAGGTTTAATGCGCACGGCTCTTTAGAAGACCACTCTTTAGTGATAAGGATCCCGTGGATAAATAAAGTCAGTTAGTTAGCTTTAAGCATGGATTTTCAGAAATAATGTGATGGTGTGTTCTGTCCTGTTCTTATTGTTAATTAATTAATTGTTCTTAATCCTCGGAGGAAATTTAAATCCCCACCCAAGAGAAAATTATATAAGAGAACAGATCGTAATCGTAATCGTAAATCTTTATTTAAACACGGTAAAATCATCAGGAACCTAACCTAACTAACCTAAACAAATTACAAAGCTAACTACAACTAATCTAAGACCTGTTTTTCATGAATGCCGTGTGTAGTTTAAATTAAAAATTCAGATTAGTTCCGTGTCATTATAGTCACTATAATGTCATACTGTTATTTTAAGTAAGATTCGTGATTGGTCAATGCAAATGATGTCATGTAATTCAAGTTTTGGTGAGTTTCCTTCAAGAAATGTATGTTCTCTAAGCTTTCAAACGACTCCTTGAATTAGGAAATACTTTACGAGAATAAGGAGAAACGAAATTTCATAACGAGATGTTCAATAACCGGTCTTTTATCGCTCCCGGTCACTAGCTATGGATGTTCAAATGTTACAATTGTTATGAAATTTCTTCCTTCATTGTACACAGGCCAAGCAAAACAATATATCCAGCAATAATGGGAGGTATAATATGATATCTGATCTCTGGGTCATGGGGAACTAGACTAAAAATAACCTTGACAGCATGGGCACAAACTAATAATAGATTTTAAGTAGTTTTCATGGGGCACGGTGATCGGCTCTCTTACCTCATTTTCTCTTGCCACACCGTAGTAATTGTAATTTGATCGACTGAGTTGTGATTTTCAATAGGGTTCACTGGGCAGGAACAGAGACAGCAACAGAATGGCGTGGCTACATGAATGGTGCTGTGCAGGCTGGACAAAGAGCTGCTAGTGAAGTTCTTGAAAGATTAGACAAGCCGGCTCCTACACAGTCTGATTGAAGTTGCTGGCGTACTGTAGCCTGTTTTTAGCTAGCTCGCGTAGCAGGCACCGATTCATTTTTTGGGCGAAATTTCAAAGACGTGCGCAAGAGGGGAACGCGTGAAAGGAAGAGCACCTTCGTGCGTCCTCGTAATTTCACGCTATAAATAAACCGGCGCCTGCTACGCAGGCTAGTTCCAGACGTTCAGATGGTGGGGAACGAAGGACAAGCAGCGTGCGATGGAAAATATTGCGAGTGCTGACGGAGGAGGATAGGCGCGAACAAGAGCAGGGCTGTGGCCAGTCCCCTCTCCCCAGTCTCCCCTTGTTTCCCCCGCTTGTTCGCGCGCCAGGTTCAGCCGATTCGCATACAAATTAACCGCATATAAGCGAGTCTAATTAATTGTAATTTTTAACATATTTATAGAGTTCCCATAACCATAAATGAGAGCTAACCGTTTTCAAATCAGTGCTTAACCCTAAACACTGCAGATCAGTGCTAAACTGGAGCTCTTTTCTCTCAGTTCTGTGTCTAATATTGAAATGGGGTTCTGTTCTCGTGTACGTCAGTAATATAAAGAATATAATACTACTGTTAGATAAATAGGGCCTATTTTACTCGCTTGTATGCGGTAATTTGATGTTAATTAGACCCGCTTATATACGGTTAATTATATGCGAATCGGGTACCAGGTTTAGCCACTTACCGGCTCCACAATCTTATGGCCTGGAACAGGTTAGGTACACTGTAATGATTAAATTAATGCCTACTTCCATTTTTAGGGTGGTATTTAGAAAATGGGGCATTGATTGGGGGTTGGAATACCGTAGAATTCTTTAGTAAAGTAACGCCCCCCTGCCATCCCCATTACTTTCGGACCCCAGGGGGCCACAACTTTCAACTAGCAGCTCCTTTCAATCAACTTGCCGTTACTTTTCAACTGCCAAAATAAATGAAGAGTCTATTCCAAGAAAATAGTAATTAAAATAATATATTATAGTAATAATATAATAATAGTAATTATTGCGTCGACGAAGGAGACGCTTCCTAATCTTGTCGGCTAGGCGGAACGAATCGAGAAATGTGTCGGTACCAAATCCGCACCATCTTGAAACGTCACAATAGTATCCAGCATGCTTAGCGTGTCGTCTAGGCGGAACGAATCGAGAAATGTGTCGGTACCAAATCTGCGCCATCTTGAAACGTCACAATAGTATCCAGCATGCTTAGCGCGTCGTCTAGGCGGAACGAATCGAGAAATGTGTCGGTACCAAATCTGCGCCATCTTGAAACGTCACAATAGTATCCAGCATGCTTAGCGCGTCGTCTAGGCGGAACGAATCGAGAAAAGTGTCGGTACCAAATCTGCGCCATCTTGAAACGTCACAATAGTATCCAGCATGCTTAGCGCGTCGTCTAGGCGGAACGAATCGAGAAAAGTGTCGGTACCAAATCTGCGCCATCTTGAAACGTCACAATAGTATCCAGCATGCTTAGCGCGTCGTCTAGGCGGAACGAATCGAGAAAAGTGTCGGTACCAAATCTGCGCCATCGTGAAACGTCACAATAGTATCCAGCATGCTTAGCGCGTCGTCTAGGCGGAACGAATCGAGAAAAGTGTCGGTACCAAATCTGCGCCATCTTGAAACGTCACAATAGTATCCAGCATGCTTAGCGCGTCGTCTAGGCGGAACGAATCGAGAAAAGTGTCGGTACCAAATCTGCGCCATCTTGAAACGTCACAATAGTATCCAGCATTGCCATCGCGTGAAAATCAGGCACAATCCATTCAATCCTGGGGAGCTGAGTGCTCCGAAATGTCAAATGTAAATAACCTATTTGTCTTGATTTAGTTTCGGATATTTTCCCGATTTTGAAATCGTACGGTACGGCTCAATATCTCAATGTCTAAAAGTACACAGTGGAAATGGACAAAGGTTCTTCTTCCGACCAAGTTAGTTGTTGGGTCTCTTTGGAATCAAACAAGACGTTATTGGATTTTCCTCGTTTCTAGCACCGTTCGGGTATGTTTTGAGGTAACTTTATTTTTCTGTGGTTCTTTGCCTGATTTGGAAAGCTTTCACCTAAATACCGACGTCGCTTCTTCGCGATGTTCTATGGAGCGATTCTCTGTATGTCTTGCCGGCCGCGCCAGGCGAACGCCTGTCCATCTAAGAATTCAACTGAATCGTCCTTTGTCTCATTGCAAGGATTAATATTCGCTTGAGAGAGAGCAATGAAAATTTCTGGACTTCATTCAAAACAGATCAAAATAACTACTGCAGCTAATACCGTTCGCGTACGTGACCTAGCTTGACCTTGAGATCGCTTGCGCGTCTTATTATAAATTACGTGACAGCATTGAAAGCACACTACTTTCGTAAAAGAGAGAAAACTATGACAACTTGTGGGTTGATTTCACAGAAATCAGCCCCGGAGAAGAACCTTTGTCCATGCTCAACTGATTAAACATATGCTGAAATATACCTAATTCAATAAAGGTTGCTTTGACAATTGGTCATTGGTAATTGGTCATTGGCATTTGGGCATACGGAACACAATGCAATGCTTTGCTTGAGTGACCGCCAAACAATAGCTTCCCAATGCCCAATTACCAAAGACCAAAGCAACCTTTTTTGAATTAGGTGTATGCAACTTCCAGACATTGAGATATCTACATTTAAAAAGAAATATTAAAAAGTTGACACTGGCTAAAAATGTTGTGTTGGACGTTTCGTTCTTTCGAGGTTCTATTTAATATTTGTATACATCGTATACCATCAGGACGCCGTTAGACATTTGCATTTTATCTTTTGCTGAAGAAGGCAACAGTAGTTGCCGAAACGTCCAACACAACATTTTTAGCCAGTGTCAACTTTTTAATATTTCTTTTTAACATGCCTGGCTACACACCAAACATATCTACATTTATTTAGTCGGTAAAATCCTTGCGGATATCACATCAAGTACTGAGGCGCATCATTTCACAATCGGAGAAATATAAACCGAAATGAAATCAAGACAAATATACTATTTATGTCGGAAAAATCTGAGACCTTTCGGAGTACACAGCACGGCAGAATTGAAGGATTTTCCACGGCGATAGCGTGAATTTGTTTGACGTCGGTCCGACGTTTTTTGCCCGCGTGACATATCTCGTGACATAGCCCCTTTCAACAGTGGCTGAAACTGAGGTACTACGTAGTTCAAGACGAGGTGCTACGGTATAAGGAGACGCACTATAATCTATGATTACTACTAGTAATAATTATATAATTATCTTTAGCCAGGGTAAATTAAGCCTTTAGCAGGTGCTGGTATCAATGGGTGCTTTGGTGAAACTAAAAACTTAAATATTTTAAGTGAAAATTTTTTTTACAAAGTACCGTATCACCATAGTTATTCGACACTTAAAGGCCCACCTTCACCCAAAAGACGTTGCGGTCGTTTGTTTTTGTTTTGTAATGCTCCATTGTTCATACACGTGATCTGATTGGTTGCATGTATTCAAGCGTGAATTTCGTGTTACACGAAATTCAGCACAGAAAGTGATCACGGCGCCCACAGCATTTTGGGTGAAGGTGGGCCTCTAAGTTCTAAGTCATTGTTGTGATCGGTATTGCTATTGAGGGAATATAGCCAGTTTTCCTAAATTAGATAAGTCCGTAGGCGTTACTTTTGGGAACTGCTAGCAAGACCTCAAAATTTACGTTACTTTTCGGTAGGCTTTATACTGTCGAATTTTACGGTATTTCTACTTGAAACATTCTTTTAGGGCTGGCTCCCACTAGCGATGTAATCGGAAGCGGAGTCGGGGTCGGAAGCGTAAGAACGTAAGGAGCCTTACGTTTTAGGAAATTGAAATCGGAAGGATCAAAAGGTTTCCTTTTTCTTCCGATTCCGCTTCTGCTTCCGTCGCTCACTATCCGCGTTCGTCGTATTGATTTCCACCAGATCACATATTTCTTGCGATTTCAATATCGTTTCTGCTTCCGTCGCTTACGATCTAGTGGAAACAAGTGAATTTCCACTAGATCGTACCTTTCTTGCGATTCGTCGCCAGTGGGAACCAGTCCTTACATGCAGTTATTAAAGTGCATATGAAGTAAAAAAAATATTTCCATGTTTTGATAGTGCTTTACTTTCTTTATCTAAATTTGTGGGTTTCATCGAAAAGATCCTTCCCATTGTGAAATTATTCGGCTTGAAAGTTTTGCATTTTCCGCCAGAAAGTGTCTCTATCGAGCGCGCGGCCAAAGCTATTGTATTACAAGGCTGTGACGTAGAAAATACTTCAACTCACGAGTATCATGGCGGCATTCTTTTGAAGAAACGAATCTCAAGTATTTTCTACGTCATCAACACAATGGATTTCGAAACCTCGTTCCCAGTCTCCGGGACACTGATTTCTGCAAATTGTGCTACTTTGGACGGCAAAAAAGAGGCCTTAAATTTTTCTCTGACAAATTTCTTTTATCATTTCGAAATAAAGGCATAATAGCCTCCAAAAAAAGACAAAATAAAAAATTACTTCATATGCACTTTAACTAATTTAACAAATCACTTTGTAGCCATAACCTGGTCCTTGATGATGCTCTTAGCGCATGCAGACAGGCTAAGTTATCAATCTGGGATGGATATCAATGTAAATTGTCTTTAAATTTCAAGTGGAGTACTGTAAGGATTTTACCCTTTAAGCCCAAAAGTCGAAACACAAATTCTCCTTACTGGTCCCCATACATTTCGTCTAACATAAATTGAGAGAAATTGTTAAAGGATCAAGGGAATGCATCTTGAGTGATCATTATCTTAATTCTTATCACCTCTCTACTTGATAATGCATCGATACTAAAATGACAAATTTAATACTGATCACTATTGGGTCTTAACTTCAGTTACCACCCTTCGCAATTCACTTGAACATCAATATATATTGTAATATATGTATCTGTGCAAAAATATATCTATATATTAAGGAGATAAACATCTGCCCTGATTGATTAAAGCCATATTTCTCTGATCTAGTTTACAGAAACACGGCAATTTTGCCATTGATTAGTTTCATTGAGAAACTACTTATCGCTCAAGTCTTGCAAGCGCAATGTTGTCATTTTTAATGACACGTCAGTTCCCGCTTCAATCTCGTCCCGAGAGCCCGCGCGTTTCAGGTCAGCAGAGACGGAACGCTCACGGATCCGTGGTGCTGACCGGCACCGCGGCAGAACGTTTGCGCATGCGTAAACTTCAAGCACTTCCGGTCCGTTAAACACAACACTTCTGCATGAACCAACAGACCTAGATTTTCTAAATGCAATGATGAAAGGACCAAAACCGAAGAAAATTATGCTACGTACACGATCGGTTCTTGCATGAATACATTTCGAGATGGAGTGAAGACTTGTTTTTTGTGAAAAAATGCGATGCAAAAATTATTTGTTCATATTTCGTTGTTGGTGCAAACACCAAACCCCTTGGTGCAAACGCTTGAAACTTGAACGATGAAAAAACTTTTCAACGAAACAAACTTTTTCTCTACCTTTGTTTTATAACTCTTACTTTTTGTTTTCAAACTTCGCGGTACGGGAGTTTTATGTTGTTTATGTTGTAGTTCATTTTTTATTTCAGGTAATTTTTGTTTTTCCTTTGTTTCAAATTCATGAGCATATATTACCATACCCAAAAACAATGGAAAAATAAAAATTACCCGAGATAAAAACATAAACTACAACAATTACATGGGATTACAGTATGTCACCGGAAATGCGTAATTCACCGGATGCTCAGTTTTCTTCTCATGCGCAGTGCGTTCTGCCGCGGTGTCGGTGCTGACCACGTTCACACACGCCAACTTGAGTTTGTCGTGTGAATGCGCCTTTACAACCTTTCATGGGTTATTGTGCAAACGCACAAGAAAAGGGAAACGTTTCTTTGTTGTGGTTAATATGTTTGTGTGCTTATCTCACGCCGATTCACACGCGGTTTTTCTTATCGCACAAGGGAGAACCAGGCCATTGGGCATTAGAAATCCCATTGGAATATAGAAACTTTAATTGTATGTCTTACGAAATAAATTCTATTAAGGAAAAGAAAATTATTAATTTGATAGGTTTTATTCATGCGAACTACAGTAAACTCTCTTAGTTTACACAGGCGATTTTTTGCAGAATTTTTGTCGCACTTGTCGATGAAATTTTTGTCGCGCGCAAGTTACATCTTCATATCGCATGTGTAAACGGGCGGCGATTTCAGTGCGATTCGCCATTTTGAATATTTATGACGTGTTCCGATTCTCGGGTTGACGTCATCTAATAAGCATTTTGTAAATTCAAATCTCTATAACTCACTAACACGACGTTCAAAACAAGAAATATTTTACCATTCAACTATTCAATGTACATAGAGTTGATTCTGAAAATAACTTTCTAGGGGTGATAGGCACTTTAAACCGTGAAATAGTTACTCAAGTTTAAGTTCAAGTTTATTTATTCACACTTATTCAAGCTAGTAAGCACTATTACTAAGCTAGTAGGCACTATTAGACGCCAATTCCTTTGTTTTCTTTTGTGTAGTTTTTACTAATTAACTTTTGGCTAATTTTGATTAACTGCTAGGTACTGTTTCGCGGTCTAAGTAAAATCACTCTACATTTTGGATGTACTGTTAAAGTGCCCCTGTGATCAAATTTTTGATTTTTATTTTTTAACATTTTCGTGTACAATTAGACTTTCTTACTCATCTTGCCAAATTTTAATTCATTACGAACATCAGAAGTCGTTTTGTTTTAACATTTATTTCCGAAAATTTACGGCCGCCATTAATCAACCTTGTTCCAATTATACAACAACTTGTTTTCACCTCTAAGTAATATTTTTTACGAATCGATTGACTATCCACAGTTTATTTTTAGTATTTATCAAATTAATTATCCTCAAGCTGTAAACTGCGCATTGTAAATTGGCAAAGAAATAATGGCAAATTTAATTCCCGGGTTGACGTCATCTAATTAGCATTTTGTAAATTCAAATCTCTATAACTCACAAACGCGACGTTCAAAACAAGAAATATTTTTACCATTCAACTATTCAATGTACATAGAGTTGATTCTGAAAATAACTTTCTAGGGGTGATAGGCACTTTAAAGAAAATCACTCTAAGCAGCGTCAGTAGACACACAAGAAACAGCAATTTTAAGACAGACAGACAGTATGTAAAACAAAGTTGTATTTATTCATCGGTTTGGTCTTCCTGAAGTATAGACAACCAGCAAATAAAACATGTCGGATAAATGTTTGCAGCAGTTGAATTAAGAGGTGAAGCAAGCAAACCTAAAAGCAGTGGTTGCTAAAGAGTCGAGACTTCATGATATCAAACATTTTGACAACAGCGAGAAATTGACAAAGTATTAGAGCGTTTTCAGTTGAGTGTCAAAAAACTAAAACCATAGACTTGCCCACAAGTCGAGCTCACTCACAGACCGGAAGCGAGAAGCCAGCGACTTTAGAAAGTCTACCAAAACCAAAGTAATTCTTCTGGCCAATCACAACAGAGGCAGACAATCCAATGAACAAGCGCGGGAAAACGCGAGCGAGCAAGTCATAATTGGATTTGGTTTTATTTCTAAAAGGTTGAGAAAGTGGCGCGAGATTTTTTTTTTCAGCCAATCACAAAGCGTAGCAATAAAAAACCAAAGTAACTGTGAAATTACTTTCGACACTCAATTGAAAACCGGTCTAGTAGCAGAACTTGAAATTGTAGTCCCCTATTTTCCGGTATGTTCGTCGAGTTCGGTCCTTCATTTAGCCGCTATCTTGAATGTCACGGCGCGATGAAAACTGGGGAGAGTACAAAAACTGCTCAGGGGAAGGGGGAGGGAGGAAGCGTAACCCCCAACGCCCGTCCCCGTGGGATTTTTGCACTTCCCCAGCTTTCACTCGCCATGAAAAACGAAAATGGCGGCTGACTCGAACTTGCGATCAATCTCGACTGATCACACTGATATATCCACAACAACTCTTCCCGAAATACATGTTCTAAACAGCCTCTATTTCACTGGCGTGAAGGGAAAAGTGGCGGGGTTATGGTATTCATTGTAGCCAAACCGCTCGATTATACATATACCACACATAACATGTGTGTATAGAGTACCCTGAAGGTTGGCCACGGACTTGTGACATGTTTTAACTATAAATACTGATATATCAAAATGGTTAATAATTGTTCTGTCTTTGGTGTAACAGTAAGGTTGGATTCAATCCACTTCCACAAGTACTGTATATTGAAAAATAAAATAATAACAAAAGTCAACCGGGAGGAAACAGGATTATGAAGTAATCAGGACGGCTTACCATGTTGCTGATAAACTTGAGTCAAAGGAACTTTGAATATTTTGTTTTGTTTACAATTATATTAACTGATTTACTGAATTCACTACATGTACAAAACGCAAAGTGATTCTGAAAATCATCTACAAATTACCTACTTAAATGACATGTTTCCGCTAGTTAGGGTCCCAGACCCTACAGCTTTCTATGGGAAACTTGAAAAGCACCCTCTAACTACAACACACTCTGACTGTAACCTGATATTTAACATGTAACTGTTCAACTAAAAATCACAAGTTAGCCGGTGTTTTTTAAAGTGCCACTCTATGGCACAGTACTGTGCTGTTTTAGACTATGTCCGGGAGGTGTGCAAGGACGAGCTATCTTAAATATTCTGTATAATGATGGAGGAGTCTATCCCAAAAAATGCAGGCCTTGGCTCATGTAGAAGATTATCAAAGTAATAGCTTATTCTCCTTGTGTCATTTGTTGTTTGATGGAGCAATGTTCCAATGAACAATGACAGTAGGCAGTGAGTTAATTGTAGAAAATCAGTTTGCTTTTTGCTTTGAAGAATGTAACTTGTGTCCAAGGGTTTCACTTCCATAGTTTCTTGATTGACATGTTTTTCTCTGAATCTTTTTGCATCACCTATGAATTAAATTTTAAGAAGTTTTTCAGTTGAGAATATCTGAAAAAGAATCGTTGCTTTAACCCTTTCACTGCCAGAGTCAATTATGGAGACATGAATTTTGTTCTAACTTTTGAGTCTGTGGAGTCTGAATCCTATGGTGTGACCATTCAAATGAAACCTTTTTGGCAGTACTTTTGCATGGTACCATTTGTTCTAACTTTTGAGTCTGTGGACGAAATTCTATGGTGTGATCATTCAAATGAAACCTCTTCAGCAGTACTTTTGCATGGTGCCATTTGTTCTAACATTTGAATCTGTAGATGAAATCCTATGGTGTGACCTTTCAAATGAAACCTCTTCAGCAGTATTTTTGTATGGTACCATTAATTTTGTTCTAACTTTTGAGTCTGTGGATGAAATCCTATGGTGTGACCATTCAAATGACAACCTCTTCGGCAGTACTTTTGCATGGTACCATTTATTTTTCAATATTTTGTAAAATGAAAGTTAGATTCTTTCATCAGCTGTTGTATAAGTCTATGCAGGTGTACTGTTGTGGCACATGGTCTACAGCCCTTCTTTGTATTGTACTGAAACACTTATTACGTAACCATAACACTTACTAGTGACACCCCTCACAGGTATTATGTATGGGTCATGGGTTCAACCAGTTGGGGCACTTAATGCCCATTTGGATTTACAGCTGTCAGTGGTGGATCTTGGGGATGGGCCCAGGGGTCTGCTTCACCCCCCTATTTTGACCAAAGTTCTTACTCCTAACCCCCTTATTCACTCCCCTGCCCCCCTTATGATGGAGCCTGATCTACATGTTGCAGCAACAATAACATCAGGAGTGAATGTTGTCTGGTCAGAATTCTGTTGGCACATGAATACATGTATATTGTGACCAAAACAAATCTTAATGGCATCATGGACTAGTGGTTTCTTAAGAGACGTTCAAACATAATATGATGGGAGCCTACCTTTGTGACCGCCATTTCAAAGTCTTCCTGTGTGACATGAACTCTTCTTTCCCTAAGTGCATACATGCCAGCTTCTGTACAAACACCCTGGAAATATCACAAAACCACTTATGACTCTTTGATCAGAAAAGTATGAACAATCAGAAGACTTTTTTCCATTTTACTAGCAGGTGTACTTTTCAGTGAAAGGGTTTGGTTTTTCTGGGATTAATACAAAAATAATACAAAAATAACAGTCAAAGCAAAAGTTTTGGACACCCGCTTTATTTAGACACCCCATTATTACAGACAGTTTCTTGGTTACAGCCGAAAACCCAAACAATTTCACCAAAAGTTACTTGCGTAATATGGACGCACAAGCTGAGAATCTTACACATTCTTACTGGCTGGCATACAGTGTACATCAAGGAATTGATCCTCTAGTTGACTTTTCAATTCTTGTTACCTATCTGCTTAATATATTGACATTATTAGAAAGAAACAAGAAGCTTATCACTGTACCTTAACTTCAGCTCCTGATGAGCCAGGCATGAGTTCAGCAATTTTTCTGAGATTGATACCTCTTGTTAAATTCATCTTTCTGGAGTGAATCTTCAGGATATCCAACCTTGCCTGTGAAGCACATTCAAAAGTTAATTAACAATAAACTGGAATCAAACTTAATTGGGGTTTCTGTTTCCTTAGTTTCCTACACCGCCATTATTTGTCATCACTCAAAGCTCCTCCCCACTATTAAAAGCTAATTAACAGTAAACTGGGACAAGAAGTAATTTGGGGTTTGTTTCCTTAATCTCCTACACAGGCATTTTCAATTTTGTATCGTCACTCAACACTCTTCACCGCTAGTCACTAGTGGGGAGAAGCGTCAAGTGACGACACAAGTAACGGCTGCGTAGGAGACTACCATGTCCTTACAATGTAGCTGAAAACTGGCTCAATTTATGTTACTGTTTGAAAGCAGCCAAAACTCAAAATGTATGGCAAAAAGAAATTACAAGAATGTACACTCATAAGACATAAATTAATGTGATTTAAATAAACTTTAAATGAACAGTCGTCTTGTACTAGCTTAATCCAGCTTTGAAATATTGGATACAATGGTACTATAAACTGCTCGGAAAGGATAATTTGTTAAAGGACTATTATTCCATCCAGGGACAGCAGTTTAATATCATTGAAAACACATAACACAGGACAAACATCTTAAAACTAAGTACCTTTATTACTGACATCTGTCCCACAACAATGTTATTATACATGTAATAGTGACAGACTAACCTCTTCATTGGGGGGTGGGAACTCAATTTTTCGGTCAATACGCCCAGGTCGCAAAAGAGCTGAATCCAAGATGTCTATACGGTTTGTTGCCATAACAACCTTGATATTCTTGGTTGCTTCAAATCCATCAAGCTGGTTTAGCAATTCCAACATGGTTCTTTGTACTTCACTGTCACCTATAAAAGGAAGAAAGGAAAAGGAAGAGACTTATATACATGTAGCGCACATATCACATGTCTCATGGCGCTTTACATACACTTATGAGAATAAGATCAGACGTCAGTTTATGAAACAACAAAACTGAAATGCCGTAAGACCACTGTCACTCAAAACAATACACAGAACAATACTGTCAGTTTCTGTTTATTCTGAGGTCTGCAAAAATACATGTAATTGTCTTTTAGCACAGTGATGAAGGAGGAATGCAGAGAATACTATTCTGGGTTGTAAGAAAAGTGCTGCCACTCACCAATATCACTTAGGTTTGAATTCTATACCAAGCATTAAATGGGTACAGTACTTGTATTTCTTAGTGTTGTGGCAACTACATGTATTGTTGGTTAGCTATTGTGTTGTGGTGTTGGCATTGTTCAGTGTCTTTAGAATATTATTTTTGTGTTATGTCATCTGGTGATCACAACTTCCATGACAATAAGAAACTGCTATTAGATGTGACTGAGGATGTTGTAAGTTCTCGTCAGCTTTCTACAAAGGACATTGTCCAGGTTCTCTAGTTTTTCAGTTTAGAAATTAGAACCAATAATGTTTTAAAATTTCAATTCAATCTAGAATTCAAGGGTTACTGGTTCACTGCTATGTGTCCCCCTAAATTATTTTTAAAAACTTAGGCAATTTATTCATTGCTTAGAAATCACTGAGAATCTGCAACATAATAATTCCCCTTTTCTCTTGAACTTTGAAGAAGTAAGAAGAAGAAGCTCAGTTGACATGGTGTCTTACCTCCTGAACCACCTTCTAATCTTGATGAGCCGATAGAATCAATCTCATCCATGAAAATGATTGAAGGAGCATGTTCTCTGTAAAAGAATATAAGAGTTAAAGAGTTACCCAGAAGTAGTAAAACCAATTTGTAGTATTGTTTAACCACAGGGACAGTGTCCGCATTATGGAGGTGTCCATATTATAGAGGTGCCCGTATTATAGAGGCGTCCGTATCAGAGGTGTCCGCATTATAGAGGTGTCCATATTATAGAGGTGCCCTATTATAGAGGTACACTGTATCTGTAAAGGGGAGGTTCGATTGTATTTCGAACAAAGAAGTCCAACAGCTGCGTGGCAGTTGTTTGAAGCCAAATAAATGGTGGGTAGATAAAATTATGCCAAAGTAAAATTAGGGAGTCAATGTTTGAGGCTTTGTAATTAACCCTTTAAGCCCCAACAGTGACCAGCATCAAATTTCTCCTTGTATTGTCAATGCTTAATTGATCAGAGAGGTAAGGAGAATTAAGGATGTGATCACCCAAGATGCCAGAATTCTCTTGATATTTTACATGTAACAATTTATCCCCACTTTGTTAAATTTGTAAGGTGACATCTGTTACTTCATTCCAATTCTGCATCATTATTACTTCAACCTGTTCTTTTTACCTTGCCATAACAAACAATTCTCGGACCATCCTGGCTCCTTCACCAATAAACTTCTGCACAAGCTCTGATCCCGATACTCTGATAAAAGTGCATTCTGTGTGGTGTGCTACAGCTCGGGCAAGCAGCGTCTTGCCTGTACCAGGTGGGCCGTACAATAATACTCCCTGAAAGGAACATTTTAAAGTTAGCAGTTGGTTGCATTGTCTTACATGTATGTGCAGCGCACTCCTAACTTTTTGTTTCTGAAGATGACATCTTTCTGTGTGACCATCCAAGTTGAAAGCTACTGTATCCTTAAAGGCCCACCTTCACCCAAAATGCTGTGCGCACCATGATCACTTTCTGTGCTGAATTTTGTGTAACACAAAATTCACGCTTGAATCCATGCAACCAATCAGATCACGCGTATGAACAATGGAGCATTTCAAAACAAAAACAAACTACCGCAACATCTTTTAGGTGAAGGTGGGCCTTTAAAAAAATAGCAGTAACTCCAATAATGAACTTTTACACCTCTATCTTGCTTACATGCATTTTGTTAAGGTTTTACAGTAATAAAAGAAAAAATGATCATGTAATGTTAATCACATGCAACAGCACATAAATCATACCTTTGGTTGATCAATCCCAAGGGCTTCAAAAAGCTCAGGATGTTTTACAGGGAGTTCAATGACCTAAGAAAATACAACAACAAACTAATATTTAAAAACTAGTCTATAATATCATAATTAAGACCCATACACATTACATGTATTTTCAAAACTACATGTACGAGGGTTGTAAACATTATTGTGAGTGCCCCCCCCCCCCCCCCAAAAAAAAAAAAAAGCTACTAAAGCATACAGCCTCACATTTTAAAAATTTAGAACAATTTTGTCTCCAAATTGGTCATATGATAAAATACTTATTGACTAAGTTAGGTAGGACCAAGTGTGAAAATATTTGGCTCAAGGTTTTGGCTTATGGACTGAGGGCAGCAACGGTCTGCGTGTCATGACCATGACCCGCATGTGCCTTGACCAGTATGACTTTTGAATTTGAAGCCAGTCACGTCCCCAGAGCTGTCAGTCCTTCCTAATGCTGACCAGAAGATAAGGAGTCGTTAGGCATAAAATTGGTGTGATAAATATCAATGTAGAGCATGCGAACTAGGTTTGAAAAGTCGTACTTATACTCAATCTTGTTCTCATAGTCCTTTCTAAAGTTCCCTTAATAAGTACATAATTATTATGTAAACAACCTTCATTTCTAAAGAAACAAACTAGCTGCCAACAATTTGAATACTTGCATACAATGTAGCCACTAATTTATGGGTCATGTAATATTTTAAAATTTTGAAAGAAATAGAAAATATTCAAAGTGTATTCATGGACAGTCTCCTGCAAACACTCAAGATAGCCTTGAGATTTGAAAATAATGTATGTAAACCCTGTGTTTGTATCAGGTTATGTAAGAAAATGCAGCATTTTCCACTTGTTAAACAAAGACAGACCTCTTTGATTTCCTTGATCTGTTTATCCAGACCACCAACCATCTCATACGTGGAATCAGGAACCTTCTCTACCATCATCAAACTCACAAGAGGGTCCACCTGATGAAAAAATAACACTAAAATCAACATTTCACCCGACTGGGCAATGCTCCACCATTTTACCATTTTCTGACAATGAGCAAATCATGACTGGCAAATTATGTTTGAAAAAAAAAAAAGAAATGTTTTTGGACACTACAGTCAGCACTCTGTGAACTCAGTTTACACGTATATGTTGTGGTACAATTTTGTCCTTGGCGCAAATTTTATTTTCCTTTGTTTGAAACTCATTATCATACATGTACATTATCATACCCCAAAACAAAGGAAAATAAAATTTGCACCAAGGACAAAATTGCACCACAACATATATGTGAATTTCCTTCACAGTTGTCTGCAGTGAAATCAGCTGTAAGTATATTCACTGAAAAAAAAAACATTTTCAGATTTCAAACCTTGTTGGGCAATATTTTATGAAGTGTGTAGCTGTCATTTCTTAGTGCTACTCTGCAGTTTGGTGTGACCTGGGAGGAAAAAAACAAAACAAAAATAGTTCAGTTAACAGCCTTTGATATCTGTAATTATTGTGTACATTCTGACTGATCACATACATTAGCAGGGCTCAAAAAAAGTCCTGTCCGGTTGTCCGGGACAAGTTGATTTTGTGTCTGGCAAGTCACTTTCCCCACTCACTTGCCCGATGGGCAAGGATAAGGACAAGCCATCTGTGAACTAAGCTTAGGTAACAATTTATAAAAACTTAAGACTTGATGCCCAAAGGGCAAGCTTAAATTTTAGTCTTTTTCAAGCCCTTGTACATGTACACTGTAACATGACTTAATTAATTTGTAAACTAAAAAAAAATTAATAGAAAATGGCTGCTTTGTGCTGGCATAGCCTTGATGCAAACACTCAGGTGAGTTGGGAAATACAAGAGTCTTTTTATGAACTTAAAACTACTTTCATTTGCATCAGGCTATATACATATGTATATGTTGTGGTTCAAATTTTTCTTTGGTTTAAAATTTTTTAAACCAGTTCAATTTTTGTTTTCTTTTGTGTCACATTACGATAATGAATCTGAGACAAAGAAAAATAAAAATCAAACTGGTTTGAAAATTTTTAAACCAAAGAAAAATTTAAACCACAACATATATATTGTGAGCATGCATGAAATTTTCTTCATTTCTTATATAGAATTATCATGCATGTGTGATTGACCGTTACACACGTATCAGATTCTTACACTTATGGTACAGGAAATCCAATTGGGTAAGGGGAATTAAAAATCACAAAATGTTGGATAGATTATTAAGCAATACAGGATTTCAATCAAGGTAACTTGTATGTGTACATGTACTTCTCTTGGAGTGACAAGATATAATTTACAGTACAAGCTCACATAGAGTACATGTATCTTGTAAATTATACACCCTAAAGACATGAACAATAAATGCTGACACCTCTTGACATCAGACGACAAGTCAAAAATGGTTTCAAATACACTCTGAAAACAAGCTAACAGAAACTTTCTTTCTACATACACTGTAGCTGTTAAGCAATATACAGTATTTGTAGTCAATATGGGCACAATATCATCATGGCCTTACCTCACTCATGTCAATTGACTTATCAAGATCAACCACAAATTTCCCTTCAGGATGAACCTGTGGGAAGCAAACAACACCATGAACTCACAAAACAAGACTCAACCGATATATTCTGTACCCAAAGGCAATAATATAGGAATGTTGGCTTAAGCGCAACCACAATTGTTTAAAGAGAACATCATATACTGCACAACTCTCTGTCGCTGCAGAGGTACAACGTAGGCAAAGGTTTTTTCCTTACAAATTATAAGCACTAATATTTTGAGAAATGAATGCAGTGCCTGTACACTGTAGATAAAGCGATTTTGTCTACTGTCTTGTATAATAAGCGTTTGAGATTGAAGCCTTTGGATTTTGAGGGGAAAACTTGAAAAGTTTACATACAGTTGTATTTTCTTAATCTGACACATGTAACACATCTCACTCAGGGTTCTCAAAAACTTTTTGATTGACCGTTCCATTTGTGTTAACAACCCTAACAATGTGGCACATGACCAAAAGGTCTTACTAAACTTTGCATTGAAACACCGTGATCTACAGCTGTAACACTTACTAGTGACAACCCCTCACAGGTATTATGGGTTACGGGTTCAACTGAGAACACTGCAGTCACTATTATTTTCTTCAAAGACTCAAACCTTTATCACATGATAACGAAGTTTTAAATTTTCATTGCAAAAAAAAAAATTATTTCCCATAAAAAAATAATACAGAGCAATAAATGTTGGTCCTATTTTTTGAAAATGCATTGTTTTTTGTTAAATACGATACACACCATGATTTTTACAAAAGTGAAATAAAGATATTTTTTGGAGTCTTATTAGTCCAAGGTTTTAATCCTCCCTCTCATTTAAGCAGCATTAGAAGCTAACTGACCTTCACTAAAACCTTTTTCTTGTCCATGGGTTTGATCACCTCACCAACGTATGACCCTTGCTCCTGCAGCAACTGCAGCTCCTCTCTTAACATTCGTACTGCAAAGTGGAAAATCAATTATTTTTGGACATTCCAAAATAACACGCAATCACTTCTTATGGGGCAGATTGGGCGGCAAAAGAGGGCTATATGCAACAGATTGTGTGATTTTTCTACACTTTTATGTCTGTTTTTTTTTTTACAGTTTTCAGTAAAATAGTAACTTTTTTCTGTTGCCAGATGTTTGCAACCATAAAATATGGTACTTAATAATATTGAATTACCCTAGAGAGCAATTTTAGGTGGTGTATAGATCATGTGGTATTACATGAAATGAAGCGTCCGGAGCATTACCAACCTATGTCGAATTTCAGACCTTTTTTTGTCTTTTCGCGCTTATTTTGCCTCATTTTTGGCATGTGACCTACAAATTAACTTCAAAACATCATTCTGAAATTTGTATGCTGGTTTTCCCGTCATTTTAGAGAAAAAAACGTATATAAAAAGTGAAATTAACTAAACTACATGTAAACTACCTGAAGAAAGATGAGTTCTGGCCCTCTAGTGATTTGACCATACATCCGAGCGTAGTTCCTTCCAAAACTGTACGAAATGTGCTCCAAAACGACGCCATTAAAAGCAGATTGGCCGTGAGACTATGCGACCGCAATGCTCTTGACCAGTGCCAACAACCTGAACAAAAATACCGCTATTTACGCGCACCTGGCTCGCTTATCGATCGCGAGTTCGCTTCGGTTAATACATCGCCCGTAGCGTGTGTATGTTTGAGGCCCGTCCGGTGATGGAAGGACATCATTAAGTCCTGAAATCTGTAAGTCTCTAGCACCTCTCAAAGAAACGGGTCGTGTTTCTTGTCCCACCTTGTGTCTAAATCGCCATTTCGCGCTCAAGATGAAAATAGACGTTGGTTGGCAAGACGGAGCCGGCGGGAAAGTCTGGAATCACCTCGGATCAGAAAAGGGGCAGTGTTGTGAGTTGTGGCCCATTTGCCATCCCGTGCCGTAGTCGAAATGCCTGATATCCGAAGTGCTTCGAGACTTATAATATTTTCCGTATTTTGTTTCGGTGGGCATTCCGTGCTTGATGTCGCCATTGGTATCCTGACATGCTTTGCGACACCTTTGCTGACCATCGGCGATAAAAATGAAGCGATTTTGAGGGAATGAACTTTGGGATAAATTTTTCTTGAGCGGGATTTAGCAGCACGGGCCCAAACTTGGCCATCTGAAGTGAAAAAACCTCGGCATAAAATCGAGAAATTCGGGTAAACTTTGGGATTCATTTTCTCGAGCGGGATTCAACGGAAAGACAGGGCATTTAGTTAATGTTTGTTTTTTGCATACGTTATTTCTCTAAAACGACGGAAACTACAGCATAAAAAAAATCTGAACAATGTTTTGCAATTAATTTGTAGATTACATGCCAAAAATGAGGCAAAATGAGCACGAAAAAAAAAAGGTCTCAAATTCGACATAGGTTGGACATGCTCCGACGTCTTCAAATATTGACCGCTGACTTCAAATGAGCCAATTTTTAGTAATTCTGTTGTTTTGTGTTTTCTTTTCAAGTTTTCAGCTAGAGTTTCAGTGCTTCTGACTTGTAAGCATGGTGGTAAGGTAAAAATTAATGAACAGATGAATCCTAGTTTTAGTTATAAATTAATTTGTTCAATTTCTGATTAGTAAATTATGCGATTTGGTGGGATTTGAGTCTAATTAGGCCAAATCGTGCTATCGCATAATATCATGAAGCTCTATTGAGAGAAGTTGGATCTTTTATTAGTTACATGTACAACTGTACCCCCTGTAGATACATGTACACACCCAAACACACCACTACCCAGCATTTTGTCCAATAACCAGTAATTTACCAGTATTATTTATATTTTATACACCCAGTGTAAATGCAGTGATCTTGACATGTTGGACTTTCAATCTGAAAGTCAGTGGGTTGTTTTCTCAGACAAAGAATGATAAACTGACCTTTAGCATTGAGCTCATTTCTCTGGGCTTCAAGCCTCCTTAAGTTCTTGATTTCTTCTGTAACAACCATCTTAGAGGGAAAAAGAAGTCAGTGTTACAAACGATTATTCCAACATGTATATCATGAAAATAATGAAAACCAGAACAAAGATAAAAGAATATAAATAATAATGATAATTTAAAGTCTATGCACATCATTCTAAGAGGTTTAATCAAAATCTCCAAAATCTAGGATACATATAATTTAATTCAGACGTTGGAGTAAATCTTTGCACACTGTAATCAACTGGATTCAACCGTACTTCAAATTATTTTAATTTCAGCCAAAAATGGAGTGAACTACGGACTTAACTGAAGAACAATTCCCTACTCTGCTCCAGAGATGTGCTTTTTATTGGATTGGACTGTCTCCAACAAAAATCTGAAATATTTCCCCAAAAAGATGCCTTTTCATGGCATTGGGTGTACTATACACTGTAATTCAAATGCTTTTGTTATCCTTCTTGAGTGCAGTGCAAATTTCAGAGGTTAAAAATTTCAAACAGCTGAATTTTGGACAGACCAGACACTACTTTGCATGACAATTTCTAGCAGTTACTAAACTGCCAAAATGCCCGATTTACATCTTAAGTGAGCACTTTGTGACCACAGTAAATAACAACCACATTTTTCATACCAATACATTAGGGTTGCATTGTAACATTATAGTACAAATGAACTGCAAAAGGGGAACAAATTTGGTGCACAATTGCAGGGTTGGAACCTTAATATATTTTAACAGCACTCACCATTTGGGTGGGTGACTTTCAGAACTGCACCAAAAATGTATTGTATTTGCCCAAGAAGATTAGACACTCGCCTCGGTTAGTGGACAAGTGCTAATTTCCATCACTGCAATTTGTGAGCACTATATATTTGGTCTAAAGAATGCATCTAGCAATATTGTTGGCGTATTATGATACCTGGAGGGACTCAATCTTTGTTATATAGTATTGTTGAATTCCTTTGTGCTGTTTCTCGTCTTCAACTTCCATCTGCAACAAACAAACAATAAAAAAGATGATGAGAAACTGCCTACTTCTAGGCTTCTGTCAAATGCTTTAATTTAATATTTCATAAAGGATTGGATAAAGAAAAAACTTTATCAGTAAGATTAATTTTATTTTATTGAGCAAGTAAGAACATACAGCAACATCAAAGCCTGAAAAACAATAATTAGAGACTATTTTTATAAAAATGTTTGGTGTGTAGCCAGGCATGTTAAAAAGAAATATTAAAAAGTTGACACTGGCTAAAAATGTTGTGTTGGACGTTTCGGCAACTACTGTTGCCTTCTTCAGCAAAAGATAAAATGCAAATGTCTAACGGCGTCCTGATGTTTCACCTTAAAATGTTCTTTCGAGGTGCTATTTAACATTTGCATACATCGTATACCATCAGGACACCGTTAGACATTTGCATTTTATCTTTTGCTGAAGAAGGCAACAGTAGTTGCCGAAACGTCCGACACAACATTTTCAGCCAGTGTCAACTTTTTAATATTTCTTACTATTTTTACAATATTAAGGTATAAAAAAAAAACATGCCGAAGAGTCCATTAATTTACAAATATTTTTAACATTATGAATTATGGGTGTTACACTTGAAAGCAGGGTTTTCTATATGATATTTTCCAGTTAAGTTTATCTATAAATTTGTTTAAGGATAATTCTTTTTGTGATTAATTTTGTGAGTACAGGTAGTTTTTAGCAAATAAAAGAGTAAAGTTGAGTTTTCTAGCAATCCTGGATGATCTTTTATTTTACACCGAAGAGTATTTTGATGGGAGAAAACAAGAACGTTAATGTTGTCTATAGAATACAGGCCATGGGTATTGCAGCACTAAACATGCATGTTTCGTGCATGTAAAGATGGCAATATTGCATGCAATCTGCGCATTCATTATACACAAGTAAAGAAATACATGCAAATTGTGACTAAAATTTATAAACAGCAGCTGTATCCCAGCTCAATAAGTGTAACAGGAAACAACACAATAAACATACATGTACATGTACAGTGTAAGTTGTTGGCAAGAACATTATTTTTTTTTGTTTACATGACAAGAGCACAATTCGTTTTGGAGGTTCTGAATAGTAAATTCAGTGACCTGAAGTTTTACATGTAATTCTGGTACCACAACAGTGGTTAAGTTAGTATTTTATCAACAGGACATGAAATATTCAAATTTTTGAGTTGTTAAGTCTGCATTTTTGCACAGGACATGTACTTAAAGCTTTTTTCTTTTCGCCAACAGTTTAATTACTTTTTTTTTGACATAAAAAAGATTTATCTCAACCCCAATTAGGCAATGTTTCATTCAAACTTTACGTGAAAAACAACTGACTTTGACAGTGAAAGTTTGCGAAAAAGGAAGTCAAACTTCGACAGTTTGATGATCAATAACTTTTATTATGCTGGTTTTTTTTACACAACGTGTTGATGCTTAGATGCAACTGATGGTAATATTATTTACTTTGCCATTTGATCTAAAATTATAAACACTTGGGTACAATTAGATCAAAGCTGGGTATGAGCCTGTTGGGTTTGACATGACTTTAGTATGAAATTTTAGATCCATGTACCAAAAGAGGTAAGGAACATTACAAAAGATATAAAGAGAAATTTAAACATATAACTTATAACTACTGATGAAAGAACAGAAGGTATACATCAATGATACAAAGATCACTTCAAAACAGACACTGGGTTAAAACACATAATCATCAAGTACTCACAGAGCAAAGGAAGTAAAAACTGCGAGACAGTTCGTAAAGCAAGCTTACTGTACACTGTACGTAACAAAAGACCAATGACCCAGTAAGTATGCAGTCAAAAATGTCCCTGATCGAAAGAACTATTTCCAAAACTACACTCATTGTGAAAATATTGAGCTATCTACTGTTTATAGTAACAGATTAAGGATCATAGAGTTACGGATAATTCAGAAGTTAAAGATTTACCAGCTTACAAAAAGATTTCTTAGCAAAATCTTCGACATTGAAAAGCTGATCACTTGAGATTGATATCGAGTTATTTCTTATTCCAAGCCCTTACAACCTCACGTTTTACGACAAAAGTGGCTAAGGAATGACATAACAGGCTAACATTTCCATTCAATAGATAGCGTGCTACCCCGCGGGTAAAGCGAATTCCCTTTTCAAAATGGGTCTTAGTTTTCGATCAAAAGATGTCGTCATGTACAACCACATGACAAACTTTTTAAGTTTTTCGCGGCAAAACGATACCACCGTTTGCCATCTAACCATGATAACTATTCCTACCTCTTCTGCCTTGATTTTTTGGACTCTTCGAGCCGGTTCCTCTTTCTTCACGGTGCTTCTCTGACTGGGAAAATGCATTACAGCCGTACCGGCCGCCATGTTGGAATGACTTTGACAAAATTTGAAGCGCGCCCATGATGCCATGCGAGGCTAGATCAGGCCATGAATGGGGCAAAGCATTCTGGGAGAAACTTTTGTCGGTTCTTTTATATCCGCCCGTTCTTTTACCAAGGCTGCGTTTCTTTGAGAAAAATCTAAACAGATTTTTCGTTTCTTTGCTAGGAACGTATCTGAATCCAGATTTTTAGAAGTCGTTGGGGAAGTATTAACCTTGGCCCCAGAGCCTTCTCGCCATTTAAAATCAGCGCGGCGGTGAAGCGTGAAGGTGTCTCGCAAAGTCAATTTTTTACGTAGTCAGATCAGCCTTGCAGTTTATTGTATGTTTGTAGAGAAACCCCTCCAAGCCTTGGAGGAGGGTCTGAATGGGGGTAGCTCGATAACACTAAACACTTAATTTTTGAGCTCTATAACATTAAACAGTTAAATTTTTGGCATTAACAACTAACAGTAAAAAATTCACTGTAACAGTAAATTTAATCCAGATAGAAACAAAGACGGCTCCAAAATTGTCGGAAAGTTGTCCGAAGGTCATTTGAACGTTTGCGATCATTTCTGAAGATTTCCGAAGACTACCGAAGATTTCCGAGGTAAAATCCGAAAATATTTCGACTATATACTAAGGACAAACAGTTCATTCATCAAAAGACGTTTGCAAACGTGGCGTCATCGATATATTGACAATGTGATAGATATATATTTCACAATGTAAAGATACGATTTTTCTCAATGAGAGAAATCTTTGTAATTCACTCTAAGTTATATAATAACATGGGATATTATTTATTATTAAAAAAGGATACAATGCTCAACAAAAATGACAGATTAATGTCATTCCTTCCTTGCTAAATTTACATGTATATGAACCACGAACTTTTAAGTGCCTTTTTCGGTTATGCCCTCAAATATAAGAACTCTGCAAATTTATTGCAACGATTCAATCTGGCTCAAGAGTCAACTCTTTGTAAATTTGTAGGTATTTATAATAGAAATGTAAATTAATGTTATTTTGAAACTCATTAAAAGCTGAATCAGTGTTTTTATAGAGTATTAAACTTTGACATAATAATTTATCTTGCAAATTGTTCAATTAATCAATTTCATGACCAGTCAAAAGCTCATGGATATGTGCATACCTAATCGTCCTGATGTTCTTACAAATCAAGGCGAAAATGAGCGCGGATGGCCCGACCAGACCTGGTGACCGTTACGTCAGGTGGGATATCATCCTCCATATCTCTCTGAGTCGGTGTCGTATTCATCCTCTTGCACAGGTGGATCTGTCATTTCACCAACAGCAACAACTGCAACCACGCTATCGTCCACAAATGTGACTGCGGTTACATCATGATCGTGACCTGTAACTGGTGGCATATTCTGCTCGATTCCTTCTTGATTTTCTGTCACTGAATCATCTTGTGAATCCTTGTGGAATATCACCTTCCTACAAGAATGTTGACTGGAATATACTGCTGGGGGCAGAGCTCCTGCTTTGTCTTTGGTGTTTTCACTGCGCACTGGAGTCAGTTTGCCTCACAGGGCGATATTTGTCAACCAACTCCTTCGTGACTAATACTTCAATCTGGGGATCTATGCTTCCAACTGGAGGAGGTTTCATCACGTTGACATCTACCAACTCCATACTGGATCTAGGAACTGGATAGTACGATTTCTCGTGTGTAAAGTATTTGACGCCCCATTTCGTTGTCCTTTTCAAATATTCCTTCGAAATCGTGCCAAACGGTCTTGGGCCAAACTCCGAGAAACACATCAACTTAAACACAGAATAAACTCTGAGGAGCTAAAAACAATTGCAAGATGCCACTATTCCAATATAGACCGTGACTATCGCATAAGACTTGGATCTTAGAATCTTTTAGTCGTGATGAAGAAACACTATCGCAAGTTATGCCCCTTTGAGCAGAGGCTCAAAGTTCAGGCAATGGCATATTTTGTGATTTTATTGGCGATTTCCACGGAGGAGTTACGTTTTTACAATGCTAAAAGACTATGTTTTTTTTTACGAAATACCCTTCAAACACTAAACAGTATTTTCTCCTGAAACAGTAAACATTAAAATATTCATTTGGCCAATATAACAGTAAACACTAAAAAATATGGGTAAATAACACTACACACTAAACCCCATTCAGACCCTCTTTAAGCAGTCAGCCATTCCAGTAATAAGATCTCTAAAAGTGCCAAGACACTTACGTAGGCTCTAACCGCAAACCGACCCGCCCAGTATTAGAGAAATCTAACTATTTGGGTGTAATTGATTCTAAGTTCTAAGTTCTTACAGTCCATTCTCTTCCTGGTTGTCTTTTTACGAAGTGAAATCATAATTTTCAATTTTCACACTCTATTTTAACTATAGCAGCGTTTCCCGAGAAAATGGCTCAAAAAGGTTCCTTACCATACATTACCGTTTATTACAGATTAAAGCGGAGGTCCACATAAACGTCATTTTCCACCACTTGACATGGCTTTAATGGAAATATCTTGTTCACGTTTCAAGCAATCCAAAACTCTATGCTCATCTCATCAATCTATGTTATGGTGTGTTTTGTAAATGTTTGGGTGATTTTTAGGTATATTTGGTAGGAAATAGTTTTTCTCGAAGGATTCAGTTGTAAAATTTAGCCTGCGCACAGGAAATCGGATACGTCTTCCAGCAGGCTAGTAAAATTAAGAGAAATCAGAGGAAATACCTTATTACATGAAATTTTGGCGACACGTTAATTTGGGATTTTTCGTAAATTTTGGAACATAATTCACTTATTCACGAACAGAAACTTTGGCGAATTTATTCAAAACGTTTACGACGACAATAGAAAATTTATGTGATAAAATCATAAACGTCACTGAATA
Source organism: Dendrophyllia cribrosa (assembly GCA_024195265.1). Classification (NCBI taxonomy): domain Eukaryota; kingdom Metazoa; phylum Cnidaria; class Anthozoa; order Scleractinia; family Dendrophylliidae; genus Dendrophyllia; species Dendrophyllia cribrosa. The sequence continues at coordinate 4,482,141 of JAJLRJ010000007.1, read as the reverse complement.
TCTTCGTTTAAATCACTTTAAAAATAATGCGATAAAAACAAAATCATACAACGTTCTGAAACTTAATTTTGAACGAAATAAACCAAACTGCAACTGTAATGTCATATCTTAATGATATGCTGTCCTCGCTCATCACACAAAGTCAATGCTCCTTTTACGTCATAATCATGATGATAATCAAACAGCATGATTGTGTGAAACTCACCAGAATTTCATATTGTACTCACCTTAATTTAGCAACGATTTAAATTTAGCGACACTTAATTTTAGTGCATTTTAATTTAGCTATTTTTAGAAAAATCGCTAAATTCGCTAAATTTAAAGACGATTACGGTTAATGCCATTTAGGATCTATTTTTTTGATTGGCATTTTATTGAATTTTCTCGTTAACATTCTAAGCAATCTAACAATTCCTCAATTTTTTTGTAAATCGATGTTATTTGATTTTTTTTTTGGGAGGGGGGAATTTGTGAAAGAGAAATATAAAAGAACCAAATCATGATTTCTTGACAATAACAGGATTGAAGATTAGTAGATGACACCAAAATAGTCCGCTGTCAGCTCAATTCTCAGGAAAATAATATACTTTTTTTCTATCAGTACAGTCCCTTCTGTAAAACTCTAAGCAAATTCAACTGTAATCTCCGTTTAAACATAACGTTTTGAAGCCGGGCTCACCGTCCGCGATCTCTGAGTTAGGATGGGAATCTCGGCGTCGCCGTTGGAGAGTAGTGTTTACTGTCAGGTAATTAAAGGGCAGGACTCGACAGTGCATGTGAATGCAAATATAAACTGTTAAACGCTTGATCAAGTTCCGTTCAAGACCCTTTGTCAGCATTTCTGAAACGTCGTCTTTAAACGTCGGAGCAATTATCAAGACTGTCATATACATGTATTGTTCTACATGACCTCCTGACCACGTTTCATGCCTTCTGCCTGAAAACAAATGTCCGAACATTCAAGCAAGAAACCTTGACAAAATCAATTTCTCCAATTGCTTCTTTCTAAATTAAAACCGACCTTCCGCATTCAACAAAAGAATGAAAAAAACATTCGTTTTCCTTGAAATAATGGACTGATTTCCGAGGTAGGAAATCATGTGTCATAAGGACTAACGGGCGTGGTATATTATGTCAATATATAGTGTTAGGAGATTGTTTTTTTGTTCTAAGGCTTTCAAATTGCTTTAAAATTTCCGCTTTCTCAATATCCTGCACGCAAGCCAGCTAATCTTAGTTGTGATATCGCTTTCACGCTTGAAAACCTTATCTAAAGTGTCCGCGTGGTTAGGAAATATAAACGTGGGGTTTTGTGCTTGCCATACCAGTTAAAAACAGACACACGTTTGAAGAACCATTAGTAGATGCTCTTTTGGCTTCATATCGATTGTGACCGCCCAGAGTCATTTGAAGATTTCAAGTGTTTTAACACTGAGGTATGGTAGACGTAACTTACATTGATTAATACAGTTAGAACAAAACTAAGAGGAGTCAAACCATCCAGTCTCTTACATGTGCTTCTGATTTACTCTTTAGAAATTGTATGCATTCTGAACCCCAAAGTGTGCTGACTATACAAACTGAAAGCTACTGAGCATTTCTCTCCGCGGTTACTGTTTATGATGTTGAACAAGGTGGTTTATCTTTTTAATCTGTGGATGAAAAACTAATATAAAGTGTGTCCATTCAAATGAAAGCTACTGAGCACCGAGTACTCTCCGCGATTACCGAGTATGTTGAACAAGGTGGTTTATCTTTTTCATCTATGGATGAAATGCTCAGTAATATAAAGTGTGACCATTCAAATCTGATTGAGTACTCTTCGGTGGCATCTTGTTCAGTATTACCGGTACTGTAGGTATGGTTCTTGCTTGTGAGTTTGTGGATGAAATCGCAAATTAAAGCATGACCGTATTCAAACAGTGAATTGCACGCTATTGATCAGTACCGTTTCCTGTGGTACAGTTTATTATGTTATATAATTAAAGGTGGTTCTAACGTTTGAGTCTGTGGATGCTATAAAGCCTGTGACCATTCAAATGAAAGCTACTGAGCAATTCTTTCCTGTGGTTCTATTATGATGCTGTACAAGGTGGTTCTAATTTTTGAGTCGGTGGATGAAAATGAAAACTCTTGAGCAGGCATAGTTTTATTTGGAGCTTTTTGTTTCTCAATCAATTTGCAAAATTACATTTATATTTAGTATTTTTTCTTGTCGATGTTATCCGCTTTTATAGTCAAGGGTTGAAGATTTTCATTTCTCTAGTAGTCATAACCTGCCGATGCGTTTCGGCCCTTGTTCAGTTTGTCAATTATTGAACTGGTAAAATACATCCTTTCTCAACTGACATATTAACTGACCGTCGAAATCAGAAGTCCCCTCAGAGATAGCAAATTTTGGCATGTTTGGATAGCAGCTAATATACGTTCGCGTTGCTAAACTGAATACGCGCTCGGAACAATCTGACTATTATATATACGAAAATTATTGAACAAGAAATATATACAACCGAAGAAAAAAAATGTTCTAAGTCAAAATTTGAAAGAAAGTCAAGTAAAATACTTTCCAAAGTACCGCACTACCGCAGTCAGTATATAATATTTCTAATTAAAGCTATGGCTGCCCTATGGCTGCATCATGCAGAGTTCCTTTTGAGGGAGGATTGTTTATTTTGGGAAATGTTCAAGCCTGGAAATTAGAGCGACAAAAAAAAAAACAACAACCAGATTTTAAAAAATCAACTTTCATTTTATACTGAAAAACAAACAGCCTTTGTAAAGGTCATCGTGCATAAGGTACAGCCAAAGAGCTTTCATATGGAGAGGTCGTTTTACAATGCACGACGTGCAGTAACTGCTAAACTTTGCTTTCATTTGAATGGCACTCGGAGTCAATTACGGATTTTATCTATAATTTTACAAGCCAAAAACATTTTTCTGCAATATCATAAACAGTACTACATAAAGAAAAGCACTGCTCCGCCACAGCTTTCAGTTTTAATGTAACAATTAATTTAGGTTTTTTTTTCGAATCCCATTGACTTAAAATTTAAAGCCGTATATGCATAAGACCACTGGCTCAAAGTTTAGCTCTGATCTGATCTGCATGGAGTGGAGCAGTACATTAAACCTGACTCTTCTGATTCAAAACCTCAAAGAAGACCTTAAAACTTCTTTGACTGTCTTTTTTTAGTGTTGGGGAGCATGGATGGCGCGGTGGTGAGAGCGCTCGCCTCACACCAATGTGGCCCGGGTTTGAATCCCGGAGGGGCGCCGTCATATGTGGGTTGAGTTTGTTGTTTGTTCCCGTCCTTGCTCCGAGGGATTATATTTTCTCCGGGTACTCCGGTTTTCCTCCTTCCACAAAAATCAACATTTCCAAATTCCATGCACCTCATGGATATTCACTGAAATTCCTATTTATTATTAGTTATTTTTATTTATCTGGTTGTGTCGGCAAAAGTACGTGTCTTGTATTATACTGCATGCTTGTCAATACTACATGTGAGCGAAGTGATATTGAAGTTTTTTTTTTCTTTTACAATGAGTCATTAATAAATTAATTGTTTTGGAAACGCCTTCACATTATGTAGCTGTTTTCCACACAAAAAAAGAAATAATCCGTTACCAATAAAAAATTTACAAAAATAGGATGCGTTGGTGTCCTTAAAACGATGCATTTTAAACACATGAGATAAGACTTAAATTTCGCAAACGATCAATATTTGGCAACGGCAACCAAGTTTTAATATCTGTTTATGACTATAAATTGTTCGCCCACACTTCTATCGCGTGTCAACAACACAAAAAATAGCTCAGCACCTATATCAGTGTTAATGACACAAAATGGCAGGTTTAAGCACGTTACAGACGAGTAAGTTTAAATTTCTATGACAAGTGTACGTGACAAGTTTTACAAGTTGTACTTCAGGTACTTGCTCGTGTGTATGAATAACAAGTTTTCTTCAACTGTACACCGGACGAAGAAAACAGAACGCCATTTTATTCGTTAACCATGGCTTACATCGGCTTACATGTTTTTAACAAGGGAGAAATGGCATGGCAAGATCAATACCAGGAACTTCAGCTCTCAAGAGCTCAAGAACCTTTTCGTAGTCAGTCTTTCTTTTTGTTTCTATTTCTATAGGATTCTGCCTTGGTATTCCACAAACTTTCTCTTGTCCGCAGGTATTCTAGCAGAAGCGATGTAGCAGAATCGGTCCAACGAACAGTTTTAGCTGCCATGTTGTTATCCGCCATGACTGCTACTCCAAACAAGAAAACCGCTGAGCTCCCGCAATTTCACAACGATTCTTGGCAAGTTTTCCTTGTTGAGCATACAGACAAGCAAGCTTTGCGATTTATCAAGTTTTTCTATGACAAGTTGCTTTGTTCAAAAGCTAGCATGCCAGCTTTTGAATAACAAAAATAGTAATAATAAAATATTTATATAGCGCCCTATCCTAAAGTTCTAAGGCGCACTTGAGGTTCAAGTGCACTTGACAAGGAAAATCTTGACAATTTGTTATTTACACACGAGCAAGGAAAACTTGTCAAAGCAAAACGTGTTATAGAAAATTAAACTTGCTCGTCTGTAACGTGCTTTATATTCCATTTTGTCTTGCATGTGAAAGAACTTTTTATCTGGCACAGTCTCCATACCAGGGTCGCAACAAGGTGCATGTTTAATTTGTACCCAGAATTCGTGAGCATGAGCACTCAGCATGACAAATTTTGATCGGCTTGATTCCGCAAATATTGGTCAGCCGGATCCCGAATACCTAAAAAAACTGAATTGACTGGTCCCTATGTCTGCTAGCACTATAAATGATTACAACTGTAAAAACGTTATACAAGTGATTTTGAAAAAAACTTAAAGAATAACAAAAACAATGAATATGATTTGTAAAGGATTTGACGGGTGATAAACTAAGCTGACTAGTGATGAGAAAATTAATGAAGTTCGTCGCGTCTGTTGATTCCAAGTGGTTCTAACGTCTTTGCTTGTCTATGAGATATGCTTCACGCGCTTTTCGTACAGTCTCTGCTATTACTTATTTATTCCAGTGGTATAAGTTGCATATCCTTAGTTGCATATCCTTAGTCACATAAGAAGCTTTGTTTTGCAAAGCGAAATATTGGGCACTGTTATATTCTACTTTTTTTTATTTTATTTTATTTGCCTCTGCTTCTGTTTTTCTGCCGTAAGGATCAGTTTGCCGTTTCTCTTGTTTCACTTCAAGTATTAATACTGACCTAGGTCTGGAAACCCAGACCCGGCCATTCCCAATGGTTTGTTCAGTGATCGTGCATTCTATGTTTCTTTGTAGTACCATAACGACCGAATGGTTTTCTGGGAAGCGGAAACCTTTTTGTGTTCTCAGATAAATTCAGCATGCCCAAAATCAACCTCTGAAATTAATTTATGAAGGAATAGGTCTCAACAGGAGCCCATATTGATGGGCTGTCTATTCTCAAATATCAATATACGCGTCATTGCCTTATTCTCAGAATGCCATTGTCGTATCGTTTGCGGTTTATGTTTTTTTCCCGACAACGTCTCTGCAATAGGCCATTTGCACGACGGCGTCATTTGACTACAACTACCAGAATTCATTTCGTTTTTCCTTTCTTATTTACATTTTGTAATCCCAGTGCGGTTTAAATAACAATAGCCCTAATTTGCACTACAAAACAAAAAACTGAAGGATTCTGGTAGTTGTAGTCATATGACGTCATCGTGCAAATGGCCTATTAGATGCATACCTGAGTTCAACTTCTGCAAATGGTGAGGAGTCTGGGCACTCTCCTCAGTCCCATGCACTAATTATCTGTCAAACCATCAATTAAGGCTAAGGGATTCTTTATTCGAATGCTTATTTTTTAAGTTTTGAGAACCTTCTCCTTAGTATATAAAATGGCCTTTATTTCTCGTCCAGTGTTAAATTCTCGTCCTGAGCCTAAACTTGTACTGAAACCGTGCACATCTTTTGTTTTTCAATTACACCATATGACTGAATAAATTAACGGGAGCATTTCTATTGGTTAGTTGGTAGATCGAACAAGGTTCAACATCTATTGAGTTGTGCACGGCGGAGGCTAACAAAAACATCGAACAAAGAATTTTCTCAGGTTTTGTAACTATTGCGCTTTAGTATCTATGGCGTGGAACCAAAGATCGAACGCATGTATCGACGCCTTCCTTTATAATGCTCCGGGAAATGTTTTTCTAAACTTGCGGGTTTAGACCTACAACTAGTACATTCATCGCATTCAGTTATTCTCTTTAATCCATATCTGTTCGTAATGAACGGTATTTCTTAAAATCGGTTGAATTGAAACTAAAATAGGGCGTCAAAAGCCAATTAAATTGATACCCAGATCCTATAATAAGTTTAAACTTTTTCGCCGGAAAACGTAATTGACTCCAATTGACCGGCCATGCTTACAACGTAAAATGTGAGTTATTTCTGGTCTGTTTGTATTTTACATGCTTGGTGCGTTATTTGCGAGACTTTCATTTATGGATTACTTGAGCTTTATTTTCCTCGCACAGCTAAAAAAAGGAATATAGTCAATCGTTAATGGACTGGGCTGTTTTTATAATTTGACATTTTGTGATAAAAATCAGACCGAAATTGGAACGACGTTTCGGCGATCTATCCAAGATCATTTCTAAAAACTATAAACAAAAACTATAAAAAGCGTAAGTGATAAATAGCTTATAGCATTAGCTTATAAAATGATGAGAATGCTTAAAACTATAAAAATTAAAAAAGGTGTAAATAAAAATTAATACCTGAAAAGATGAAAGGAATTTTTTTTAAAGAAAAACATCTCATAATCCGGTTAAACAAAAAATTTAGCGCGGATCGATCGAGTCCGACTGTTTGTCAAGAAACTCTGTAATTTACGACTTGTCTGTAAATGAAAAAATGTATTAAATGGATGTATGTGAAGTCTGATGTAATGTACCCAAATGAGACAATACAGTAAACAACTTTGAAAAACAAAAAAATCTTGGGCGATTTTCTTCGACCTTCAGCCGATTATTTTCAGAGTTTATCGTAGATAAGCGCTGTATTTGAACAAGAGATCATCGGGTTGTTTGGTGAAACGTCTAGGCTAATTATAAGCTAGAGTATAAAGATGCCATAAGTAGATACTTAAATTTGGAAGAAAATAAATACAATCGGCTCCATCCAGGTGGTCTCGGCCCCCCCTAAAATTTGGGCGCGCGGGCCAATGCAATTTAATTTCGCACGGCAAAATAAAAAGTGCCGTGCTATAAATTATTGGCCCGCTAGTTTTATTCACGATAATTCGAACTTTAACTAGAAAAGTTTAGTGGCTCTCACGGTTCGGGAACTTTTGCGTCCTTCGATATTGATCTCAGTCGTAATAGAAATACATTCTTGTTAACGGCAATTTTACCCTAAGGATGGTTGCTGAAGGCAGCCGAAATATAGGTGTGTTACAAAATTAACAATTTTGTCTTCATTTGTGATGGCATTTATTATACATACATATCTACGCCACTTTAAGTATACACTGGAATTCCATGAATTTGTACGAATTGGTTTACATGAGCTGAGAGCCGTGTTTAACTTAAAATAATACAAATATAATTGTAAAAATTCTGAGGTATATATATAAAGAAGTTCGCTGCCCGAGTTTATTCGCATCCGGCATTTCTTTTATTATGGATTGTTCTTTATATCAATAAAGTGTTTAAAAGGGCGTTGAGGTCGTTTGATCCCACGCCCACGGCTCTGCGAATTAAGAGATAGTTACGTTTCTAGTACACTACATCGATCGAAAATGCAACTGGGGATACGGCGGCAAATTGTTAAATAACCCGAGGATAGAAGCCGTATTAATTGGAACGATTTTTCTTTTGTCTGTGTCGGTATAGTTAATGTCTTTGTTGTTAACATATTTTTTTTCCCTCAAGCTTAGCTTTATACAAAGTCTGCCAACTACTAATGTAATTAATTTTTATTAATTAACTTCACAACTGTGGTTAACTAATTTTTCTTACAACTCTGCTGTGTATTTATCTTTTTTCTTTTGTTTGTTATGAATAAAAGTTTATTATAATTAAAAAAAAATTGGAGCGTATTATTTGCTCCCCACTTTATCTAAACGCCTTAAACAGATCACATTAAGATGGAAACATTAAATAGGCAATTAAAGATTTTTCTTCAAAAGTTTCGGAAGCGATTAGTTAAACTAACCTCGGCGTCTTTATAAAACGAGCTGCGCATGCTTGTTTTATTAACTTAGTCTGCTTGCAATACATATCGGGAAGAAAGGCAGGAGCTCGTAATCTTGGTATTAAAACACAACATCGATAGTGCTCTAAAAATGCAACTCCTTTTTTATTATTATTTACTGTTTACTTTTTATGTCCTAATAAGATTAACCTGGAAGACATAACAGTGATGTATTTAGCGTCGTGGTGGTACAGTGCAATACGCTCACAAATTCTGCGTGTTCTCTTGCCCTTTTTATATACGACTTTTACGGCAAAGTGACGACATAGTCGGTGAGTGGCTTCCAGTGAACGGAAGAAGGCGCGTATTTAAATTTATGAAATTTGACAACTAACAATAATATGCAACTCCTTCCTCAATAATGCTCCTAGAAATGTTTTTATTAAGATTAGACTAGCATTCATCGCATTTGGTTAGTCTCTTTCGTGAACGGTGTCTTACAATTCACCTGAATTGAACTGAACTTGGTCTTACCAAAAGTAACGCCTCAAAAGCCAATCAAATTGATACCTGAATCCAATCATAAGTTTAAACTTTTTCGCCGGAAAACGTAATTGACTCCAATTGACCGGACATGCTTAAAGGGCATCCGAAATTACAACGTAAAATGTGAATTATTTCTGGTCTGTTTATATTTTACATGCCTGGTGCGTTTACATGCCTGGTGCCTGATGCGAGACTTCCATTTATGGATTATTCGAGCTTTATTTTCCCACAGAACTTAAACTACAGCCGTGAAAAATAAAGCAAGACAGTCAGTCACATATGGACTGGACTGTTTTTATATTTTGATAAGAGATATTTTGTGATAAAAATCAGACCGAAATTGGTAAGACGTTTCGATCTCTCCGAGATCATTTTCAAGTTCAAATATAATTACAAAAATTAGCCAAAACCTGGCAAAAACTACAAAGACGACATGCTAAAACCTATAAAAAAAAACTATAAAATCAATAAAAGCGTAAGTGATAATTAGCTTATAGCTAACATGATGAGAATGCTTAAAACTATAAAAATAAAAAAGGTGTAAATAATAATTAATACCTAAATAGATAAAAGGAATTTTATTTTAAGAAAACATCTCACAATTCGGCTAAACAAATAATTTAGCGCGGATCGAGTCCGACTGTTTGTTGAGTTTCGGTTTTAGTTCTTTCACAAAGAGTATTTCGAAAAGTAAACAATCCATTTTGCTGTTCAGTCTAATTTCTGTTCATTCGTTGTGTTCCTTGACGCGCTGACTGAGGTGTCGACATTTATAGCTAACTCAACCTGTATCACACAGATCGCAAACTAAATAATGAAAAAACACATTGCTGGTTGACAATGAGAGGTCTCTCTTCCTTCATAGTTAATTTCGTTTACGATCCGGCTTGCGACTCGTATAAACGGGACAGATATTTGTACCTATCTTGTGACTGAGATCACTCAGCTATCTTCGCACTGAGTTTGCCGAACTTTAAATGGATCCTTGAATGGCAAAACTATTCTGATAGGAACTTCTTTGTTATGATTATGAAGCAGGATACCGAGTCCCATATTTCCTGTGATAATTTTTCAAAATTATCTATATTTAGATTTCGCGCGCTATAAAAGTTAATTTTTAGGTCTTGTTCCCATAATTGCGCAGTCTATACACACTCACAGTCCAAACATATCAAACATCATCTTGGAAGATTTTCTTCGACCTTCGGCCGATGATTTTCAGAGTTTATCGTAGATAAGCGCTGCATTTGAACAAGAGATCATCGGGTTGTTTGGTGAAACGTCTAGGCTAAGTTAGAGTATAAAGATGTCATAAGTCGATACTTTCATTTGGAAGAAAATACATACAATCGGCTCGATCCAGGTGGTCTAAATTAAAATACTGTGATAACAAACACGCCTTCTAGATCATTGGTGCTTCGTCGGAGCAGTCCGAGGTATATAAATATTGAAGCGGCCAGCAACTTCGCTGCCCGAGTTGCTGCTCATTTAATCTATTTGCATCAGGCATTTCTTTTATTATGGTTTATTTTTTATATCAATAAATTAAGTGTTTAAAGACCTTGAGATCGTTTGATCCCACGGCTCTGCGCAGTAAGAGATAACTACGTTTTTTTCTAGTACCACACGATATCGATCGCCGAATGCAAGGGATACGACGGGAAGAAGCCGTATTATTTGGAGCGACTATCTTTTGCTCCCCACTATATCTGAACGCCTGGAATTAGCTAGATGGATTAAATAGGTAATTTTAATTAAAACAATTTTTCTTGAAAGGTTTCGGAAGCGATTAATTAAACTAACCTCGGCATCTTTGTAAAACGAGCGGCTTGTTTTATCACTTAGTGTCTTTTTATATATTACCACACGGCTTAGCATTATATACACTGAATACCATACATATAAATAACATATTAACTTAATTAACAATTACATGAAATAGAAAATTTGCTTACAGTGCATATCGGGAAGGATGGAATATCCTTCTTTGGGACAGCTCGTAATCTTGGTAAACACAACATCGATAGTGCTCTAAAAATAAAACTCCTTTTTTTTAGTGTTTACTTTTTATGTCCTAACAAGATTAACCTGGAAGACACAACATTGATGTATTTAGTGTCGTGGTGGTAATAGTGGACGTGAGCGCTCTTTTAGTGAACCAAAAATATACAATAAATAGGATATAAACTTCTTGTTGTTAAGATTTCCGACCAAGCGGGGGTGTGTTAAGTTGGTTAGCTCCGTTAAGTCGGCGCGCTGAACCAAGGGTTCATCTCGACTCTTGTCTCGACCTGGAGTGTATTAACTCCAAGTAGCAGTTAGAATGATCCATTTTCTTATTACAATATCAATAGATAGTCAAGCAAACGAGTGACGAGAATAAAGAAACTTATATCAGCATTGTGAGAACTAACGAAATGCACAGCCGCGCTGAGGAGGCATCCAGTTGAAAACCCCAAGGTGACGCCTTGTCACAGAGATACAATTTCTAAGCAACGCCAGTCTATCCTCCATGTTTATTATTTCTTGTATTTTTTATCACTTTATCCTATAATTTAGCCTTTTTGTATAAATCACAGTGTTTGTTAAGCTCTTTTACCAGATTAGCCCTTTAAAAGTATTTAGACGTTCTTTGTTTTCTCATCCTTGTTAAGGTGCCTCATGATTTCCTCATGATTTTACCTTCAATCCTATGGATACTAATAAATGTTATAAGTTGTAACAACTACCTGATCCGCTACTTTGTCTAGTTAACGTCACTAAATTGCCAAAACCTAGAAAAATTGTATTCATTTTTTACATTTTACACCGTAGATCGCGGTGTTTCAGAAGCTTAAAACTATTGACGCGACAATCGCCGCGCGTTATTTAGCCGACACTGAGTCGAGCATCATTATATTGAAAGCTTAACAGCGATTAAAGTGTTTTCGTTGTTATTAGGTGGGAGTTTTTGCCGGCGTAAATTCTTAATTTCGTCTCTTTATAGTCTTGGCGAGACAGTGATAAGTTTGCGTAAACGCTATAAGTTAACTTAGCTATGATTGTCCTCGGTTCAGTCGCATTATGATCACTACTGTTCAACTGGTTCGACATCGTACAAGGTAAGACGGTACTTCAATCTTTATCTCATATGTGCTTTCACGCTTCCTTAATAATTTTGCTATGGATAGTGTTCTTAAAGAGGTTTTTAAGAAAGATTACAATACTTATAAAGTATTCGATCTATAACTAGTTATAAATAAACTTCTTTCTCCATTTTTGCGGTGCACATTCGGCACTCGTATTATCATGCCACTAGAGTATCAAATTAAGTGAAGTTAGAAACAATGCAATCGAAATCAAGTTTTCTTAATAGTTGAATGACCTTCATATGTGGTGTTGTATTTTGTGCTTGAGTTAGCTGGTGTTTTTTTCTTAAGATTGTACTATCCTTCGATATCCTTTGATCGAGAAACATGTCGCACTCGTCTTTTTGTCATCTTGCCGAAGACAAACGGCCAAAATTACTTCAAAAGCTCCCATCAATAATACAATTTAAAAAGAAATGGTACAATCCAATTACACAAATAATAGTGGATGAAGACAAATTTCAAGGCAGATCGGAAGATCATTAAACAAACCCCTGATCTTAAACTATATTAGGTTGCAATGTTATTCCACTTTTGTGTTGTGGTACTATTGAGCACTGTTTCTATTTAAAAATGCAGTATAAAGGGGATTTTGACACCATTTGGTTAAAACCATGCTACAATACCTTTACTTATTTACAAAATAATACTACTGAAAACACCAAGACAAAGCAATCAACAAATTCTTGAAAGAGAAACAAAAGCTAGCTCATTTTGGAAAGGGAAATGGGAGAACTTGAAAAAAATTCGGCTAACTCTGTAAGTCATTCATGTCATGACTCGAGACGCTTATCATCCGGGGTAAGCGGGACTCAGTTCCATATGAAAAGGTACGACCATACGGAAATGCTCGTCGGAAATTTTGAATTTAACCCCTAAAGGAAACCAATCTGGGCGTTGCTCAAACTTTATTTCACCCCTAAAAGATGCCGTTCTAAAAACATAGGCACGCATTGCGTGCATGAGCTATTTTGAAAATTACCTAAATGATATGAAATGGTGAAAGTAACAAAACAGCGGAAGTTAACTCGCACAAATAACCGCTTGCAGATATACGTTTTTAAAATCCTCCGGCCCGCCCACTACCAAAAAAAATACCGAGATAACCAACTGGGTCCCGTTTCTCGTTTCTCGGCTAGCTTTTTTTCACGGGATTTCCAGAGTTATTTTTTGACGAAACTACGGTCCCAGTGAAATGAGCAACTTGTTTCAGTAATGAGTGTATTAAATGTAAATGTCAACCAGAAAAGTCCTGCACATAAATTTGATGCATCCAAATTGAAGGCTTATTATTTCCTGGAAATTTGTATCTAGTCTTTTTTTAAAGGTTTCTTTTATTATTCACAAAAGACACGTGGAAAAGGTTCCTTTGGCCTGGAAGAAGCAAACTAATTAAATTAAATTGTTTTCAACTCCAAACCACAAGCTAATTAAATTAGTGACACGAAAATTCTTTGAACCACCTGTTTCTGTAATGTCAACCAGAAAAGTCTTTCACAGAAACTAAACGCATGAAAAATGAATATAAGTAGTCTCCTAGTAAATTGGAACTAATATTATTTAAACAACTGTTTTTATTCTCCACAAAAAAGTCGTGCAAATAGAAACAGAACTAATTAGGTTAAATTGTTTTCGACTCAAAACCTCAAGCTAATTGAATTACTTACACGAACATTGTTGAGGTTAACATTTGGAACCAAACACCTTTTCCTGTAATGTCGACCAGCAGAAACTTAGCGCATCCAAAATGAATTTTGCTTGTTTCCTAGTAAATTGCAACTAATATTTTTTAAACAGGCGTTTTTTAACGCACCATATAAATTAATGACATTACGTTTTCTCGAAAACATGTTGAATTTCATCACGTACCAGTTTCTATAAGGACAAAGTTCAATATTTGCACGTGCACACAACGTGACTGCTCATACAAAATACAGTCGCTTCTCGCTTATAGTAATCGCTCGTGGCATACAATTAATAACCTACACATCAGCTCACATTAATTCAAAGAAAGATAAACGTTTTACATACTGTAAATTGTAGATTACTGAATTGCATTACATTTTCTCTGTTGAACTCCATGCATCACGGACAAGTTTCTATAAGGACAAAGTTCAACATTTTCACGTGCAGACAGCGTGTCTGACAAAAAAAATCCAATTTTAAATAGTAATCTCTTGAAACCCAGGCTTGAAACATACAATTCATGTTCCGCATCATATTATTTGAAATCGGCTTGCCGTTTTTGCAATAAAACTATACTCATACTTCAGTATAAGCTCACCTATGAACGTAACCGCAGTCCACATTTTTTGGACGTCTCATCCCCCGCAGACCATTCTACCATTCATGCATAGGGCACATTATAGGCAGTATTTCCGAATAAATGTCCTTGATATTGCCAGGTTAGCAAGCCAGTCGGGATTAGAGAACAGTTCCCAAGCAACAAATTTTCAAAACTTTACACTTTTAGTGTTTGCGGCAACAATCGCAGAGATTCAAGATGGCTGATTTTCAATTCATGTCAAGTGCCCTTCTTTGACCTTCAGTAATACCATTTTAGAAGCGAAAATTTGATTGGCTGACATAGTACACGGTGTACATACTAGAGGCAATCTGATTGGTGTGACATAACCCAAGACATACATACAAACAGACAAACAAACTAACAAACATACTAACATCACAAACCAACCTTTGCGCCTGCTAATGAGCTATTTTTTTCAAAATAGCTCAAAAAAGGCCAGACAGAAAAGTGTTATAGTGACTTTAATGACGATAAATACTTCGAGTGCTTCATATCTATTAATAGATTTTAAAAGCATTGTCATAAATCTTCGCGTGCCACCCTAGTCCATACCTTGATGGCTAAAATTATCGGCGTTCTTTCCTGAAAACGCTAAGTGATACCAAAATCCCTAATATACCCCCCCCCCCCCCCCCCCCCCCCCCCACCCCCCACGGGACTCATCGACAGTTTTGGCACAAAACTGGACCCAGTTTTGGCACAAAACTGGACCATATTTTCGGTTTCTTTTGAAACAAAAACATTTTTTGGTTTTTGAAATGACAGCAATAGCATCCCGTTGACACTTCCCCTTTAAAAATAGCTAACAAGTTTAATAACAGTCCGGCTAAAAAATAGCATCTACTGCGTGTGTGCGTAGACACTTTGCTAAAACCGGAAGTTGTAACTATAAAAGCCGTTAACAATGAAAAATGTAACACTGAAAGCCAAGCGGTATGTGCCACGAGTTGCAATATACCCATGTGGAGCCAGTCATTTTCCTTTTGTCTCAAAGGAGTGAACATCTCCTATCCAGCATCTTTTCTTAGATAAAGTAAACAAAGATACGAGTCTGCAAACTTTTTACTTCCTTTTTACAAAGCCAGTAATTCGATTTGAATTTAAAGGTGCAATCCATTTATAAACAGCCAACCGGAAATAGATCAAATTCACGACACCTGAATTCTGCAAAAGCCGACACTTCGAACATTAAAACCTCTGAACCTTTAAAGATTTTGTTCTTTTAAGACGTGAAATTGATGAAAACATCAGACAAGACGATGATGGCCGCGCGTGCCAGCCGCATGCATCGAAATACAGCAAAACCTACCCCCCCCCGAAATTTTCTTCCCATATTTACTGTAAATTGAACCTGTTTTCGGCGCACCCTCTATAAGCGGACGCGGACACCAAAACAAGGCTATTCTGTTACACGAAACCTGTATTCAGCGGACATTTCAAGTGTTTTTAGAATAAGTAAATAAGAAGCAAAGGACCGCGAACGAAAATGCTGCTGGTGTACGTAGGATCTGGAGAAGATCTAGTCAGCCAAAAATACAGATAAAATCAAAATAATAATCAAAGTACAAAGCAAGGCTGATACTACGTAGAACATTTAACGCGACAACGACATGATAGAGCCCAAACTGAAAGCCAAAATGCAACCGTGGACAGCTGTTTCGACCTGGTTGGGTCTCGTCAGCACGGTTTCAAAATGCATTTTCATTAGATTGTGGGGTTATCGTCTACTTCTAAAAGCGTGTTTTCCGGTAAAACCAGTAATTCAACGTGGCCAGACATTTGCGAATTAGGCTTATGAATTAAAATGTAATAAAATCAGTACGTATGGGTATAATATCTATAATAAACGTG
This sequence comes from Dendrophyllia cribrosa, assembly GCA_024195265.1. Classification (NCBI taxonomy): domain Eukaryota; kingdom Metazoa; phylum Cnidaria; class Anthozoa; order Scleractinia; family Dendrophylliidae; genus Dendrophyllia; species Dendrophyllia cribrosa. Next base: position 4,466,092 of record JAJLRJ010000007.1, on the reverse strand, counting down.
GAGAAATAAGAGGGTCAATAATTAACTATTATTGAGCATTGCATCAGAACCCGTATTCAGCGGACACCCTGTATTAAGCCGACACTATAGCGAGGGACCCGAGGGTGTCCGCTTAATACAGGTTTGACTGTATCATTATTTATACTCGCCAGGTTAACCGCGGTCAAACGAGAGAAATTTGCAAACGTTAAGCAAAGTACTTAAAAGTTAAGGTTGTCATTTTCACTGTTTAAAGTTTAATGTATTGCCAATACACTGTCAATTTAACAAACGTTTTGAAAGTTTACCAAAAACGTTCTAAGCGTTTTAGCCTGTTCCAGGCGTTCAGATAATGGGAAAAGCGCAAATAGTTGGGGAAGGCGCGAAGAAAAGCGAGCGAAAAAAATGCGGGGAGACGAGGGAACGCCTGTAAACAAACTCAACAAAAGGTCCTTCCGCCCACTTTTAGACCGCCAACTCAGTTGTCAATCATATGTCAATTACAACCAGATTAGATTTCCACGTTGGCAAATTCTCTCTTATCTCATATCTCGGTCTGCGTTTCGATGACTGATCGTTGTGTACGTTCTTCTGCAAATGAATTGCCAGTTCATCCTTCAACGTGTTGTAGGTTTTGCCAGAAAAATGTGAAGTGTTCAGGAACCAAAGTTCCGCCTGTCCCTTTAATAGGATGGATATTCTGGAGCGGAGAGTTTGGTGTTAGCCGACATTGCTCGCTCGTTAACTGCTGAACATTGGCAAAAACTCATGCCAACATTTCTAAATTATTTTCGGGTGAATCGCAGAGAGCGGAGAAGCGACAAACCTACACAAGGTCGCCGACAGGACATACTTTCTCAGCGAAGCGAGCGCCGACGGCTGACAGCGCCAGAGAAAAGACAACAACTGCAAAGTCGCGACGTTCTCTCGCTCTTGCAAGCTCTCATGACGACCAAAATTCTCTTGGAGTAGCTCCCATTAACGACGCGAAAAAAATCCCACACACTTGGCGAAAAAAATGCGGAGAGACGAGGGAACAAGGTTATTCAAGCAATCTTTCTGTTCTTCGATCGCATCGCGAAGAGATACGATATTCGGGAAGTCTTTGAGTACGTTGTTTACAACGATTTCGATCTCAGCGTGACTCGATGACAACAACAACAACAACAACAATTTGTCTTTTTCATCAGCGCTCGAGTGTTAACAGAAAGTGTCATAATTGACCAATCAGAGGGTATACCGGAATCCGGTATACCGGAACAACCTCTTGGGCGTTCCCTCGCCTCCTCTCCCTAGTCTCCCCGCATTTTTTCACTCGCTTTTTTTCGCGTCTTACTCAACTATTTGCGCTTTCCCCACTATCTGAATGCCTGGAACAGGCTATAAGCGTTTAAAAACTGCGAACTGCAGGATTGTCGGCGCCATTTGCTAACATAATTTTGATCAGGCACAAAGAGTTTTGGCCAGTTTTCAACGGAAAAAAGCTCATCATTTTGAGAAAAATAAAAGATAGTAACGTCAACTAATCTTTTTATACATCCTTGCCCATATTTCCATTTAATATTAAATAAAATCCCACTAAATAAAACAAAACGTACGCCTCGGACGTTTGACCGCGGTGGACTCACCAGGTGACCTAGTAAAGTTGACGATCCAGTTTCAGTCTTAAACGGAAAATATCTGAGGTAGACCCGGGTAGACAACAAACATTGAAAGGTTCGGAATTAACTGTACATCCAAAATGTTAGCAACATGCAGGAGACATAGTCCCCAAAGGCAGCGTATTTTTTTTAAGAATCCAAGTTTCGACAGCATACCGAAGTAGAACTGTTGGCATGCAAATGACCTGTACACAAATCGGAAGTTAATTTATCGTTTCACTCCTGACTTGAAGTCAAACCTTGGATAATGCAATGCAATAATGCAGTGGTTGTGTGTATTATGCCGTGCAAGGTGATTCTAACTCTTCAGAAATGATGAACATTGAAATGGAAACAGAACTTAGTAGTACTTTCCTGTAATCAAAATAATTGCTTAAGGTGCTCCCTAAGGTTGTACGACGTGTGGATGAGTACCTTTTGAGTCTGTGGATGAAATCCTCAAGTTTGACCATTCAAATGAAAGCTATTGAGCAGTACTTTCCTGTAGTACTGTTTACTATGTTGTACAATGTGGTTTTGACTTTTAAGTCTGTGGATGAAACATATCCACGTGTAACACGCGCAATATAAATTGATTTTATTATTATTTTTATTATTATTCAGATTATTATTCAGATTATTATTATTATTATTATATTATTACCTGAAATAAAAAATTAACTACAACATACATATCAATACATCAGGTTACTACAGTTCTAACTCAAATTTAGTTCTAACTTTTGAGTCTGTGAATGAAATCTTGAAGTATGACCATTCAAATGAAAGCTACTGAGCAGTACTTTCCTGTGGTACTGTTTATTATGCTGTACAAGGTGGTTCAAACTATTGAGTCTGTGGATGAAATCCTAAAGTGTGACCATTCAAATGGAAGCTACTGAGCAGTACTTTCCTGTGGTACTGTTCAGTATTATGCTGTACAAGGTGGTTCAAACTATTGAGTCTGTGGATGAAATCCTAAAGTGTGACCATTCAAATGAAAGCTACTGAGCAGTACTTTCCTGTGGTACTGTTTATTATGCTGTACAAGATGGTTCAAACTATTGAGTCTGTGGATGAAATCCTAAAGTGTGACCATTCAAATGGAAGCTACTGAGCAGTACTTTTCTGTGGTACTGTTCAGTATTATGCTGTACAAGGTGGTTCAAACTATTGAGTCTGTGGATGAAATCCTAAAGTGCAACCATTCAAATGAAAGCTACTGAGGAGGGGGACATTGGGGATTTGCGGTGTTGCGGTGTTGCTCATTTTTTTATGCTGTGTTGCGGTGAATAAAATCCCAGATTGCGGTGTTGCGGTGATCTCAAACCCTACGGTGTGCGATGTTTGCGCTTTAAAGTATGCGGTGTTCGGTGGGACGAAATTATCTGCGGTGTTGCCGTTTCCTGCTTGACCCTTGTCAGATCTTAATTTGGCCTCCATATGTTATTTATTCCGTACTTATTTATGAAAAGCACGTACCATTATGTTTAATTTGTAACAAAAAGCAGTCCAATACTGGCTGCGGCCGCACTTGGTGAGTTAACTGGGTTATCTTTTTAGTAACCCGGTTAAAATAACCCGGTTAAAATAACTCGGTGAAAAGGTGTTTGTAATAAAATAACCGAGTTTATTTTTCTGAGCGGCCGCACTTCAGAAGGTTAAACTTTGAACGTGAGAAATCATGTTGTCATTTGCTAGCGAGAGCTGCACAAAACAATACGATTAATGAGCGAAAACAATGCATCTGCACGTGCATTTTATACATTGTTATTCCCTGCAAAACAACATCGTCAAATGATCAAATTATAGGTTTTGTAGAGAACATAAACACACGACGGTTTTCCTTTCTCTACATGTATTTGAAATTGAAAGTCGTCCCTACGAAGGTCTACGAATTCAACAGGAAGCCAAAAATTACCGCATAAGGGAAGGTGATTGACAGATCGGGAAGTTAACCTGCACTAAACTACCTAGCGAGGTGGTTCAGAAACCTAACCCGGTTAAAAAAATCTATTGTTCTTTAATTAATTTCCATGGGAAGTGAACGCCAAAAATACGCGGCCGCATCAGGAATTTTGTTAAACCAGTTAATTTTAATTAATTAATTGCAAATAACCGGGTTAACTACTCTAGTGCGGCCGCAGCCACTGTCTAGTTAATCTTCAATACGCTGCCGGTCGCCAATCCTAAGCCTTTTTCATTTATAAGTAACTTGACAAAAAAATATATTGCGGTGACGGTGTTTCGTCGACTTTTCTTGCGGTGATGCGGTGTTCGGTAATTTTTTTTTGCGGTGTTGCGGTGTTCAGAGATCCCCAATGTCCCCCTCACTGAGCAGTACTTTCCTGTGGTCACGTGCTGTTTATTATGCTGTACAAAGTGGTTCTAACTTCTGAGTCTGTGAATGAAATCCTAAAGTGCAACCGCCATTCAAATGAAAGCTATTGAGTCGTACCTTCCTGTGGTACTGTTTATTATGCTGTACAAGGTAGTTCTAACTTTTGAGTCTGTGAATGAAATCCTAAAATGTGACCATTCAAATGAAAGCTACTGAGCAGTACTTTCCTGTGGTACTGTTTATTATGCTGTACAAGATGGTTCTAACTTTTGAGTCTGTGGATGAAATCCTAAAGTGTGACCATTCAAATGAAAGCTATTGAGTCGTACTTTCCTGTGGTACTGTTTATTATGCTGTACAAGGTGGTTCTAACTTTTGAGTCTGTGGATGAAATCCTGAAGTGTGACCATTCAAATGAAAGCTACTGAGCCGGTACTTTCCTGTGGTGCTGTTTATTATGCTGTACAAGGTGGTTCTAACTTTTGAGTCTGTGGATAAAATCCTAAAGTGTGAGCATTCAAATGAATGTTATTAGCAGTCTTTTTCTTGTTGTGCTGTTTGTTATGTTATACAAGGTGGTTCTGACTTTTGAATAACTGAATTTCTTCAGTGTAACCATTCGCTAAAATGAAAGCTATATAGTACTTTCCTGTGGTACAGTTCATGCTGCCAATGGTGAAAACGTAACTGAGACTGGAATCCTGGATAAATCTAAATCAGTCAGTCCTGAGGTGTTGTCTTTTATTTGTAAGGTGGTTCTAACTTGTGAACCTTCAAATGAAGGCTGGAAAGTCGTACGGTTCCCGCTAGATAGTGCGGCTTTTTCAGGAAAACCTTGCAAATGCTTCCCTCTCACATCGGATGCAAAAAAGCTTATCTACCCGCATTTCGCGGGTCCTTGAGCTTCCACCATAAACGCGTTGTCATGTGATGATACGTGTTGATACGTCACAGGTGTAGGAAGATGATCAAGAACATGGCTGTTTCTGCGAGTAAAAGCTCCACATCTTATTCCGATTTTTAAGATTTCGTGGAAGTTTTCGAAGGCAAAATAACCGAGAGTGAAATTAAATCATTCAACACGGTACTGGTCTTGTCTCCTTTTTGATTCGCAAGATAAATTCGATGTTTTTTTCTCTTATCGAAACCGATTGCCAGTTCTTTGTACACCAGTGGCGTAGAATCACGTGACCTAAAATCGAATGTTTTTAAGATGGTTGCCCTAGAGTCAATTATGCAGACATGTAGTATGTAGTTCTAACCATTCAAATGAGACCTCTTTGGCAGTACGTTTGCATGGAACCATTTGTTTTTCGATATTTTTAAAAATGAAATTTCAGTAGAATTTTTCTTAAAATTTTGATTTTTGGCACTCTTGGGAGTTAAAGGCCTGGGTTAACGAAAATTTGTAGTTTATGAGCAGTCATGGTGAAATGATTAAAAGTTAGAGTCATTTTCACGAGAGTTGCCCTAACTTTAAGTTCTCTTTAAATTTTGGCACTCTTGAGTGGTATTAAATGAAGGGCCTCACTGAGTATATCTTAGCTTGGCGTGTGTGTGGTTGGTAGAGATTGAGTTGCCTGGCAACAATGTTCTAGAATATTGCCATTGCGACCGTCACACGGTCGAGTATCAAAGTGCAGCTCATAAACTGTACAACATTCAATATCAGTTTATATTTTATCAATTACGAGGCAGGAAACCAACGGAATATTTGTAAAAGAGACACTCGTTTTTTTCTCTTCAACAGATCTTGCGACACCGTTTCATTGTACAAGGATTTCAAGAGGTATGGTGAACATTAAATTTGATTATTATAGTTAAGCTTAAGACACTTTAGTTTTTATAACATAAGGGTGTAATTAGTTCTGATGTGAAAGAGTGGAGTCTTTGCAAGAAACCTTAAGTTTTCAATCAGAGGTCGAAAGCAACCTTTCATTGAAGGATCGAATTTTACTTTCTTCCGTAATATACAGAGTGGTGAAAACAAAATTTTTGCTGCAGAAACGGTTAAAGAAAACGTGTAATTTTTCGTGTAACCTAGATATTTACACATTTCTCACGGATATTAGTCACTGGTCATTTATTAACGTTATATCAGGCCTCTATTCAGTTTCTCATCATGCCTGTTTGTAACATTTATAGCTCTTCTATTGCAAGCGAAAAAATTTTTTGTGGACATTAAAGTGACTCGCGTACGTATTTGAGACGATCGTGACTTGACGCATATTCGCTTGACTAAAACAAATAAATAAGTACAAGCAAATTACCCAGTTACGAATCTTGCTTAATATACTGCAAATTGACTTCAGTAACGATCTATTTTTCGCGCGCTTTGCAAGTAATAATTAATTGTTTTCTTTTTAAGAAAGCTGACTTATTAGAATTATTCTCCTTTAGCGGTGCTTTACGCTTTACAACGTGGCTCTAACCCTCGTGCCTTGATGGAATCCTAAGGTGCAACCACCAGCAATGCGTTCCTGCTGTTTATAATTGTAAACGGGTGGCTCTAACTTTTGAGTCTGGATGAAATCCTTGTGTGACTGATTCAAATGAAAGCTTTTGAGCGGTACTTTCCCGTGGTACTGTTTATTAATTTACTGTTTATTTGAAATCCTAAAGTGTGACCATTGAATTGAACAGTACAGCTTTCCGGCGCTGTTTATTTTGCTTTACAAGGTGGTTTTTACTTTGACGTTTATGGTTAAATCTCTGAATAACCTGTGGTTATTCAAAAGAAAGCTACTGAGCAAAACGTTTATTGTGCTGCTTCTAATACAAGATCGGTACAGGGTGGTTTTAACTTTTGTGTCTGCCGAGGAAATCTTCAAGCGTGACGGCATGGAAATGTTGAGTACCTTCCTGTGTTGCCGTTTAGGTTTTTGTTATTTTTCAAAAATTAAATTTGTGAGTATTTTTTGTTTTGAATGCGTCTACTCTTGGCAATAAATTAAAAGAATTAAACCCCGCTGAATTTATGGCAACGAAAAAACGCAAACAATATTAGTTCCATTAATGCCGCATGGACCCAGGTTTTCGGATCATCATTATTAAGTATACTGCCGGACGATTATCGTAACTGTTAGCGCGAGTTTATGGAAGCTATCCGGCATCGCCCTCTCACTGAGCAGCTCTCACTGACCATAATAAATATTGGGCAGGAGGCATTTCTCTTGATGTTAATAACGTGAAAATGTATTCCTGCAAAGGTAAAAACCGCTTCCTTTCGCTAGCTTTTGAACAGGACACTGTCTCGCCGAAGAAAAACAATTTTGCTTATATCGCCAAATGCCACGAGACTATACAACGTAATGGGATGAAAAGATTCTATAGAGCAAAACAGACGCAGAAGTTTAGAGATAAAATGAGGATTGCAAGCCGGATGAGGGTGAATTACAGTTCAGCAAATTTGATTTCCTGACAGGCGTTTGATTATTTTAGCTGTTATTTTGTCGTTTACTTAATATTTCTTTGCCTTCATCGCTTTTGGAGATTTTTTCTTACTATATTGCAAGATAATTTTGATAAATATAGATAGGCTTAGCCTAACAGCGGAGCTCTCTGAACAGAAATGATGATGATCGACGGGGATAAGCTTAACTAAGGTGAAAGGTGGGAAGCACAAGAAAAATTAGAATTAAGATTGACGACTGGGTTATTTTTCAATAAGTTAGCAAATTTTCAAAAACAGTATTACGCGACCGTCTGCGCAGTACATTTAGACTGCACAAAAGCTGATAAAAACAACTTTTTCTCGGACCAGAATAACTAGTATGACTAATTTTCGAATAAAATACACCAGTTGCGTATCGAAAATTGTCCGAGAAACTGATTTGGAAATCAAAATTGCAAAAAAATACACAGACATCTTTAGGCAAGGCGACGCGAGTGAAGTTAGAATTAAAAAATCCAAGTCTTGTTTTGTTTAGATAAAATCGCTTTTCAACCTATGTAATGAATGAACATGCACATAAAAAATGGACAACAAACTTTTCTTTTAAAAAATGTTATTTAAATATCCGTTAGTTTATGTGTAAAAGCAAAAAACGTACCATTAGCGCATCGAGGAACTGTCTGGCTGAGCACATGGCGAAATTCAAGGTGTCAATCCGACTGAATCTGAGCACGTTTTATAAACATTTCTCCAAAACTAACGAGAACACAAAGAAAAAGTCAATCACAATTCACCGTTAAGTCCCTCGGCTGCTTCCAAAGAGGAAATATCGCTCCGCAATCATAAAAACATATGAAGGTTTAAAACTAAGCACTTAGCTCTATATTCCTCCAAAAACGCTTGACTTGCAGAGTTACGCAGCCTTAAATGCGGTCTTGACCACTGTTTGAGAAATGTGAAACCTGTCTTGTTTAGCAAACCGCGAAAAAATGCAGGAAAAAACAATTTGTTTTTTCCGCTGAACACAACAAAGGTGTTTACTGTAGCTGACGTAACAACGGCCGTGTAGCCGCGGGAAGCGCGCGAAAAACAAAGCCTCGCTTTGTTATCAAAATTGCTAAGATCCCGGATCTGACTTCGTACGCGCCCGCGAGCTAGCCTTGCGCGACTTCGCGCCCGAAACATTCCGCTAGCCATGACCATGAAAAATGACGGGCATGGTTCTATGAGTATGATATGGAGCTCCGCGAAAATAGCGGAGCTCCTGGCCATAATCATAAAAACACGATATACCAGCCGAGACACTGGCCCTTTAATTCGCAGAATTATTAAAATCATCACGAATCACGAAGCAGAGCAGTTAATAATAAAGTTATTTGTTTTAAAACAGCAGGAGCTTATGCTTATGAAAACAGTCATTGCGCTGGTTAGTTCTGAGATTTTAAAATAAAAAAATCGCTACCCTGGGCACCAGAGTTTCTTTCGCGGCACACTACGGTGACAGGACGACATATAAGAGAGGCGTATAAAATGTGAGAGATGTGAACGTACGAAAAGCCTATGATACCCAGCTTAAGAAATCGCTGGACAAAAAACACACTGCTCCCTTCATTAGCTAAAAAACTGAGTCTGCGTAAGCGTCACGCATTTGAATGACCGCTGGGATAGTGTGCGCCCCAGTGCTTCTCTGTCGCCATAATCTGTCGCTAACAGTACTAAGAATACTAAGAATGTGCATGTACTATGCAATATCGGAAAAGAAAACATTTCTTTCATTTTTATGCATAGCCTTTTACAAGAGAGATACAATGCTTGTAATTGTACTAGTATTCAAAATGTTATTTTTACCTTGAAAACTATTACCATACAGTTCAACCCTTTGATCTCAAACTGCAGTAAATCCTCAGCCAGTGTGACCATTCAAATGAAAGCTTTGTTTTTATGTAAGTGTACAAAATAGTTCTATAACTTTTGAATATTTGGATGAAATCTTTAAGTTTAAATAAAGGTTCTGTGAGCACTACTTTCCTGAGATAATTTTTGTTTTTTTTTGTTTTTGTTTTTTAGTTGTTTATTTTTCTTTACTTTCATCTTGCGAACGTGTGGATTGTTTGAAGGTTAAAGGGTTACAAGTTTTAATTCATTCCTAGTTGGTGGGCACTAGAGAGCAACCGGATTACAGTCACAAGGCGTTTCATAGTGTCAACGATTCATCGTTGCATGGGATAAGAAAACGGAAAACACAGTTTTAATTGAAACCGTCTGTCATTTTTCAGAACCAACTTGAAAGTAGAATTTCTTTCAAGGCTTTTACGCATTTCAGTCAACCTCCCAGGTTTCAATTGTTTACCATATGCCCTCGCTTGTTTTTGGTTTTTACCCAGTTTGGTAAGTCTGGGGTAAGTCCAAAAGGCAGAAGACATCATTGACAAATTTGGTCGTGAATCGGAAATTGTTACGAAGAAATCGGAAAGGAAATTCAATATGAATTTTACAATCCGTGAGGAAAGAAAACTATTTTTGGATGCTCTTCTCTAATCCACTACCATGAACATCAAGTTATGTTGTCACATATTTGGTCCGCAAGTTGACCTTGAAATCTTTATTCAAGCTGTGCCGAAGAAGAACTCTTACTTCGCGAGAGAGAAGGCTTTGAAATCATGCAGACATTTTAATCATTCCGGGCTGAGATAACACCCGTAGAAAACGCATTGAAAAGCGGCGTGAATCGTAACACTTCACACTGTGTAACTCCTCCAGAAGCCCGTCTGTTAATGCTTATATACTCGTATGAAACCACAAATCGTATCAGTAGAAGGATTAGCCACATCGGAACCTTTGCTGTACCACATAAACAAGCAAACATGGTATGTACGAGTCGAAATGATTTTTTTAAGGTCTTAGGCAGTTGTATAGACCTTATATATGGCTTAGTGATTGCGCGTTACTTGCCGGTATTCAACAAAAGGACTTCAAAAGACTAATCCTATCCCTGTGTCTCGATTTTCCACCCATGCATTTAAGCGCTTTAGTGGCTATTCGACGTTAAACCGTTTTTATGCAATTCAGTAATAATGCTAATACTATTTTAATTGGCCAATTGCGATAATCTAAATCGACAGTCTGCCAACAGATCTCTATGATCAAACACACTAGACAAATTTAAAACCTAGCTACTTTTCGTCTACATTTAATGCCCCATACAGGCATCGGTACTGACCTCTTGTTTGCCCAAACGTTATTTGAATACATTTTATTCTTTTCGTCGCGTTCTGCATTAGACTGGCGATGTCTGTTTGCATGGTTATTTTCAGTCTTGCTACGTGTAGGTTTATTAAAACCTGTTTACCAAACAGGAAATACCTTTTAAGATCTAATATTATATTATTAGTAAAAGAACGTTCGTTTTCTTAGGGAATGCTGTTCAAAAAAATCACTGAAATGTATCCCCTCCGTCGTCTCTGTGTGGGGGCTTGAGTTAATCATGTCAAAAATCCAGTTCACTATTTCACCCTTAAACTTTTTCTCTATAATGGCTTTCTCTTTTCATTGCACTAGCCACACACACACTGCACACAAACTAGTATTTAACCGGCAACCTTTAATTCGGAATCCTACTCGGTTAATTTTAAACAAATATTTCAGTTTGGCTCGTGTTTAGTTTACTGACGGAGGGTAATCAAATCTTCTTAATAGTATTGTTATCCATGGTCACGCAGTTTGTATTGTTTAAATAAACAGACACTCGATATTCCTCGCTTCATGTGTCTGTATTTTTTTCATAACTACACGTATAGGTAGTTTAGTTATGGATAGTAATAGATAGTTTTATTTTTATTTCGTTTTAAATTTGTTATGTTAGTCTAGGTTCTCAGCTTTTGCATACTGTTGTTTTTATTTTGTATATTATGTATTGTAAAGCGCCATAGGGCAAGTAGTGGTTTATTGGCGCTATATAAAATAATAAATGATCAAAATTGACAGAGTTATTAGGCATCGAAAATGTTTTTGATGCAAATGATTCTGGGAAGGTTATTATTATAATTATATATCTTATTTCAATTACTTTTGTTATTATTGTTGTCATTATTATAGAAAGGTATTTTATGGTGGGTGTATTAAAAAAGTAACATGTGGTGTACTGAGCTGCATCCTCATTTAATCTAAATTGACAGAGTTATTTGACATTGAAATTTTTCTGGTGCAAAAGATTCTGGGAAGATTCTTATTATAATTGTTATAAATCGTACTAAGGACTGTAATTCATCAGTGAATATGTATTTATGTGTAGTTTGAACGTTCAGTTTTTAATTGAGTTTGTTGGCTTGAGATTTATGACAATCCCAGTGGGATTCGAAATTCCACACAAAGTCAATCACATTGTAGGAAACTGACAATTAGTTTCGGCAAAGGATTGCATGTATTTAGAAAAAAGGCCGTCCAATAGTTCACACTCTCAGAGAATGACGCAACTCGGTACATAATCAAAACTGATTGTTCTCAAATTATAACGTCGCGAAGTCAGTTTCCATTGTGGAAAAAAAAAACATCTTCATTGATTTCTCATTTTGCCAGTATCTAAAAGGTTTAAATTCTTCGGCAGTGGATGATAGCGTGCTGTTTTCTAAGCCTCGACCATCTCCAAAATGTCTGGGTTGCTTCTTTAGAATGTCTTTGGTTTGGTGGCATTGTAAATGATAAGAATAGACCATTTTACAGTTTTCTTCTTAGTGGCCTGGCCTTTTAGTGGAAGCGAGGCTAAAGTTGACCTTGTTATGATACAAACCTTGGAGCTTTTTAGATGTAAATTTAGCTAGTTAGCATGAGAAAAGCATCATTAACATATGAAAGGCAGGAAGGTTTGAATCAAAGCACCACCAGCCTCGCTTCCACTCAAAGGCAAGGTTACCAAGCACACAACTGTAAAATGGACTATTGACGGTGGACTGATCCCAACAGCAACGCGGGGAAATATGAAAACAAAATAATAACTTCTCCATTCTCGTCCCCAGAGCTGCTTGGCCCTCTTAGTCGCCGGAGCCTGAGCACGAGGGTCCCCTTGCTCAGGCTCCGGTGGCTAAAAGAGGGTCAGGCGGCTCTGGGGACATGAGTATTGCTACAAGGCCAAGGCGCGCACTAGCGCTGAATAACGCTAAATCGTGAGCGGTCCGAAAGGAGGGCAACCGCGTAGGAACCGGCGCCTTATGTGGCGGGTGACTTATTTATGGGGTTTTCCCATACAAAAAAAAAAACGTCGTTGCGTGGTACGTTAAGAAAAGTCTGTGTGTTTCTGGACAGCCGCTCAAACAGTATCTAATTTCAGGTGGATGAAATTTTGTTTCATCGGTAAAAGGGTTAAATGTTGGCCTGAGAACTGACCCATTCTCAAATTTTCTAACACGAGGAAAGCAGTGACGTAACGACATGCGCAGTGCGTTATTTGAGCGCTGACCTACACGGATACAATGCCGCCGATAATTTATTCAGACAAGTGAGCTCCCGAAAAGAAAAAGGCGACGAGTCGCTTACACGACTGTAGACGGTTTCCCGTATTATCTGGCTTAACCCTGATTTGTCAAAAACATGTCAGCCATAACACATGCATAAAATCAAAAGGAACTTGAGTCGCTGTTTTAATTTTGCTTCAGTAGTTGTAAACCAATCTATGGCAAAATTACAGTCTTGTTGGCCGATATTTCAACCAAAAAAACCGCGAGTCCTACTACTACACAGCTATACCAGAATTGCTAGTTTAACCGCCGTTTTGCCCAGCCTCGTTCCCAGGATCCACTCTCTTCAGCTACATGATGACGGCCTGAAGAGAGAGGACCATGGGAACGAGGTTGCCTTCGCGGGAAAACGCGTGCGATCGATCCGGTTGTGGTTTTACTGATTGGCTGATCATGAGAATGTGGCACGAGTTCTTCTTAACAAATCACGGAGTGTAGTATTAGAAATCAAACAATTATTGTTTGATGATTATCCTGTTTAGAGAATGTATACTAAAAATAACTGGAATCTTTTTGCCAAAAGCCAACTTATCCAGCATGTATTATGAAAAGGCTGTATAAAATGAAAACCATATTTAATTAGCAACTTACATCCAGCCTATAAAAAGGCAAGACGACTAAATTGCTAAGGTATACTAAGAAACTGTTTCTTAAACGCTTAGTCTTAAAATTAATCCTTTGTTTAATTTTTGCCGAGAGAAACGGCTTACAGGCCCAGCGATGTCAATATACATGACCTTTTAATAGGGCATTGTTGGTGCGAGAATGTTCGAAATAGCGCTGTTCACATGCAAGAAAGGCTCGCATGTTCATGACCAGTTTTCTTTTAGGTATTTTAACCCTGAGGTTAAAACCTTACTGTATTAACCCTAGGCGTTGCACTTGCTATTAGAGTGTCATAGAAAAAAATTCCTCGAATTTTAGTTTGCAAATAATAACCTCTCCACATTTATTTATATCGATATCTATACAGTTTTATCAACTCGATCTCGTCTCTATATTTTCAACAAACCGTCTATTTTTACGGACTCAGATTTAACGATTTTTTTTCAGTCTCTTTTTTTTTTACACTTTTACACTGTCTGTTTTTTTCAGCGTTCTTGCTAATCGAAATAAAAAAAAATGTTTTACTTTCATGAGCTACTTTCGATGGAAATACCCATAGTCCGTCTCAAATAACAGCACAGGCAGAATGGTTATTTTTCTAGCTCACGACAGTATATATACTGTATACTGTATACTGTATATATATAAAGGCAGGATAAAATTGTTTACATGAACGAATGACTCCCGGTAAAAGAATCCACAGGGATACAGCGTCTCAACGCGAAATTGTAGAAGAGTGTATGTTTATGAGCGAAAGAGACAAACTTTTAACTAGTCCAGCGTTGTAATGACTACGTTTCGGCCTTCGGCCCTTTTCAGGTTAAAACACTTTTACAACAAATGTTCCAGGTCTGACGTATTGTACAGAATTCGTTGGTTGGCATGCTATGAATGCGTGTTGACATTCACAGGGAATAGTGCAGATATTATCATACTCATTAATCAAAAAGTAACACGAACGTAAGCCGGACAAAGCCAGACGAAGAACACTGTGTGCCATTGTTTTAATGATTTGACGAAAAAAAATGTATTATTTATCCTAAGAACGTGCTAAAACCGTTTTCGGGCTCAAAGGTATCCGTGTTTAATTTAGGTAAAGCTGGCGCGAGAGAGAAACGGAGTTGCCAACTCTTTTTTCCTTTTTTCTCTCCTACCGTTCCCCACCCTACTCAGTCATAGTTTTGTCCTCTTTATCAGTCTTGGGGCACTAGCCTTCCCGTAAAAATTGTAATGAGTAAAATCCCATCTCCCCCTACCTGGGGCCCCGTGTCAGGTAGTCTGATTGTTACTTTCTAGCTTAGGGACAAAATTCTCAGGTGTGACCATTCAGATGAAAGCTATTGAGCAGTACTTTCCTGTGGTGCTGTTTATTATGCTGTACAAGGTGTTTCTTACTTTTTAGTCCGTGGATGAAATCCTAAAGTGTGACCATTCAAATGAAAGCTACTGACCATGCAGTACTTTCCTGTGGTGCTGTTTATTATGCTGTACAAGGTGATTCTAACTTTTGAGTCTGTGGATGAAATCCTAAAGTGTGACCATTCAAATGAAAGCTATTGAGTAGTACTTTCCTGTGATACTGTTCATTATGCCGTACAAGTGGTTCTAACTTTTAAGTCCGTGGATAAAATCCTAAAGTGTAATATTCAAATGAAAGCTATTGAGCATTTTTTGTTGCTGTTTGTTTTTCAATAACGAAGAACAAAAAGACATCTGGAAACATTTTTCAAATTTATGGCTGAAAGAATTACCTTTCATGGAGCTCTAGGTCAAGTTATAAGCAGCTGAAAAATATATGACCCACAAAACGGCTCAAATAAAGGCTCTTAAAATTGCTTTACGACGCAAAAACGCCGACGAAAACCGAAACATACCGAAACGGATTGTATTAAATACCCGCAAGTCTAACGGTATGATCGCCTGGACAGACTAAGCAAGCTTCGCGGATTTTTTTTGTTTTTTGCTTTACAAGTTCACTGAAGAAATCGCGCCTGTTTCAGTGTTGAGCTATCTAAGAGGTAGGTTTGTAAGTTTTTGTCTAGTGCCTTTTCGAAAGAGAATTTCAGTTGTTTTCGCAGTTGTGTAAAGTAAAAGATAGTCATCATAAAGAGACCATGAAACAACTACGGAATATCACGTAGATACCGTGCCCTTAGCTATCTTGAGTTTCAGTTTATTTTTACAAGAACATTAATTTCCGATTTCGAATAAGCGAATATTTTGAAAAACTTTCCAAAGTAAAGAGTCTGCGATAAGATCAATGAACAATGTTGCGATTTTTTTGTAACACTTTGAATTTGTCAAATTCAAATGAAATGAAATGAAAAGTTGTAGGTGTTCTATGCAAGCGGGGCCTGCCACGCAGGCTAGCGGACATTGTGACCGGGAAAGATGATCGTTTGCGGGACAAGAGAGAGTCTCTCTGAGAGAGTCAAAAATACAGCTTAAACAAACGGAATTTCATTACTATGCATAACCCTTTCACTTCCAGAGTCAATAATGGAGACATGTAGTGTAGTTCTAACTTTTGAGTCTGTCGACAAAACCCTATGTTGTGACCATTCAAATGAAACCTCTTCGCCAGTACTTTTGCATGGTACCACTTGTTTTTCAATATTTTTCAAAACTGAAACTTGGGATTTAAAATGAATAATTTTCATTGGCACAGCTTGGGAGTTAAAGGGTTAAGATAAGTCGTGGAAGGGAGATGTTCGGCGCTTTCAAGATTGGTAGCTCAGAAAAATCAGGCCGGGCAGTTCTTAAGCAATTGTGGCGTTGTGTTGGTGGAAAACAGTAGAATTGGCCAGTACCGTCAAGAGATTCAAAAGCTGGCATTTTTCGAGCGCTCGCCCTTCGTGATAAGCGTGACTGAGAGATAAGTATCAGTATTCAAGCGTGTGCCAATGGTCTAAGACGGATGGAGTCACAGTCAATTGGCCTGGGCCGTAAGTCTTGGTTTTGACTGTGAATGAATTAACAGCATCTGGAAAACAATTCTTGATTCTCAAGAAGTGAAAAATCTAAATCAGATTGTTTTGTTTATGAGATGCTATCCGTGCCAAAAGACAATGGCACATGATGGGAAACTAATGCTTAGTAATTTGTATGTATATAACATCCACAGATTTGTACTTGAGTGACCATGCTTAGGTACTGAATATTAAAATATTATTCGTTAATGACATCAGTACACGATGGGACACCAAATGCTTATGCATGTATATACAACATCCACAGATTTTCATTGAATTTGACAATGCCTTTATAAAATATTGAAATATGTTCGTCAATCACATCAGTGAACTATATTTTTCCCGGGGGGGGGGGGGGGGGGGGGGGGTACTCCCTATGATGGGCTATACGGGGATGCTCCGCCCGAAAGGGGTACCTTTTTTAGGCTGGAGGTATATGAAAGGGTCGGGATTTCACGAGTTGAAGTATGTGAAAGGGTAGGGATTTCACGGAGAATAGGAAAAGGTAGGGAAAACACGAGTCGAAGCATAAAAAAGGGTAGGGAAAACTGCCATTTAAGTATTATAAAAAGGGCCTTTCAAAATATATCAAACAGATGCACGTAAAGGCTATATGAAAGGGGTGCCATTTTCAATGAAGGTAGGGGTGCCATTTTCAATGAAAGGTATATGAAAGGGGTACCTTTTCTGTCAAAAACGGTATATGAAAGGGTAAGGGTTTAGACCGCGGGGCGGAGCATCCCCGTACAAAACTTTGTTGAGCACCCCCCCGGAATATTTTGAAACATTTTCAAAGTAAAGATTTAATTTTTCACTCATCTGACTAACACAGCAGTCAGTCACTCAACATATTAGACCTCTTGCGAGCAACATAATTAGATATATAATAATATGCGATATTATTTTAAATCTTCAGTTTATTGAATATATTTAATAGACTGCTTTTCTGATAATGCGGATGCATCAGCAGAAGAATGTATTATAAACAAGAAATATAAAGATACAAAAGAAACCATCTGAAAAATACAGCAATACGAAAAATTATATGATAGTTAAAACCACTAACTATAAGATGGATTTGTCTGTCTGAAGAAAATATTTCTCGAGATTATATTTGAACCTGTTATTAAGATGTAATTCATGTAGTTGCGAGAAACGTCCAGAAAAAAGATTAGCTTTAACCTTATCCTTATTTAAATAAATACAGTCTACGGATTATTTAATTTTTGTACTCTTAAATTTCGGGTTTTTTCTTCACGCCAAGTCAGCCAGAGCCGTTGTTATTCAACAGGTACCTTTTTATGACTTGAGATTTAGTTAGTGTAGACAGTTGTAATTTGTCTGTTATGTTTGCGTTCCGCATATATTTCGCCACAGGTTGGGCTCATTGATACCACGTAATGTTGTTTAAAGTCCGTTTCATGGAGCTCGTTTTATTATCAAGAAACCGACTTTTACGACACTCAAATATAACAATTGCTTCGAGCAAAGAGACGCTTTAGTTTGGCCAACTCAAAACGAATCACTGTTCCGTGTGCAATGAGCTTAATCGAAAAATAGTTGTTTTAGTTTCAATGCTGCAACGAAGACATTCTGCTACAAGCTGATGTAAGATTCCGGCGAGAGACCGTTTTTCATAACACATTTCAGAAACAAACACTTCCAGGCTAGACACAGATGGCGGGAAAGTAATTAAGTGAACTGAACCTGATATTAATAGCAGTCTAATCGACACTGAATAGTTGAGTTTTGTGAATAAGTTTAACTCAAACTCGTTCACTCTGCATGGGTCTGTGATCTCAGACACAATACATGCATGACAATAGGCAGTGTTAAGTTACCCCATTTCTTGTTTATTCTATCCCCTGCCTTGGACGTCATATTTTCTATCTTGCTGTGCTAACCTTTCATGCTTCTTTCTTAATTCATTGTCTCGAGAGATGTTTTTCTTTTCTTGCTTTAAGTTCTCGTAACAATTCAATCAATTATCACACGGACCACTGGTACTGATCGACTTCGTTTCCCGCCATTCAGTGCCTTGACGCGCAGAATCGCGTTTCCCGCCATTAAGCCTTGAGTATGGGCCTGAACGTGTCGAGCGAGTGTAAATATAATAAAAAAAAAACACACACAGCATTTTTTAAGAATATCTCTGCTTAATCCGGCCAATAAAAGGTCAATAACGGAGACATAAATGCCCTCATAAGAGAAAATCCCCGTAAAAAAGTCAACGTATTTAAGTTATTTTCCACACATGCACACGCAAATCTCATGACAATTTCTTTATCACTGAGGATTCTGTCGAATAAGCTTTCGTCATTAAAAAGCGATACTATAAATTTAACAAGAAAAGTTCATGTAATATTTACCAAGAGTACGAGCAATCAAGATCTATTTTCTTCTAAAAAATTTCCATCCCATGTCAAGCAGACAATTGCTATGAATTAGAGGATACGGTCTTTGGTGTGCCTTAAAACATTAAAAGAACGTTTTACGCCCATTTGAAGAACCAAATTTGGGTGTGGTTATTCAAAGGTTAACTGACAAATCCTCATTCTATCGTTCTTGTGTTGTTTGTTTTTCAAACGTTTCAGTGTTATTATTTTTGCTTATTTTTTATGTCATACCGAGTTGATTCGATTTTTCCCTTTTTCTCACTCTATAGTCAGACTTTGATTGATAAAAAGGGGTTTCTATTATGCTATTAATACAAGGTGGTTCAAACCTTTGGCCCTGTGGAGGGAAGCCTAAATTATGACCATTCAAATGAAAGCTACAGCTAGCGAGCAGTGCTTTCCTGTGGTACTGTTTATCCGCGATGCTGTACAATGTCACGGTTCTAACCGCTTGAGTCTGACGATTCAAATGAAAGCTACTGAGCAGAACTTTCCTGTAGTACTGTTTATTATGCTGTACAAGGTGGTTCTAACTTTGAGTCTGTGGATGAAATCCTAAAGTGTGACCACTCAAATGAAAGCTACTGAGCAGTACTTTCCTGTGGTACTGTTTATTATGCTCTGTGGATGAATTCCTAAAGTCTGACTATTCAAATGAGAGCTATTGAGCAGTACTTTCCTGCGGTACTGTTTATTATGCTGTACAAGGTGGTTCTAACTTTTGAGTCCGTGGATGAAATATTCAAATGAAAGCCACTGAGTAGTACTTTCCTGTGGTACTGGAGTATTATGCTATCGGCAAAAGTGGTTCTACCTTGAGTCTGACGTACTTTCCTGTGGTACTAGAGTTGTACAAATCATGTTGGTTCTAATTTTTGAGTCTGTGAATATAAATGAAATCCTTAAGCATGACCATTGCAACGAAAGCTATTGAGCGAAACTTTCCCGTGGTACTGTAGTCATTTTCTGCAAGGTGCGGGTCTTTATTTCGTCCATTTGATTTCACAAATATGAGCTAAATAAGAACAAAATAAAATGCAACAATTTAGTAGGTTAATGTATACTGAAAAATGCTAATCAAAAGTGGAATACATAAAGTAAGCATGTACAACGTAGTTTTTCTTTTGGCCTATTCATTTTTAACCCGTGAATACGCGCATGCGTAATGAACGGGTTATCGGTAATGGAGACAGATATGCAAATGAGCACTCGCTCACTCACTCCTTCTTTGTTACGAATGCGTTTCGTAACAAGAACAGCGTGAATCCAGCGATAGCGATAAACGAATATAAACAACAATAAGCTTTAAAATGTTTCGCATTTGGAGTCATTATGCGACATTAAAATCGATCTACAAGGATTTTTTAACCGAGACACGCGTTTTAATGCGTATCTACCTTGAAGTAAATAAATTTGTCGTGTTCTAAGTCACTGATCACGATGGCCGACTGGATTAGCGCGCGCAATGACAATCCCAACGCCCGAGGTTCAAGTCTCTCTCGGGACCTCCTTTTTTTTTCTTTTCATTATGAAAGTGATGAACTGTATTTTTCTATTTGCGTTTGTCAAAAATCCTTACGTTTATTAAAAAAATATTGAACCGTGTCAGTGTGAAAATATAAGCTTACCGCAATATTGCGTTACGCGTTTGCATTTCTTATTCACGGGCCTTTGATCCTTTTTAAGGTGGCTCCAAGTAGTTTTTTTGGGTCACACTTCCCTTTTTGAATGCGCTTATACATAATCTTACTTTAGCTCAATGAATCTGAATTTAATACCAGATGTTAGGCTTGGATGAAAGTTTTGAGCGATGTTCTTTTTATGCTAATCGGCGTTTCCATAGCAATGGTAAACAAACATGGCGAAAAACAGTTTTTCCTAATTATCTTTCGATTTTGGGACTACCCACGACAAGTGAATAAATGCGCTATAATCTACACAGTCTAGCACACTAAATGAGAAAATTTCAAACAAATTAAACTGTTCGATTTTGAATAAATCGCTGAAACATTTTTAACACATGTATTTTCATGTTTGAAATGTAAGCGGTCAAAACATTCCATAAGTCTCACAAATTATCATTAAATTACCACAGGAAGTTTCCTCAGACTTAAATTATTACTCCCTACAAATAGCTCTGACTAACTCCTCGGCAATAAAGAGATCGAGCTTTTCATTCAAATGCAGTTTGCTTGACGTTTTCACTCTTTTTAAATTAACTGCATTTGAATGAAAAGCTCGATCTCTTTATTATTACATTTTTAAAGGTACATGTTTGTTTGACCGTTTTGTTTCTTTTTAATATATCGTAAATGTTTTCATTTCAAAGGCAAAAGAATTTAAGATGCATACGTCTATAGCCGCTTCTTGAATTGATAGCCGTTCGAACTACAGTCGCAACTTCGATTTCTTGAACCCTCGGTTTCTCGAACTTCCGGATAACTCGAACCAAAAGCCGTTTCCCTTGAATTTAATAGATGAAAACGGATGAATATATTTAATAAACCTCATTTTTTTCTCAACTTACAGTACTCTAGTCTGTTCACTGGCTCTAGATACAAGACAAATATTATTTATAAAAAACTTGAGCTGTATGAACCCGGGGGTGGGGCATTTACCGTTCTTTTTTTGGCCCCACCGCAGGAAATTTGAACGGCTTAGGGCCTGTTTATATGGAGAAAAGTTGGCCCGGGTAGGAGGGTCACCCGCCCACCCGGGACAACTTTACCGAGCGTTCGCATGAGAAAAATGTTGTCCCGCCTAACCGAGCCAAGTCAGCCAAAGCTGTCCGTGCTCCATCAAGCGTGACCAGTATTTTTGAAAATTTGAATGGAGTTTTCAAGTTTACGCATCGGTTTCGTAAATTCATTCCGAGATTCGGAATTCCCGTGAGAATTTAACCGCATTTTCGGAAACAAAGAGCAACCAAATATCATTTTATTTGAAATGTTACATATCCGAACAATATTAGGTTTTTTATGCGTGTAGCGAAGTTATTTTTTCTTTAACTCGTGACTTTCAAAGTGTTTTCCAGAGAGATCTTCAAGGTTTCAGTCAAATCCCGGATGTTACATAGAAATATTCAAATGTTCATTTCAGTCTTGTGGCTGTAACTAGCCCGCGCATGCCCAGACTATCTATAGTTGACCGAGTTGGCCCGGTTAGCCGAGCCAAACCGTTTATATGAGAAAAAGTTGGCTCGGCTAGCCGGGTCACCCTGCCATCGAAAGAGGGTGACCCGGCTAGCCGAGCCAACTTTGAGATTCTCATATAAACAGTTCGCCTCGTTTTGTAAGGGAAAGTATGAAAACTTGGCTCGCCCAGGGTAGCTCGGGTGGGCGGGTAACCCTCCTACCCGGGCCAACTTTTCTCCATATAAACAGGCCCTTACTTGTTCCCACCGTGGGGACATACCATTCTTTTTTTAAAAAAATGCAAATGCCCGGGGGTTGGCCCGGGGAGGGATGGGCACTGCTGGAATTGACTCGCCATTACACATGATTACAGATAAATGTATAGACAACAAAAATATTAATTGCATGCTTTCTAACACAGCAACATCCTCAGGCCT
Source organism: Dendrophyllia cribrosa (assembly GCA_024195265.1). NCBI lineage: Eukaryota > Metazoa > Cnidaria > Anthozoa > Scleractinia > Dendrophylliidae > Dendrophyllia > Dendrophyllia cribrosa. The sequence goes on along the minus strand of JAJLRJ010000007.1, from coordinate 4,443,683 downwards.
CAAGTTTGATGAGTAAAACTTCTTCCAAGTATCTAAATATTTTAATTTACAAATATTAGAAGATCTAAATTTTACCGAAATTATTTGACACTAGATTACCAAACAAACACTGTATTTGGCGGCATATGCTTTGCCATGATTACCCATGATCCCCAAACACGCGCGAAGTCCTCTATTGCTGAATTTCGTGATTGCCTAAATTTATTTGTTTCGTTTGTTTATTTCTTTATATTTATCATATACTTACTTACAAATTGCTCTTGCCTTTGCATTGCTACATTTTGTGACTGGCTAAAAAAATCTGGGGCGATTTTTTCAACCAGTCCAAAGTCCGAGGTAAATCAAAACAAATCGTGACTTGCTTGCCAGCACGCGTTTTGCCTCGCATTGGATTGTCTGCGTCTGTTGTAATACCAAAGAGAAAATTAGGTACTTTTTGTTTAAGACACTGAAGCTCTGGTTAAGCGCCGATATCAATGTTTTTCCAAGCGATCGCGAAAGACTGGACTTGATCCATTAGCAACTTATTATTTTTTATCTTATCTTTTAGTTTGCCTTTAGATTTTCCCACGAAATAAAGTTTCAATCTGGGAAGGTTGCAGTGACATGAACTAAACCCTTGACAATTGGGAGGAAATCAACACCGCAATTTTTTTCAATTCTTCACCCGAGCGCACGTTGTTGTTAAGTGCTCTAATATTAGCTCAAGCGTTGTCCTTCCTATATCATAAGTAAGTAAGTTAACTTTAATTTAATTTTTACAGTAACACTATTTACAATTTATCACAAAAGACGAACATTATGAACAATTACTAGTTATTACTGGAAAAGGAGGATAAAGATCTTGCGATAACCATAATGAGGTCGAGTTAGTGTTATCAGCCTTGCGTCTGATAACAGCTACCCAGACCTGATAATTCGTGATATTACATGAAAACGAATCAGTAATAATTGGTTTATCGTACATAACTTTAAAAAAAATGTCAGTATTTTTCGCACGTAAGTTTTTTTACTCGGTTCCATAAAAAAATCTTGCACCGTTGACAAGCTTGGCCCATGTTTTACTATAGGGGAATAAGGGGATTATACATCGTTGCCATTACGCGCGCTGGTTTTATGCAAAAATGATAGGCGCGGCAATTAGAAGAAAAGAAATGAGGGAAAATAGGGTTTGCTTTCATTAACCAAAGATCCAACATTAAAACCAGCAATAGTGCAGCAATAGAGCAGAAAGCGGTAATCGCACATCAATTTTTTTACGCGTACCGGGTGTCACCTGGGCCGAGTTACACGAAAACAAAATAACTGATTGCTTGACAAGAAATAGTTCGTGCGACCATTGCATAAAAATTCGCTCTTTAGGCAATCTCTGCGACGTTCCGCACGAACCAATTTTCAGCCGCGTTCGTGGTCGTCCGAATGCGAACGCCGCGTTCGCGTTCGCGTTCACGGTCGTGTTCGTGTTCATGGTCGTGCTCTGTATAAACAGGCCTTAGCGGACAGCCAGAGCTGGTCTCGAATGTCTCCGGCTTAGGAAAAGTTCACTGTAATACGTCTGGGTTTACGAGTTAGCGTTTTCCCAAATCTATAAAGACCAGACTATAAAACGCTCTTCTAATTGCGATCGTTTTGCGTTGTGTAATCACTCTCAACAATTGTATGTCGTGTAATACAATAATATAATAAGCGAGGCGTAATTAATTATCTTGACGTAACACCTTGTTAGCTCTGAAGAACTAAATTTAAGGAGGGATTACCTAGAAAGGAAAGTTCCGATCTGTAGATTCATTATGGAAAAAATGTCATGAATTATATACGACTCAGGGATCGAGTCTCTGTGTGATTGGATTAATTTGTTAAACTACGAATCCAATTGACTACAAATTGAATGAGCAAAAGTTCATTATTTTCAAAGTTTTAGGATTCCAAGAGTAAGTAAAACTACGTAAGTCCTTTCAGAAGTAAGTTCGATATATTTAAGTGTTATTTTTATGTGTCATGGACACACACTGTACTATATTTCCATCCTTTGTGTAAAATCAGTCTGTAAAATACTTTTATATCGTGGAGATGACGATAAATTGTACTCGCGCGCAAGTTGCACCACGCGCGCGTAATCCCGCGCGTGTCTTGCCATGCCACCCGTGCAGCGCGCTTTTCGCGATTAGTCCACGAATGATATTCGTAACCGAAACAAACTGCTTAAGAATTAATCTCAGGGTAATGAAAGGAGTAAATCCTTTCCGGACTTTCGATTTATTCTGCTATATTGGTAACCCTGATCTTGCAGCAATTAATAGCATTATTGTAAGAAACTCAAAATATCGTTGTTGTCTTCGTCGTTCATCAACCACGAACTTTATCCATCGCCAAAAACCATTTGCCGGAAGAGGTTTATTTACAAAGTAAAGAAGAAACGATATTTTATTAGTTTATCTTGGCCTCTCGTGCCTACGAAGAGGCTTAAAATTGTCCGCTCTCGATCTCGCGCATAAAATTCACTTAGAGAGGTGGGGAGAGTAGAGAAATTCACACGGCATTTGTTCGTAGATCCTCGTATAACATTCGTGACCTCAAAAGCAGATAAAAATCGTTCAGGGATTTCAAGGAAAGAAACATCAACTTAACTTATTTTGTAAACAAAAGGCGTACGCGTTCGCGAGTCCACAAAAAACGGTGAGTCTGTCGAACTTTGTTAATGGCTTCCATTGTTTACCTTTCATGTAAACGGCGTGCAAGTTCAAGTATGGTTTCTTCAATCCAGCCGGATGGAAGTGGAAATACACACATCAATAAAAACTACAACTACAATAAATAGCGACAAAGTAACGAGGTGTTTGTTCGCGAGACTTCTTGTCTGTGATGGTAACACAGCGTGCTAATTGCAGCCTTCATATTTAGACAAGTATCGCTACTCGTGTAATGAAGGAAATGAAGACGGAGAAACCGACACGTTGTTTCCGAGCACTGGTTGAACTTGAGTTAATTGACCGGTAACAGGGTGAAAACTGCTCCGTTTATCTCTAACGAAACAAACTTACCACATGTATTTGTGGAATTTTGGCGAGGACAGACTTGATTATTGACGGCATGCCGTTTTCCTGTCAGTAATAAATCCCTTTTAATTGATGATTAATTGTGCCTTTTGCTTCTTATCTCGCGCAGATCGCTTCAGCAGTTTATCTCGTAGCTTCACGATGAACCTTCCCGATCAGATGAACGTTGGCTGTACGTGCTGAGGTTTTAGAATGCGTCTGAATGAATGAAAACTGACATAATGAAGCTAGTTATCTCGGCGCCGATGTTTTGGGATTTCCACAGATGTAACCTGTGTAACGGAGACTGATTTATTGTCGCTTCCGATCCGCCGATCGCCGAGCTGTTCTTTGGGTGTCCTTAATTGCTGCATTTACCTGAGAAAATGGCCTGTACTTGGCCTCGGTTCACAGCTGTCTTGTTACTGTTTTTATTTACAATTCCAAAGCTTTCAAAACCTTGTATTCACATCCTGCCAGAAGAGGGTGGATGGAAACAAATGAGTGTTGGGGAACGCGCTAAACTTGTCAAAGTTGTGTTCATTGGAAAAGTGGTAGATCTTTACACGATGGACAAATTCACGGAAACCTACGCGGCAGATTTTGAAGTATGGAGGATTTTAAAAGGGAGACAAATCGTGGACGAAGTTTTCAAAATGCACCCGTCGTCAGCAATAAAGGTTTATGGCTTCGGAGAGAAGAGACTGTGCTACTCGCCAGTCAAGCGGGGAGATGTGCATATGGTGCTTATGGTCTATGAACCGGCCTCCCGTTCTCTCGTGGCGCGTTACGACGACATATTCGGCGCTACTGCAGCTCCAACAGCCAGCAACGAGGAAGAGGTTTTACAGGCATTAGGTAAGTAAACGAAGATTTCATTTATTCCTCTTTTCGTATAACACCGATCATTATTGTTATCCTGTGAAAGACTGCTTATCTTCGGCTTGTGCTCCCGCGGTCTTTGCAACAAAAATAGCTTCACACTCACGGACGTCACTTTGCAGAATGTCAAAAACAATCCAATTTATACTCGAGCTTAGCGCGTGGCATAACCTCATCTCGTAAAGTTGAACAAAGGTTGAAATATTGCGCGAAAAGCTAATTAGTTTGAGCTATGATTGCGCTTCATTTAGACTATGTCGCATATGTTGAGTTTACTTTTGTTTTGTTAGACAAAAGAATGTTTCCTGAACGTCAGTGCGCGAAAACAAACTCGAAAATTTGGGTTTTCGTTTACGCTCGTGGCAGAAATAAACGTGCATCTATCAATCAAATTGAGATAACAGAGAAAAAAACAAATGCAAGACAGCAAGAGTCGATTTTACGGTATATGTATTCTTATCATACAGAACAAGAGAGTTTTTGACGCCTCATAAATAACCTTTCTCGGAATGTCAAAGCAGTCCTGGAACTGAACACAATGTCACCATCTGCTTTTTTCAGTGAATTTTAACGATAACACATGTGCAATTTTGCGTTTGGCGATTGCAATCATATTTTAAAGAGAAAATATTCGCAAGATTTCACCTGTTTGAAGGAAGGGGTCAAGCTGATGTGAAACACACCATAACAAGCCCGCGGTTAACGTTATCGAAGTAGTCATCACGGGTTTATTTTTCACGCCTATGGTGGTGTAATACAGCTCTACACAGAAGCGACATGAATGCCCTCCCGCACGTATGTTTAATCGCCCTCCTGCGCGAGAGCCTGTCAACAAACGGCCAATCCACTTTATGTTCGGTTTTGGCGTTGTTATCTAGCACGCTTTCGGTAATTATGGATGAAAAGCTTTTTATGACCGAATGACAGAGCTATTTTGTTTCAGCAATTTCCGGAATAGTTTCTCTTGTAAAGTTTGTTTTTGGAGGTATGACAGAGATAAGAAACCTGCGAGAGTTGGTAAGCGATCCTTTTTAACCCACTTGACATTGTGCCGATTGGACAGAGCAACTTCGGTGTTTTGCTTGAGGAAGAAAATTGATTACCCAAACACGGCAGCCTTAGCCGTAACAAGGCCATCGAAAACAATATGTGATACCCTGAAGCTGCTGCCGATACAATACTTCTTACCCATTTATATCGTTTTATTAAGAAAATGGAGATTTATTGGCTTCCAGGCGTTCCAGCTTAATTGGATGCTCTCTTGTGCAAACTAATGATTGACGTGTTCTTGTCTTGGAACTGGGCTAAACTATGTTGTCACCAATACCTTGTAATATACTGATAATTTTCCTTTCTTCAGTTTCCTGTCATATAATAAGCCATGCTACATCCACGAGCTACATCAACGAGCCTTAGATCCATCAGTTTCCCATGAATTCCTTTCGGCTTTCCTGCCACTTAAAATGAAAGAACTATGCGCCATTGTTGTTTAATACCATCGATCTTCTCGCCTCATAACTCGCGGCACGTTCGACGTTCTCTGTTCTATTAAAATGGCGATCTGTAATCCATCTTTATCTCATGTGGAGCCACACTGTCTCTTCTCTTTAACAACATAGCGGATTAACTCAAACTTAGTTAGTGTAGTAATCCTCAGGTGATGAACAAATATATAGAGCGGTAACACCACCGTGGCGACAGCCAGGCCGCCATCTCGGTCGCCATGTTGGCTATTTGTGATCCCTGCTAGGTGTTGGGAAGCGAGTGAAAAACGCGGCTAGAAAATTAGTCCCCCAATAAAACGTCTTGCAAGTAGCGAAACATCTTTTTCTGTTGTGCTTTCGCTACTCATACGAGTGTTCTTGAAGGAAAAAAGGCGAATGCTCTCGACGCGTCATGTAAGGCGTAGGGGACTGTCCCGGGTTGAGATTTAATACTGTACAATTTTATAAACCTTATTTTTGAGAGCCAATATCATGTTCAGCCGCCTGCTTTGTTGTTTGTAAGTAGGCTTAGTTATTTTTGTGCCTTCTGTGGGATACAAGAATGTTTTTGTGTCAAACAGATAAAAGAGAAAGTCTTGACCTACTCCGAGAGCGTAAAAACTGAAAATGCGAAAAAGGAATTCGTAAAAGTAGGCTCGTAACTAAAGTCGAATACCATACCGTAATTCAAACATGTTAAATCCATTATTCAAAGCAATTTCCTTTGTTAAAGAACTGAAAAGAATATTTTAACTCGTTAACTATTGTTTGTATATCCGGACCTCAAAGAAGAGAAAGTAAGCTTAGATCTTTATTTTGGGAAACACTTAGAAAACGAGCTATATTTTACTAGAATAGTAGGTGGCTTTGCAGGATATTAAAGAAAAAAGGGGAAGATTTATGAATCCAATTTATCAAAAATAATAAGTGAAATGTTAAATTTAAGCTTTTATATCCTTCTTTTATCGACTTTGTCAGTGTCTGTTCTGTAGAAGGGGCCTAAAAAGTATTATAAGCTTCAAGTATTCTCGGTCGCGACTTACGTACTGAATTTGCAATGATTTTATTGAAACAGTTTTTTTTTGCGGTTTTTATTTATTTAGTACCCCAGAATTATCTGCAATAACAATACAAAGTCAATAAATTTAACCGAGTTGTGGTGAACTACTTGTGGTTGAGGGCAAGCAAAATTTAAGCCCGAAAACTTTCGAAATATGTACCGCAAGAAAGATTTGTGACAAATCCATAAGCTTGCTAAAATTACATATCAAAAACCGTGACTTTTTCCTTCTTTGATACTAATCCATCGGCAATCTTAGAAAACAGAAATGAATTTCCAATAATTTCAGTTAATTTCATCTCAAGTAGATTTTCGAAAGATGTATTGCCTAATTCTTGATAACGTTGTGAAATCCAATTACCTACATTGTATTAAAATCGCGGACGGAATGTGTTAAAAAAAAGTTTCCGAAAATTCCGTAGGATCGTTTTAATGCTGGAATGAGAGAATAGAATCGATTTATTTTATATTACGTACGAAGTTTTAAGAGGTTTTATTTCCTGCAATTTGTGGTTTATCTTGAATTCATATCGCACAAAGAAACAACTTTACGCAATCGTTCCTCTATAGAAAGAATCTGAAAAAATGCGCTAGGTTTTCCAATTGCTATAGATTTACGGTAAGTGCTTATCGAGATTTTAGATTGAGTAAGCTGGTCACACTCATGTCTTTATAATCGCGCGACGTATTCCTTCTTTCCCACTTTCCTAGCCCCGATGTAAATTACTTCGGGCGCTTATAGTGAACAATAAAATGTAGCCTTTATTTTCCTCTCCCAAAACCTGCTTCTGTTAAAGCCGAGGGAACGCGCTTCTTACTTCCGTAGGAGTCTCAAAGTACGTTCGTTATAAATCACCTTATGCTGTGCAAGTTCATGGTTTAAAATAAGTTCGGCAAAACTCGTTATTTATCTCCAAAAAATCGCTAATCTAAGGGATGCACTAGCTTTTGCAGAAGCAGGTCCACTGTCATGTCAATGTGTTCCATGACTCATCGGACTTGTAAATTTAAAGGCGCGAACCTCAGTTTAGAAATGGTAGAGTTTTATCACAAAACTTCTGTGCTTTCGCGCGTTTTTCGAAAAAGACTATAAAGCAAACAAAATTAGGAATTTGCGTAAACATGCATGACACAAATCTGCAAGTTCAGATGTAAAATTAAATAAACTGGTCCCTTACATTGTTGTAGCCGGAGATATGGATCCGGCGTCCACTGGCTGTTATCTACATCCCCACGCTTATCATGTTCTTTATAGCGCATTTGTGTCCTCGTGTAGGCGAAGTCGAGCTACGATAAGAACTTCTTATGAAAAGGATCGACTTGCTGTATTGAGTGTGTACATGAAATCCTTAAGTGTGACCATTTAAATCAAAGCTATTGAGCAGTACATTCCTGTGGTACTGTTTATTATGCTGTACAAGGTGGTTCTAACTTTTGAGTCTGTGGATGAAATCCTAAAGTGTGACCATTCAAATGAAAGCTTCTGAGCAGCACTTTCCTGTGGTACTGTTTATTATGCTCTCAGCCAAGAGCATGCAGTTGTCGACCAGCGTTTCCAACCAAGCATTATTTTCCTCTCCGTGAAATTAAACAGTGACCAATCTAAGGGTTGTTTTCTCAAGGGGTGAACGCATACGGGAAAACTAGCGTTAACGCAAAATTGCCACTGATCCGAGTAGCGTAATACGTTAAAAAGGTTTTTCTGCTATGCATGTATCGAAAAACTAACGATTTTATCAAATGGTAAACAAATTTATTTCGTTGCGTGCATGCACGAGTACATTATATTTTAAATAGAGCCCACGCCCACACGGCGTGCACTAACAAGGGCGTTTTCTTTTTTTTCTGGATACAAAGAAGTACAGTCTTCATATAGATAGGGAAAGAAATGGTGTGTCTAGGAATTTTTGTTGGGTTGTTGTCATAGAACACCATTGGCGCCATAATTTAGAGCAAAATCTCTGATTTTACGTACAGCTGGAATGAATCTGTAATCTGTACAGCCAGTTTCAGACGTGCTCATCATCTTAACCCTAACTCCCAAGAGTGCTAAAAATCGAAATTCAAGAAAAATCCCAAATTTTATTTTGTAAAACATTGAAAAACAAATGGTACCATGCAAAAGTACTGCCGAAGAGGTTTCATTTGAATGGTCACACTATAGGATTTCATCCACAGACTCAAAAGTTAGAACAAATGGTACCATGCAAAAGTACTGCTGAAGAAGGGTTCATTTGAATGGTCACACCATAGGATTTCATCAACAGACTCAAAAGTTAAAACTACACTACATGTCCCCATTATTGACTCTGGAAGTGAGAGAGTTAAACTGCGCTATATTGAGTGAGGTTAATTCACAGATGCATCTTTTTACTGTATCGTTCTTTATATTGCGTGCTCTTTAGCAAACTGAATGCTCGGACGCGGGGTACAACATCGCGCTGAACATGGCGCTTAATTTCTAAGACCTTCAAAGTTTGACTCCGCAAATTGTTCTTGGCAAAATGAAGTATGTGATAGACATGCTGAAATTTGTTTCGCGTAATGATGCTCTGTGTACTTTCAGCAAAACGGATCAAAATCCATTTCCTTTGGACGGTGGGTAGCTATTTAGCTTTTAAAGGGTTGTACCCTCCCCTTTTCATTTTTTTCCTGCTGCACAAAGAGGGGCCTCCTCGTCAGTTTTGTTCTAAGCCAGACATCCTTAATGCAGATTAAAGGAAGAACCCACACAAGAACCCTTTGAGCATAATGAAATTAATGAAATAGAGAATAAACGCTAGCAATTAAACTCTATAAAACGTATTAAAACCGTAAAACCAAAGACTATTAGCGCACAGATGCTAAGAACTGTATATTGTGTACGTAGATTAAATTTCATTGCGCAAAATTAATGATGTTATATTTAGAGTCTCTTTGATGTACTTCGGCAAACCAGTCCAATTTAACTGTCGTCAATATTGAGAAATAACCCAGGCTATCAATATTATAAGCCGTAGTCCTGGTTAATGTTCTCGGGTAGAAAGAAAGTTGCAGAGTGTAATCAACAATTTGGCAACAAAGGTGTTCTTCGTCTTACACTTAATAGCTTACAAAACCTGAAATATCTCGCAAAAGAAAATCTAAAATTGCAATGCTTAAAACTTAAGGTGAAGAACATTCTCAATTAAGACGCTGACGCGTTTAGTTTTGACAAAGTTATTGTTTCATGCAAGTCTTAGTGGATAAATTAACCTCTTAAACAAGATCGATTACTTATATCTGTATAGACTACTGACAAGACCTATTAAAACTACACTGAGTTTTGCGAATGTTTTTAGAAGAAGCCCAAGGTACACGAAGGTAGGACATCTTCGTATTGTCGTGAAACTGGCCTACATGTAACTAACCTACAAGAATGTGCTTATCGTGATTATCAATATACTGAACAAACCGCCTGATATCGGGTTCTATGACCGCACTTCAGATTCTAATAAAAATCGAACCGCCCCATATGGCATCTAAAGATCAGTTTAATAACCCTTTCAGTCTCTAGCCAAACCTCGAATCGATTAATAGTTTTGGAGCCGGTGGATGTAATCCTTACGTGAAACCATATCCTACTGTTTAATTTGCTGTACAATGTGTTTCCAACTTTTGAGTCTGTGTATTAAATCTTTAAGCGTTAAACAGTGCTTCTCTTTGGTACTGTTTATTACGCTGTACAAGGTGTGGTCATCTGACTTTTGAGTCTGTGGGTGAAACCCTAAAGTGTAACCATTCAAATGAAAGCTATCTATAGCAGTACTTTCCTGTGGTACTGTTTAATTTGCTGTACAAGATGGTTCTAACTGTTAAGTCTGTGGATTAAATCGTCAATCGGTGATCATTCAAATGGATGCTATTAAGGCAAAGCAGCACTTTGCTGATCGTTTTAGATTCATGGGCACCAAAACATTTTTGACATTCTTTAAAATCCTTTAATAGCCAACCACGAGTAATTTGAACATCAAATTTTACTTTATACTGATATCAATACAAGTTTGCTAAACAGACAGGTGATGAATGCAAGAAAACGGGCACTTTTTCCTTGCCTAAAAGTTAAAATATTGTTAGAATACAATCTTCGATAAAAGGGATGAGATATTCCGTGATTCTGTATAAAAGCGAAAGAGACCTTAAGAAAAGCTCGTTCTTTGACTCTTCTATGAGCGATTTTTTAAAAGTATGTTTAATTTTTGTTAGTTGATAGGTTTGTTGAAACTCTCAACTTCAGATTGTCAGAACATTGTTTGCGCGGCAAAAATGTTAGGAATGACAACTGCGACCTTCATGTCGGAAAGCTATGTTCATGAGTTGGTTTTGTTTCACTTTAATTTAAGGGGTCAAAAAAGCGCGGAAAAGAGTGTAGAATTCTACAAAATTGGCAACACATTTTTGGAGTAAGGTTATTAAAATACACAAGCAGTCCTTTTCGTATCCTCTCTGGTGGTCTTGGCTTTGTTGAGTTTACCTCAGTTCCCGTGAACTCTTGAACTCTCTAATGAGATGTTTTCCGGCAAATTGATATTAACAAAAATCCGAGATTTCCTAACAATATGATTTCCTCGAATGCTGATGGCTGTGGATCTTTAAATGTTATCAATCTAGTCAGGAAGTACAGTAAACGCCGTTTTGTATCTGGGAACACAGCAGGCTAATTAGCAAACGTGTTCTAAAGCGCAAGCATTCCTTACATCTTTTAATTCCAGAGTTAACAGTGTGTAAAGCTTTTGCCTTTTTTTGGGGGGGGGGGGGGGGGGGGGGGGTGGCTTTGCTTGTACAGGCTATTTATTTGAAGAGCTGGATTTTTAATTGTTGTGATTGAAGCGCGTTTTGTCGATGAAGACGTTTCCATGTAAAGACTGAAAGATAATTTCCCCATGATCAATTATATAAAGTTCTTGAGATCGGTTTCACACTTATTCTTGCGGACCCAAGAACATGGACATCACGACATAAACAAAAGACATAAAGAAAAGATCCTTTTTTTTCCTTATGTCGATATGTTTGTGTCATCATGCCAAGTATGTCGTTTTGTTGTGTTGTTCACACTAGTCACATAAAACATCTATGTAAGTTGTGTTTTGCATTTGCGAAAAGGCGCCAGTGTGAACCAGGGTTTAGTACGCAGTATGTCGCAGTACGTGTTGACGACGCTCAATGCTCTTGTCCGATGTTACTTTTCAAATCTAGTTTGCGCACATCAAGGGTGGCTAGACCTTCATCGGTATTAAGTGCTTTGTTATCAGTGCATGGAATCTGACCAGCTCGAGTCAAGGCCAGGGCAGATCTTATCAGTCGTTTCCGAGTGCTTCGCATGCGGGGACAAATATCACAATAGTTTTTAAGCGCAAAGCCCTGTTCTTTTTCAGTTAAAGCTGCTTTTCAATTCAGTGATCCCCTTCAGTTGGTCCTCAAGGAATTGTTTTTAAGAAGATTATCGAAGTTTTTATTACCCCTCGGTATATCTCCAGAGTTAAACATAATTTCGAGTTAAATGACGGTTACAAGTTTAGAGGTTGATTATGCATTCCGCAGTGCGGGGATATCATTCTCCCTGTAGCCATCAGTATTTATTAAATTAGGAGGCTGTACATGGTGGCTCTAACATTTTCGGTGGATGAAATCCTAAAGTATGAAAGTACGAAAACGAAAGCCATTTCAAGAGCAGTCTTTTCATTTCGTACTGTTTGTTTTGGGAAGTAAGTGTGCAGAGTATTTTTGAAAATTTCGTGTTTGCTTGTTACGTCTGTTGCTTGTCGATCCTTTTCGTGTGATTTGTGTTGCATTGTAAGACTTATATTAAAGGTCAACGTCTCAGTGCTGACGCAAAATCGATTTACTGACAAGATAATCGTGTTTACAGATCCATGTAAATTCACGCAATTTCAGTATGCAATCTGAAAAAGCCTGGTAGTTTTTCAGTTTCCAATGAATTTTATTAAGAACAGCTTATTAATGCCCTTGATTTGGAGAGAAATCTTCAGTTGTTTTTTCACACTGTAATGTGTTGTCATTTGCACCGAAGGATACTGACGTCATGAATCAATGAAAACTTTGAAACTTGTTTCAAAATCCTTAAGTTGTCTAAGCCACTTATTGCAATAAAATTAGAAAAACACATGCCAAAGTATATCATAACTTGTAAAATCTCTATTATTATTGCGTGTAAAATTTCACTAGAGCTATGTGGTTACTTTTATCATTATTTTTACAAACAAGCTTATTTGGATTAATTTAATGATGAAAATGTTAACGTGTATTTACTTTTCTATTTTTTCTGTTTGTTTTGTACGCCCCTTTTTGTCAGGCATTCTCGCTCTGTAAACACGTAAAGTGCTATGAAGTTATGAATTTGTCTGTAAACAAATATTAACAGGAAACAAACAAATTAAAGTACTACTCAAGGATTTCATCCACAGACTGAAAAGATAGAACAACCTTGTATAGCATAATAAACAGTACCACAGGGATGTACTGCTCAGTAGCTTTCATTTGAATGGTCACACTTTAGGATTTCATCTACAGACTCAAAAGTTAGAACCATCTTGTACAGCATAATAAACAGTACCACAGGAAAGTACTGCTCAGTAGCTTTCATTTGAATGGTCACACTTTAGGATTTCATCCACAGACTCAAAAGTTAGAACCATCTTTGTACAGCATAATAAACAGTACCATAGGAAAGTAATGCTCAGTAGCTTTCATTTGAATGGTCACACTTTAGGATTTCATCCACAGACTCAAAAGTTAGAACCATCTTGTACAGCATCATAAACAGTACCACAGGAAAGTACTGCTCAGTAGCTTTCACTGATTTGAATGGTCACACTTTAGGATTTCATCTACAGACTCAAAAGTTAGAACCATCTTGTACAGCATAATAAACAGTACCACAGGGATGTACTGCTCAGTAGCTATCATCTAAATGGTCACACACACTGAGGATTTCATCCACAGACTCAAAAGTTAAAACCACCTTGTACAGCATAATAAACAGCACCACAGGAAAGTACTGCTCAATAGTTTCATTGCAATGGTCACACTTTAGGATTCCATCCAGAGATTCAAAAGTTAAAACCTCCTTGTACAGCATAATAAACAGTACCACAGAAAAGTATTGTTTAATAGCTTTCATTTGCAAGGTCGCGCTTAAGGATTTAATACACAGACTTTAAAGTTGGAAACACATTGTACAGCAAATTAAACAGTCTAAACAGTAAGATATGGTTTCACGTTAGGGTTACATCTACGGACTTTAGAACTATTTAACTGATTCAAGGTTTGGCTGGAGACTGAAAGGGGCGGTTCGATTTTTATTAGCATCTTGCGTCCACATTGAGAACCAAGAGTTAAAACAATACCACATAAAAGTGTTGGATTTAGGAACTGAAGATCGACAGTAGTCCCACATGAATCTTTTGTCTCAAGTTGGACCACAGGAAGCAAGTTCATTGCTAATGACCACACTCAGTGCAGATGTTTAGACTATTAAAACAGAATTTCAATGGTAACGTTTGGCCCATTTCACTACCTCGATATTTTCGGAGACTCTTCTATAGTCACGGAATCTTTTGATTGCATTTCAACCGTGCTGTTTTAGATTCATAAAATAACCAATGCAGATGTTTAGAAGTTAAGGCTGAAAACTGCATTTTGCTCCATCGTTGCGGAATTTGTTACGAGCAGCGTATGACTCATTTCAATCCTTACTTGCTGGGGACCCTTTTATAGTCACGAAAAACGAAAGTTTTGTTTCTATTACAATTACAGTATCCTGAATTATCCTTTTTTGATTCATAAAATAACTAACGACATTTTTCGGTATTAGTTTCAAGCCTTAAGACTTTTTAAGCCGCAGATGTTTTTAAAAAACACACATAATGCGGATGTTTTGACGTTGGAAATGTCTCTTAAAATTCTTATCAGCGACTGGGCACAAAAAAGGTTCCCCAGGATAACTTATGTAAACATTTCGTAAACAACTTTTACACGCAATCGTCCTTCTGTTTGTAAAACAGCGCAATTCGTCTCCCAGGCTGGTTCATTAAATGTCAAATTACTTGAAAGCTAAACTGTAATTTACTGGTGACGTTAAGTTAAATTATCATGGCTTAATCCTTTCATGGCCATAGTCAATTATGAAGGCATGCAGTGTAGTTCTAACTTTTTAAGTCTGTCTACGGCATCCTATGATGTGACCATTCAAATGAAACCTCTTTGGCAGTACTTTGGCATGGTACTATTTGTTTTTCAATATTTTACAAAATGAAATTTGCATTATGATTTTTGGCACTTTTAATAGCGCTTATTTTGTCCTACCCTATACGTGCCCCTTCTCCCATAAGCGGACACTCCTGGGAAGCAGACACTTGAATGTTGTCTCAAGGGCATGGTGTCCGCTTACAGGAGGATTCTACTGTACTGCTGCCAGGTCGTGATAACACGCCCGACAAGTGGACAACAAGAGCGACAAAAGTTCAATATATCCTCTCAATGAATAGTGCTCACAATCGAAGCCCGGGGAAATGAGAAAATAAACAACAACAACATAAGAACCGTACTGTGCTGTACTGCTAAGAGTGAAAGGGGAAAACTCTCGAGAATTTTGTTTTTATGTTGAAGGTCTTGAAGATTTGCTCAATAGATGTAAATGTGAACATGGTAATCATTTCCTCTTATCTCCCGGCTTCGCGTGCCAGCTCAATGTCTAATGAAGATAATTTAATTTGTGCCTCTCGTGTGGTAACACGCAAACAGAACGTTGCCAAAACGCTTCAGGGTTTCTTAACTCAAGAGTTTAAATGATGTTATCCTAATCTCTATTCTTTTACAGTTTAATTTTATCTCTCCCATGCTGAAAAAAAAAACACATAAAAGTTACTACGTTGCCAAAACGTTTCGGTTTCTTAACAGAAGAGTTTAAGTGATGTTGTCACATTCTTAATCCTATTACAGTTTATTTTTTTCTCTCCCATGTTGCAAAAAAATAAACCATATAAACTACTGGGTTGTGGGGGGATTTTATGGCAATTTTTCACAGTTATTTGTTTACATAAGTAACCAAAAACAGTGAGTGCGAATAGGGGCAAAAGTTAACGAGATTGGCGCAAATTGGTGGTTCAGTTAGATGAAAGTGTTATTTTCCGTAGTAATGAAACAAGAGCTTTTTGGGCGTACAACACATGTTTGTAGCGAATTCCTAGACCTGAGATCATTCATCCAAATGCGTAATAAATGAAAACATGATGTGGCTACACCTACATCCTTAACTGAAACTTCCGTACAAATTTCTTCCTTATTTGGTTAACGGGAAATCCCCCAAACAAAATTGTTACAAAAGATGTTTTTGAAATTTATAAGGCTGAGTTTGTCTTTTGGTAAAAGACCATCAGGAACTCTCTTGTTCTGGGTGAGAGCTTTCGTTTTGTGTTGCACAGGGAGGCTTGAACAATTAAAGCAGTTCAGCGGTGGAGTTCAGTTAACATATGCTACAGGGCGATGTGTTTGACGCCGTTTGGTTTTAAAAACTTCCGGTTGAGTTCGTTTAAAATAACTTAAGATTTGAGTTAACCGGCCAATATCCGAAATATTGTGACGACGGCAACTTTCAGCTGTTTCTTGTTAAGACCGTTTAATGTTCCAAAAATGTTCGTTTGGTCTAGTTCCATTGTGGTGGGACTTTTCCCAGAATTGTAGAACAAAGAGCAAGGAACTAGAAAAACGAAAGTTCCTTTACAATTAGAACGCGAAGTTACGATTGGAGAACACTGGATCTCTATTAAAAACGAGTGGTTTACTCTTTGTGGCAAGCATAATACGTGACATCCACCGGGTAGAGCAGGATGAAGGGAGTTGCAAATGTCTTATGCTTTCCAATTAAAGATTAGAGTAAACCAACATCCGGAATATTACGATAACGGAAGTTTTCATCTGTTACTTATTTAAAGCCGTTTAAGGTTCCAAAACTTTTAAACGGGCGCCAAGAATGCCTCTAACGGAACGCGCAGAGTAAATAACCTAAAACACGAGGTTTCAAAGAAGACGAAGTGGAATGGCGAAAAGCCTCATACGCAAATCGAGACGTCACCAAAGTTTCGACCCGCGGTGCACCCTTCCCCGAGTTTCGCGAGGTTCTGCGAGACACGTATTTCTAGTATATAAAGTGAAAAATAGATACGAAATTTTGTTATCCATGGGTATCATATATCTCGCGTGGATGACCCAAAATTGTCGGAAGAAATTTAATAGGAGCCTACCGCGATGCACGGTCATGCACGCGTATGTGGATTGTCTCCCTATACTGCGCCCACGCGCGCGCTCGAATGCCCTTTTCCCTTCCAACACACGCGCTCGAATGACCCTTTCTCTTCCCACGCGCACGCTCGAATGCCCTTCTTCCTTTCCACAAGCGCCCACATAGGCCCAGGGGGTACTCCGGTTTTAAAGTGACGGGCATGTGTGAATAAGAGCAAAAATCAACACCCAAAAAAATCCCTAGGACTTCCAGCAAAACCCAATAAAATCCCCCGAACCAACATTAAACCCAAAAAAGTCCCATGCTGTTTTTCAAACCGTAAAAATACCCAGAAGGGATTAAAAGATATAACAGGTTTGGTTGTATTACATACCTAGCACTACGCGGGCACTACGCACGGCAACAATTTTTAACTACGATCTTCATATTGTTTTTAATCCTCCCAAAAAAATCCTACTATACTCAAGCCACCCAATAAAATACTTGTCAAAATGTTCTTACCCTGGAATCGAAAGTTTCAAACCCCAAAAAATCCTTTGCTCATCGCCGCCACTTTAAATCCGAAGTACCACTTTCCTGAGCACGTAGAGTGTCTTCCACGCTAAACTCTAAACGTTTCCTTGTGTGCTCTCGCGTGTACTTTGGAAGTAACACGAAATAGCTTCGTTGTCTTAGTTGCCAACAGCCAACAATCAGACCGCATATAGAAACTCGCTTATAACATAAAAATATTGTATGACATGTAGGTTGGAAGCCTTGGTCAAGTTGGAGTACATGCAGCAAGAACTGTGATGGTGGCGAACAAACTCGCACGAGAGTGTGCTTTGCCGATGAGTGTGATGGAAACACGCGGGAAACGAGATCGTGTAACATGTACGAGTGCTACGGTATGTAATACTTCCCCTAATAAGAGGAGCAGGATGATACTGAGGGGTCTAAACTTCCGATGTCTTTATTCCTTATTATTCCCGGTATCCTGTCTCCTTCCTTGGCAGTTTCCGCCACTTAAAAATCTTCTTTGCTATTTGCGCAATATACAGTCAAACCTCCACTTACGGACACCTCTATAACACGGACACCTCTATAATACAGACACCTCCAAAATACGGACACCTCTATAATACAGACATCTCTATAATGTGGACACTTGGGTCTGCCCCTTTGGTGTCCGTATTATGGCGGTTATACTGTACACATTTTGTTTCATTTCTCCGATTTCCTACAACCGTCTCAAAAATGCCTCTCGGATTCCTTCTCCCCTCGACCGCAAGTTGATTGTTGTTGCTTTGCCATACCCGAATTAAAAAAAATTAAAATAGACTCCTTCTGGTTGACATCTTAGTTTGGTTGATAAACCATGTTTCCCGGAATATTACTCAATAGTTGTTAGTCAACTGTTTCAGCCGAAAGCGATTTGAAATTGTTCTTCTTTGATTGGTCCCACTAGAACACGACCTACTATCAAAAAAGTTCTATTAATTTTGCTATTTAGGAGATAACTGGGTCATATCTTTACAAAATACTCTTTTTCAGGTTTGAAGGACATTGTTCGACAAGTTCGAGAGGAGCAAAAACCACCCGCATCAAAAAATACGAACATTAAACTGAGTAATGGACAAACGCCGTCATTAGATGTCTCTAAAGTGTTTCGTTATTATTTTCCTGGAGAGTTCTCCATTCTTATCACCTTTCGAGTCATGAAGCTTACAAACGTCTTTCTGGTAGCGATGTATGACTATCGCAAAACTATGACTCTAGGAGTACGAATAACGCCAGACAACTTAAGTTTTGAGTTTGAAAAAAACTCTCTTTTGCTTAATGATCATTGGTCGTTGGAATTTCCGGTTAAAGTGCGCAAGGAACTGTGGAGCAGTGTCAGTATTAGTGTCCAGGAACGAGAAGTCACGGTCTATTCGAACTGCAAGAAGATTGGGACAAAGAGCTTGCAAGGGAAGTTTTCATTTATTCCGGACTCGTTGGGTGAAATTTCCCTCGGCAAACCGCTGGCTGTATCCTCGATAGAGAGTTACGAGGTGAGCTCTGTCTTCATTATAGTTATCAACATCAAGTTTATCCTTTAAGCGCCAATTCCAAGGAGTCAGGCGATAAGAATTAAAAAATGCATCATCTAGGGGATATCGGATGCTTAAGTTAAACCGAAAACAAATCATTGGGAAATAAAAATAGACGGCAGACTGATCGCAACAACAACGTGAAGAAATCGGGAAGAAAGAAACTAAAAAAGCTGAAAAGTGGAGCGTTTTTATCTAAAACTGAGGTGTTTTTAAATCTCCGTCGAATTTACTACTGAGACAAGCAGTAATCAGAGATTTTGGAGACGCGTTTGAAGGAATTTCCGGCGGAAATGAGCCCCTGAAAAAAAATCAATAGGGGCGGCCATTTGGAAGACTGGACACCAAACAATCTCAAATTTTTCTGCACGTAAGGCACAGGGCAACCAACACGAAATTAGGATTGCGTTCTTCGAACGCGAAAAGCGTCCCACTTATCTCGTACCCAGTATCCCTTGACACATTTCAGTACAGCAACATGAATCACGAATGAGATCTGGGTACGGTCCAAGCTTTGACGTTTGATTTTGACAAACCGTTTTTTTTTTAATTTATTTAACCACGGGCAATTGACCACTCCGAAAAATACCATAATACTCTTTATGTGCAGGCTCAGCCTCACCGGGATGTAATTATTCAAGTCTCCTTTGTTAGAATGGCACAATGGAATTCAGAGTACATGTAGGAACGCTAGGACGTAGCATCGTGTGTTCGCATACAAATGTGCACCGTATGCAAATTGCCACGAAGTTGAAGCATAGCACGAGCAGTTCGTGCTGAAAACAAAATAAATCGGAAAAAGTGAGGCTTACATCAAGCACCACCCAAACCTGCACTTTAAAGAGTATTATGATATTTTTAATAGTTTCTGGAATGAGCAATTCATCAGCTATTTACAGAAAGATCAAACTATAACTACCGGCACAACTATAACTATAACTATAACTATGAACTACACTATATTAAAAATCTACTTCCCGTGAATGCCGTGCCTCAGAGAGCTTTGCGGATTGCGCGTTTGAACCGGCGACCCGAGGGATTCCGCGCACCTAGCCTCGCAAGGACGGCGCCCGACCACCCAAAACGAGAAAACGAAAAACGGACTTTGAGAAAGTCTAGGAATTGTGTAGCAAAATAGTTAACAACTATTCACCGAAGTAGAGGTGGCTAGTGATGGTATTTACCGAGCCGCGAAACGGAGAGGTTAATATCCACCACTGGCCACCGACATTGTCAACGATTACAATTTTCGCGCGCAAATTGCTTGGAGGTGAATAGCACTTGCTATCCCGGGTTTCAGTAACCAATCAGAGCACGCCAACAACACTATTCACTGTTTTAGTATATACTAATACGAGTTATTCCATATGATTCAATCGGAAAATTTCGTTTCATTTTACAACAATCAGCCAGGATAGTTGTTTCATTAGTATTTTCGTCCAACATTTCATATGTATTTGGACGATCAATCCCGCTCGAAGAAACTTGTTCCTCTTTCAACTTTGAGTCTGTTTTCAACTAACTCAACGCATGTTTTATTACGTTTCTTTTGCAGATAGAAGTGAGCGAGATGTATTTCGTTCCAGATCCCGGTGCTTCCAAAGAACAATGCGAAGTTAAAATGTTTAAACCAGTGAGTAAATGAAGTGTTAAAGGAGATTTATCGTTTCACCCTTAACTCCCAAGAGTGCCACAAATCAAAATTCATGAAAGAAAAATCCCAAATTTCATTTTGTAAAATATTGAAAAACAAATGGTACTATGCAAAAGTGCTGTCGAAGAGATTTTATTTGAATAGAGGTTTTGCACGGCAGCCATGTTGCATGGCAGGAACATAGATTATTTTCCCTATGGGAAAGAATGTTCTTTCTAATGCAAAACATTTCATTTGTTCCTGCCATGCAACATGGCTGCCGTGCAAAACCTCTATAGTCACACCATAGGATTTCTTCCACAGACTCAAGTTAGAACTACACTACATGTCTCCATAATTGACTCTGTGAGTGAAAGGGTCGAACAACAGAAAATATGTAGGTGTTTATATTAAGGGTGCGGTTCAAAAACAAAAGACTCGCCAGTTATTTTCTGAATCACACATGAACGCAAAAAACAAACAATTATATTTCTACCAGGAGCCATAATCGGGGTCTCCGATTATGGCTCCAGATTTCTACTTATGGATCGGAAAATGATTAACTGGATCAACCAATCAGCTGGATCAATCAATCAGATTACATGATCCACTTCATTTAGGCAGTGCGCGGCACAAAAGTTTAAGGGAGAATGTTCCGGCTGAAATATCGTGTTTTCATGATTATGTTCAGGAGCTTGCTTTTATCTTGTTTATTATCTTAAAATGGGAAGAAAAAATCACCAAAAGCGATGAACGCAAGAAATGTGAAATAAAAAGACAAAATAACGACCAAAAAACTCAAAATTCCACCATAAAGGAAGCTTGTGATTTCTTAAATGCCTGTCGCGAAATCAAAATTGATGAACTGTAATCCACTTCCATCCTTGTAATCCTGCACTTTTTCTCCAAACTACTGCTTCTGTTTTGCTCTATAGAATCTTTTTATCCAATTTAGTTGTGTATTTGGTCGCATTTGGCGATATAACATGGAAATGAGGTTAGCGAACCTTTGTTAATTCGGCGGGATAGTGTCCCTTATAAGGACATGACACCAAAAAACAAAACCCGCTGGAGTCATGTTAACATAAGCTGATGCATGTCATTTGTACTGACAGCTAAAATCAGAAATCAGAAATGGAAAAATTACAAGTCGAACAGTTAACTTCTGTAAATTATTAATTGTTGTCTTTTAATCAGAGCGGTTTTTAACTGATTTGTCGAAAGTAATTTGGCTATTGCTTTGGTTTTGCATTGCTACACTTTTCAACAAATTAGAAGTAAAATTAAAACCAATCGTGACTGAAGGTGTTGTTACATGAGTCAATTTTTTTCTTAAGACATGCAACGCAACGTTGACGAGAGCATTGCGACACAAGTTGCAGATTAAACGTTACGCGGTCTCAACTAATATCGAAACGCTGTAAAAAATAAAGAACTGTTTAACTTTTTCAGTACCTCACAACGCAATTCTTGCGAGTGATGAGAGGCGGCTGTATTCGCAGGCTTGTGTTTCTCGCGCTTGGCGGCGGCTACTGACATGTATTTGCTTCTGACCTCTGTTTGGCTCATTGAATCGTCTCATCTGTTGTAACTGTTCACACACTCGTGTTTCCCGCGCTTGGCGGCGGCTACATGTATTTGCTTCTGACTTCTGATTGGTTCATTGAATTGTCTCGTCTGTTGTGACTGTTCACACACTCGTGTTTCCCGCGCTTGGCGGCGGCTACATGTATTTACTTCTGACTTCTGATTGGTTCATTGAATTGTCACGTCTGTTGTGACTGTTCACACACTCGTGTTTCCCGCGCTTGGCGGCGGCTACATGTATTTACTTCTGACTTCTGATTGGTTCATCGCATTGTCACGTCTGTTTTGACTGTTCACTTACTCGTGTTTCCCGCGCTTGGCGGCGGCTACATGTATTTACTTCTGACTTCTGATTGGCTCATCGCATTGTCTCGTCTGTTGTGACTGTTCACTTACTCGTGTTTCCCGCGCTTGGCGGCGGCTACATGTATTTACTTCTGACTTCTGATTGGCTCATCGCATTGTCTCGTCTGTTGTGACTGTTCACTTACTCGTGTTTTCCGCGCTTGGCGGCGGCTACATGTATTTGCTTCTGACTTCTGATTGGTTCATCGCATTGTCACGTCTGTTACTGTTCACTTGCTCGTGTTTCCCGCGCTTGGCGGCGGCTACATGTATTTACTTCTGACTTCTGATTGGCTCATCGCATTGTCTCGTCTGTTGTGACTGTTCACTTACTCGTGTTTTCCGCGCTTGGCGGCGGCTACATGTATTTGCTTCTGACTTCTGATTGGTTCATCGCATTGTCACGTCTGTTACTGTTCACTTGCTCGTGTTTCCCGCACTTGGCGGCGGCTACATGTATTTGCTTCTGAGTTCTGATTGGTTCATCGAATTGTCTCGTCTGTTGTGACTGTTCACTTGCTCGTGTTTCCCGCGCTTGGCGGCGGCTATATGTATTTGCTTCTGACTTCTAATAGGTTCATTGAATTGTCTCGTCAGTTGTGACCGGCCAGAGTGATTACTTAGGTTTTGGTTTTACGACACTTAATTGAAAACTGCTCTATATGGGTTACAGAACTTTAGTAAGCTGATCTTGCGCGTTGTCAATTTTCAGAATCTACTTCCCCACGAGTTGGAAGGCAGTGGTGGTAGTGCACCTGGATCCGGTACGCCAAATATTGTTGACCATCCTGAAAGTGAAGGTTTGTTCAGGAAAATCGTAAATCTGTCCTGAAACAACAATTTTTATGATCAAGCAACGTTGCTCGTGCCCAAAACTGATTAAAGCGGATTTCCATTGATGCGAAATTTACGCGCTATAATATAATGCAATATGATGTGATGTTACGTGACGTGATGTGATGTAATGTAACGTTACGTGATGATACGCAATGTAATGTAATATACAAAATATAATGTAATGTAACGTAATATACATGATAATATAATATAATATAATATAATATAATGTAATGTAATGTAATATACATGATAATATAATATAATATAATATAATATAATATAATATAATATAATATAATATAATATAATGTAATGTAATGTAATGTAATGTAATGCAATGCAATGTAATGTAATGTAACGTAATATAATATAATAAAGTCTAATTAAGCGGTTAAGCGGAGTGCCAAAGTTAAATCAGGACCAACATTTAGAAATAAATGTGTGTGTATATATATATATATCTATATATATATATGTATATATATATATATATATTTATAAGGCTAGTCCCAGCGATAGAACAGATAAAAAGTTAAAAAAGAACTTTTTTTTCATTTCACAAACGTGAATTTGTGGAATAATAATATTTAATATTACACTAAGATTTATGACATTTTACTCGCAGTGGAAATTTCGTGGACTGAGTGGTCACCATGCTCCCACACGTGCGGAACGGGCAAAAGAAAACGCGTGATGATGTGTGACCCGGAAACTAGCTACTCGGACGAGAATGGAATGCTTAGTGAGGAATGCCGCAAGGCTTTACAAAAAGAAGAAGTCAAGGAATGCTATCTTCAAGACTGTCCTGGTATGCACATGCAAACACGTGACACAACATGCAAAATACATAACACAACATGGAAAGTACGTGATACCACATGCAAAATACGTGACACACCTTACGACTCCGTATTGTGTCCAACTTCATAATTGAAGAAAGTCTCGACTTCCGTTTTATAAAATATTTAACAACTTTCAACTCCAATAAGAACGTTTTGCTAAGTGAGTATAGAAGAGTCTCCCAAACTACTAAGGTACTGAAATTAGCCAAACGTTACCCTTGAAATCATGTTAACCCTTTCACTCCCAGAGTCAATAATGGAGACATGTAGTGTAATACTAACTTTTGAGTCTGTAGACGAAATCATATGGTGTGACCATTCAAATGAAGCCTCTTTGGCGGTTTATCTGCATGGCACCATTTGTTGTTCGATATTTTACAAAATGTAATTTGGAATTTTTCTTGAATTTTGATTTTTGATTAAAAGCTGCCAGATTGTATAATTGCCGTTCTTACTTAATATGACCATAACTCCGAGTGTTCTTCTATTTGTAGCTCAGTGTGATCGGCCGTGTTTAAATGGAGGATTTTGTGTCAGCCGCAATCATTGTCAATGCCAGCCTGGTTACCATGGTGACGTCTGCGAAAAAGGTAACAATGAGAAGTGGCCAATCAGAGCACGTTAAATATGAATACAATATTGCCTAATATGCTAACGCTAATGATATCCAATATCTATTGCAAATCATGAAGGATGATAAAGTTATGTAAAAGCTTGCGCTAATACTAAACTCACTAAGGTTTATCACTAAGGTGTATTATTAAGGCGGGAATCCACATGAACGCCATTTTTCCGCCACTTGACATGGCTTTAATGGAAATATCTCGTTCACGTTTCAAGCAATCCAAAAACTCTATGCTCATCTCATGAGTCTTTGTTATGGGGTGTTTTGTAAATTTTGGGGTGATTTTTGGGTATGTTTGGCAGGAAATAGTTTTTCTCAAAGGGAGAGAGAGAAATAAGAAATATTGAAGATTTAATTATTAGAATTTGTAGTTAATAATTAATAGACGGCCACCAAGTTAGTCCACTAGCAACCTGTGGTGCTCTTGCGTGGGTATCAACTGTCTGTTGATGTTCCAAAAATCATTTTCTTTCTTCTATCCCTTCTTTAAACCTCTTCAAATGTCATTCAAATTCACGTGTACCCCCGCCTTAAGGCAACAGTAAACGCGACCGAGTACATTGTTGAGTTATAATAGCACGCGGGAATTTGTAAAAAAAAAAACACGAGAAAAGTGCTCAGCTTTACTCGCTTCTTCCCACTTTGCTCTTCGCTCATACTGGTGACGCAGGCGGCGTGCATTATAACTCGATAAAGCACGCGCCTATAGTTACGTGCGTGCGTTACGTTACGTGCGTGCTTTATATTGAACTCGATCTGATCAATCCTAGCGCGCGTATTTCTTAGATCATTTTATAAAAGCTCATACATGTTATTAAAACCGTGAAAATTCCATTTTAAGAGGCAGATTTTCTTTACAGTTGAGTGCAAGATTCATTGTCGTAACGGTGGAACTTGTGTAGGACCTTACAAGTGCAGCTGTCCACCAGGATACGGAGGAACGCAATGTGAAAAAGGTACACTGTAACCCTTTAACTTCCAAGAGTGCCAGAAATCAAATTCCAGAAAAATTAACAAATTTCATGTTGTAAAATACTGAAAAACAAATGGTACCATGCGAAGGTACTACCGAAAAGGTTTCGTTTAAATGGTCACACCATAGGATTTCGTACACAGACTCAAAAGTTAGAACTACACTACATGTCTCCATAACTGACTCTGGGAGTGAAAGAGTTAAAGCTCGAAGCGAGGCGCGAAAATCGTCCGTGCTCGTTACGACCTAGACCACCTCTTGCAAAACAAAACCACTCACACAGAGATTAAACGTTTTCCAGTTTCTACAAGGTTATAGTAGGACTGGTAAAAGTTCAGGAATGAACTACATACTAGAACTTTATGAAAAAACCAGCAAAGGAGGTAGTGGCGGATCCAGACTTCATTGTAAGGGGGGGCACGGGGGAGTGAATAGGGGGAAGGGGCGCGGAGTAAAGGGGGGGGGGGGGAGTGAATGGGGGGGCACGGAAGAGTGAATAGGAGGGAAGGGGCGCGGAGTGAATAGGGGGGGGGGGGGAGGAGGGGCGAGGTGAAATGGAGGTATGGGGGGGAGGATCCCAAAAAAAACCGCCAGATACAAATGACCTCTGATACAAATGAGAACGGTTAGTGTAAAAACAGGTTCCACTGATTGAAGATTAAAAGTTCACTCCTGATTCAAATTTGTAGTACAGCTGTCCCCACTTACGTCAGCACAATAATCACTATCTATTAGGTAAACTAATTAAACATTTTTTTGTTCACTGCAGTATTATGCAGCCCGCCCTGTCAATATGGCGGACGATGTATTCGACCAAATGTGTGTCAATGCTCCCCAGGATTCCTTGGCCCATACTGTAGACGTGAGTACCTAACCCGAACAAACGTATTAGGGACGAATTGAGGCGGGGGGCGGGGGGAGGGATTTGGGTGATTTAGTCTCTGCTCGATATTTTTGACTCGTGAATACATGAAGCAAGGTATTTTCTTTTTCAAAATCATCCACCCTCCCCACCCCCCTCTCCCTCAGAAATAATTTGTAATGATTCGCCCCTTACGTCATTTTAACATAATAACTTTTGATCGCATTCCTCTCTACAAAGCGGAAAACTGTTGTTCGAGGGTGACCGAATGTAATGATATGTCAAAACAATATTTTTTTGTATTTGCTGTCTCCTTCGATAGCTCAGTTGGTAGAGCGGAGGACTGTAGAATCCAAGTGGCTATCCTTAGGTCGCTGGTTCGAATCCGGCTCGAAGGAATCTCTTTGCTTTTTTTTCTATTTCGGACTTTCATTTTTCTTACTTTATTTCACACGAATAATTTTAAATCGTCATTTTTGTAAATGGAATAAATAACACGATCTTCAATAGGGAAAATTACCTGTTTTAATACTTTATCGGCCCTCTCAACTATCTTTGCCGTGTAATAAATACACTTTATCGCTCTTACAACTAAGAATTTTATTGCCGCAGCCGAACCCTGGGACTTTTTCAGTTTACAATGTTTGAGTTTTAATTTTGGCCGTCCTTGAGAGTAATAGCGAGTGAAAGGGTTAATTGAAAATTCACTTCGGTTGCATCGCATTAGAAGAGAATTGATTTCTGTTCGCTATTGTTAGAGCTGTTAATTACGATTTTTGTTATCCGTGAATGTAAGCATGTTTTATGCCGATGTAAGTTATGTGCATGCACGTGCATTAACTATGCCCGTGGAAGTATGTGTATAAATAGTTGGTTCTTTGGTATGCGAGTCAGTTCTCGGTCGTTACACTGACGATTTGCCTTAGTCAAATTTTACTTGTTTGTTTTGATTAGTCGGTTCATCGCTGAACTTTATTTAAACATTATCCATCAGTTTTTTCCTGTGATAATTAAATTTAGCAGATTACTAAATTATCAGTGGCCCCGTAGGAAGGGTCCCCGGTGTTTTGAGCTTTGGTTCCTACCCAGGTTTCCTACAATTTTTTCCCGTTGAGTTTCGGGATTTTAAGTAGGTTTTTCCTGGCCTCCGAGTATCTTTTGTGATGCGCTCTCAATTCTTCACTTAATTTATTTTATTTTTTCTGTAAGATATTTAGCTGTAAGTTGTCATTTTTTACGGATGTGTGCAATAAAGTGTAACGGCCAACTACGGCACAATACTCCAGAATATATTGTCCGCGTCACGAGTATGTAATTATATATACAAGTTTTACACACCCTCACCTTATGACTTGTTCCTCGTCCCCAGCCTCCTGTAGTCCTCCCTGCCTGAACGGTGGCGCGTGCGTGGGACAGAACAAATGTCGCTGCGCTAAAGGCTTCACGGGAAACAACTGCATGCAAGGTATGTTGGGATGAAGTCATATCAATGAAGTGAGGGAGGCACAGTAGAAAGGCTTTAAGATATTTAAAGCTGGTTTCTTTTTCATTATTATAGCAATCTGCAGCCAGCCATGCATGAACGGCGGTGTCTGTTACCAGCCTGACAAATGCTCGTGTCATTACGGCTGGCACGGAAAGAGCTGCGAGAAAGGTAAGCCTCATTTTAAACACGAAAATTTGGTTTTGTCAACTGAACTGGCCAATTGACCACCGTAAAGAGATCCAGAAGGTGACGTTTCGAGTGTCAGAGCAAATCCTGACATTTAGTTCTCATTAAAATAATATCAGTGTTTGTAAAGTCAACTCAATGCAATATAGCCATTCTTACTACAAAAGTGTGGAACGCTTGCGCTGCTAAAAATTCCCGCGCTTTTTGCATACCGCGTTGTCCTGCTCCGAATAAGGTCAGTCCGGCTACAAACGTTCTGCGAATTTGACGCGTTATACGTCACCGATAAACTATGTTAAAAAATGAAATTCACTTTTGGTTCCAGTACTTACACTTTGATGGATCAAACCTACCACTCTTTATCAGTTGATTCTACGATAATGGTATCAACCAAATGCCCAGTCATTGTCACGACGTAACAGGTTACCATAGTAACCGTATAAGCTGTTAAAAACACCCTTAATTTTAGCTTTAAGTGCTTATATCTAAAAAACGAGCTAGGTGACCACCATTTTTTATTATTATACATTGGTGTCACTAGCTCAATTTTGATTGGCTATAAGCACGCAGCTAATTATTGCTTGCTGTTTCTGTTACGTCATACCTACAGACAATGAATTTTATATATGTAGAAGTGACGTCATACCTACAGACAATAGTTTTATGCATGCAGAAGTGACGTAAGTTGTTTACTTACAAGTTGACTGCTGTGCATTGATCACTTTTTTGTGCGCGCTCTTGTCTTTACAAGTGCAGCTCAGGAATATGCATAATAAAACAATTATCAAACTATAATTGGCGTGTAAAGATACATGGGAGGGGGTTCAAAACCCACCTTAAATTGACTGCCATATCATTGCCTTTTCGCAGCGCGCTGCTACCCCGATTGTCAAAATGGCGGTACGTGTATCAGACGCAGACGTAACATCTGCTTTTGCGCCCGGGGGTACTATGGTTTACACTGTCAGTATGGAGTGGTGAGTATCAAGTGAGTATCCACCTCGTGTGATCACCCCACCCCATCCCACCCCACCCCATCCCCCTCTTCACTCTATACGCAGTCTTTTCCTATATAGTCGAAGCTCTACTTTCGGACACTTTCATAATACAGACACCTCTCTATTGCGAAAACATCACTTGATCCCGAAGATACCAAAATTCATGTAATCCCTACGTCGTGTATAACACAGCCACCTCCAAAATGCGGACACCTCTCTATTGCGAACAGATCACTTGGTCCCCAAGATGCTAAACTTCATACAATCCCTACCTCTATAATACGGACAGCTTTATAATACGGACACCTCTATAATGTGGACACCTCTATAATGTGGACACCTCTCTACTGCGAACAGATCACTTGGTCCCCAAGATGCTAAAATTCATACAATCCATACCTCTATAATGTGGACACCTCTATAATGTGGAAACCTGTATAATACGGACACCTCTATAACACGGACACTTCTATAATACTGACACCTCTATAATACAGACACCTCTACAATACGGACACCTCTATAATGCGGACACCTCTATAATGTGGACACCTCTATAATACGGACACCTCTATAATACGGACACCTCTATAATACGGACACCTCTATAATGCAGACACCTCTATAATATGGACACCTCTATAATACGGACACCTCTATAATACGGACACCTCTAATATATATACATAAGCTGAGCCTATAACAGCGTCGCTCTCTGAACAGAAAGCCGATAATAAACTTAACTGAGGTGAAAGGTCGGAAACACAAGAATTAAGATTGAAGACCGGGCTATTTTTCAATTTTAGCAATTGTCAAAAACAGACTTACGCGACCGTCTGCACAGTACATTTAGACCGTACAAAAGTTCACAAAAACAACTTTTTCTCCGTCTAGATACTAGTACGACTAATTTCCAAACAAAATACATCTGTTGCTTATCAAAAATTGCCGAGAAACCGATTTGGAAATCAAAATTGCAAAAAATACACAAACATATTTGCATAAGGCCACGCGAGTGAAGTTTAGAACTATAAAATCCAAGTCTTGTTTTGTTTACATAAAATCGCTTTTCAACCTATGTAATGAATGAACAAACACATAAAAATGGACAACACAATCTTCTTTCGAAACATTTTATTCAAATCTCCATAAGTTTATGTTTAAAAGCAAAACGCGAACCATTCATAGCGCATCAAGGTCGAGCTGTCTTCGATGAAAGAAATCAAAACGACTGAATTTAAGCACGTTTATAAACAATTCTCCAAAACTAGCGAGAAGACAAAGGAAAAGTCAATCGCGCCCGCGAAACATTCCGCTAGCCATGACTATGAAAACTGACGGGCATAGGTTCTATGAGTATGGGGCTACGCGCGGGCCTTCGGCCCGCAGAGCTCCGCTATAATGTGGACACTTGAGTATGTCCCTTTGGTTTCCATATTAAGGAGGGTCGACTGTATTTATATGTCACTTTTTATCTAGCTCGATTATTTGGAAAATTGTTGCGTCGCACATGCATATAGCCCACGGGTGTAGATAATAGCTGGTCAGCGATCTATATTTCCATGGACTAGCTACAGTCGAACCTCCTTTACACGGATACCAAAGGGACATACTCGTGTGTCTACATCACTGAGGTGTCCATATTATAGAGCTGGAGATTGTATGAATTTTTGTATCTTCGCGACCAAGTAAACTGTCCGTAATAGAGAGGTGTCCGCATTATGAGGTAACGATTGTATGAATTTTTGTATCTTCGGGACCCAGAGAACTGTCCGTAATAGAGAGGTGTCCGTATTATAGAGGTAGGGATTGTATGGATTTTGTAACTTCGGAACCAAGAGAACTGTCCGTAATAGAGAGGTGTCCGTATTATAGAGGTAGGGATTGTATGGATTTTGTAACTTCGGGACCAAGAGAACTGTCCGTAATAGAGAGGTGTCCGTATTATAGAGGTAGGGATTGTATGGATTTTGTAACTTCGGGACCAAGTAAACTGTAACTGTAACTGTAACTGTAAATCTTTATTTAAACACGGTAAAATCATCAGGAAACCTAACCTAGCTAACCTAACTAGCCTAAACAAATTACAAAGCTAACTACAACTAATCTAAATAAACCTGTTTTTCATGAATGCCGTGTGTAGTTTACATTAAAAATTCAGATAAACTGATCGTTTAAATTGACCTAGAGATTCCATTTCTCTCATATGACAGGGTAGGCTGTTCCAGAGAACTGCTCCGCTATAACTAAAGCTGTTTTTCATGTAATTAGTTCGTGGGAACGGGACGACTAGTTTGTTATCAGAGTCCCTCAGGGAATAGCGCATTTCATTTCTGTAATAGAGAGGTGTCCGTATTATAGAGGTAGGGATTGTATGGATTTTCGTATCTTTGGAACCAAGAGCACTGTCCGTAATAGAGAGGTGCCTGTATTATGGAGGTGTCCGTACGGAGAGGTTCGACTGTATTATTTTGCCTACAATTTTGTGATCAGAATCCATCAAAGTGCACCGTTCCTAGAAATTTTCGTGGTCGAGCACGTCCCCAAACTCCCCTTGTAGCTTCGCTCCCTCGGTGCCCGCCAACGTCTGCTAAACTGTGGATAGATTGGAAATAACATTATTATTATTATTATTATTATTATTATTATTATTATTATATTAGCCAGTTCTTAGATTCAAACGCCCTTAACCCCTAAAAGGTACGACAAACAAACCTGTCACTTTTATATAGGAATTCCCCCACTACCCACTGGGCATTGGACCAGCTTGCTAAAATACTATGTACAACACTACGTACTCTCGCACGAGCGACTCGACAGTTAAAGAATTGCATTGATTGATTGGATTGATTGATTGATTGATTGCTTGATTGATTGATTGATTGATTGGTTGATTGATTGATTAATTGATTGAAAAACCGAATCTCTCATTTAGTACAAACTAAAAACACTCTTTTTTCGTTTCAGGTAAAAAATCGTAAACAGCAGACACAACATGACCGGTGGGGAGGCGACAACTGATGAAAAATATTTCTCAATTTGACAACTTCCTGTCGGAAAACGATCGGTGAATTTCCCGATGTCAGGAGGAATGTAGAATTATTAACTTATGCGTTAAGAAAACTTTGCAATGTCTAGAATCAGAACAAAGTTCAAAATGAAATTATTATAAAGGGTCTTCACGTTACCCTTACTATAGAACTAAGCGATTTTCGTATGACCATGAAATGAGTACGTGTGAACACAACTAAAACAACAAACGTCCTGGACGGAAGCAATTTGATTGGTCTAGCGAACGGAGACAAACGCGCGCGGCTTTTGATTGGTTTAGCGAACACGCAAAGCAAAGCGAACAGATTACGAGCTAAAATGTAGCTTTTCTCTTTGACGTCACTCTGATAGGTCATTCGAACAAGTCTCGTTCCATATTAGGAATATTTTTAGCGGGAAAACGAGTAAAACTTGTTTTGATTCTTTCAACTGCTGGCTTATAAAACAATTCGCGAATTTAACTCAGGAAACCGTTTTTCAAGGTAATACGAAAATCGCTTTATTTGGCTTGATATTTGGGCCACAAATGTATGTCATATTGCTTATTTTGACAGATATTAAAGCGGATTTTTTACACTGGTTCTAAATCATCTTTTATTAACAACTACTTGGAACATATCGAACGCATATCGGGTTTTTCCGTTCAGAAGATTTGTGTATGAAATTTACAAAAAGAAAGTTTAAATTAATTACTGATTTGACCATGATCAACTAAGAGAAAAAGTGCACTGCAAAACTGAGAAACCGTGCCGTGTGCAATTAATCCTATTTGCATATTCTTCCTATATCTACAGTTCCGTTCTCTGGAGTAAAAACAATTGTAAAGTTTAACCCCTGAAGTACCAGTAGTATCAACATCAAATTTCTTCTTTTTTAAAAGGAGAAATTTATATTATGATATTAAAATATCAATGCTTAATAATTATAGAGGTCAGGAGAATTAAGGACATAATCAGCCAAGAAGAATTCTCTTGATATTTTAACAACTTATCTTTACTACTTCTATAAGAACATATGGCCACAAGGAAGGAGAATTTGCATTTTGATATTGGGGATCTCTCAACAACAACGCGGAGCATGCACCTCTCCATTGCGCGCGGACTGATCACTCAGTCCCGAAGATACCAAAATTCATTCGAAATTCATAATAGGGGCTGTACGCAGCTCTTACAAGGTCTTCTCTGATTTGCTGAGAAAACAATAGAACAAACAACACAACAATGGACCCTAGCCCTGAAAAACAGTGAAGGAACGCTCACCTCCCCACTCCAACCCCCATCTTCCCTTTTTTTTGCTCTCGCCCTAATTTTTGCGCGGCCAGAATGCGGAAAATTTCGTTCGTACGGGAACGCTTGCTACGCAGGCTAGCTGGCAGGTGACCGCTGTTTGCAATTTTCCTGTCCTCTCACTAAAAAGAGTGTCATGTCCAGTAATCATCTGTTTAATTGCTTCCACCTTTTCCTTTAGTTTGTTGGCCTCAGCTACACATCTAGTCATGTTGCTGTTGTCATGTGGTTTGGGGTTTAAATTTCTCGGACAAAAACCGTCCAGCAGGAGCGGGGGTACGTCTTAATTGTTTCAGGTATTGGAGGGGGGTGATAGTTAATTTTTCTTCAGTAGTAGAGGGGGGGGGGGGGGGGGGGGGGGGGGGGGGGGTGAAGTCTAATTTTTAACGTTGCTTTCCCGTTTCTCAACCCCCACCCCTCCTGCTTATTATTGCACAGTCCCTAATTGAAGAAACGTTGACCCGTGCCAAAAAGCATAAACCATGAACGATGAGACCGAATTTGATTCTGGGTAGGCAGCATTGGCAAGCTTACTAATAAATCAAGATGTTTTCTTTGTTTGAGACATTTTAAAGCATAATTTATGCATCCTGTGTTAAAATAATATGTATTCTGTCACAGACGAAGGTTAATTTTTCCAACTTCCCAGTAAACCTTTGAGTCGCATCGTTCATGCTTTATGCTTTTTACCCGACAACGTTACGTTTCTTCAATTTGGTGTAGAAATCAGAGAGTTTTAGTCTAGAATAGGGTATCATTTGCCGAGAAACTGATCAGTCGAATAAAGAATTAAGTCTAGAATTCTCTATTTTCGAATTGCCCATGATACACTTTGTTTGCCCCCCAAATTTTGCATAAACTATTGTTTTTAAATGCTCTTGGGAGGACTGAATATTCCCAAGAGCATTTCAAAACAATAGTTTATGCAAAATTTGGGGGGCAAACAAAGTGTATCATGGGCAATTCTAAAATAAAGAAAAGGAATTGAAACTCGGAAGAGAAAGAGGCTTCCCTAAACGGAAATAAAATCATCGCGGCAACATTGTTGACAGATGGTTTGTCATTTAAAACACTAACAGTGGTACAGTTCTAAAATAAATTTTCTTTGAGCGGGAAGAATCTTCATAAATTATAATGGGCAACTGGTTCTTACCCAGGTTCCACTCGGTTCGTTGGAAAACAGAACAGAATTTGGGACATCGTCAATTTCCGTTCGGTTGCTCCAATTTCTGTTCCGTTGTGTTACAATAATGATTCTGTTCTGTTGGTTCAATTTCAGTTCTGATTCCCTAAATTCTGTTCTGTTGGTTCAATTTCAGTTGTACTGTCTTGAGAAAAGAATTTGATGTAAAGTAATAAAATATACAGGTTCTTCATAACAGAATTTGAAACAGGATTTTGGCGGAGATGACCCCTCATAGGTATAGGGTATAGGGTAAGGGTCTCAGTGTACACCCTCGGCCCGAAAATATATAGAGTACACACCCCCGGGAAAGGGATGACTCGAAATAACTTCATTAAAAAATTCGGGCTAAACTGCAGAATAGTCAATAACCCGCAAATTAAACAATCAAAACACTGAAGTCTTTTCAATAGAATATTTAATGAGTCATCCCTTTTAGCTTCCACCGTCCTGGTTATGTTTTGTCATTTTTTATCGTTTCCTAATCCGGCTTGGCTGTTTTATTTCGTCATAACAGTCTGTTCACGACAGCGCTGACAGCATGACCTAAATGATTTAAAATATTTGACTTAACAATTGTCCTATCGGTATAATCTGTGACGGTAATTGTACTCTTCTATTATATTCAAAAGCGGTTCGTATCTAATCAAGGCGATTCACGCCGCAGAATGAACGCCTTCGCTTTAGGTGTAGTTTTATTCGCTTTAGCCCCTGCTCATGGGATAAAGAAGTGCAAAAAGATAAATGCCTGTCGCTGTTCGACGGATGAAGGAGAGATTAATCTATGGAGTCTTGCAAGCGATACGCCCAACCAACCCAGGTATGTCTGTTGTTTTATATATGCTTCAAGGCAACAGGAAATTTTGAAAGTGGACTGGACGATTTGCAATTTCCAAATCTCTTACGTGCTCACAAACGTTTTGTGACGATGTACGTCTGGACACTTCATCAGCAGAGCAAAATAACTTGGACGAGGAAATAGCGTGTATAGCAGGTGACAGTTTATTTATGGGGCGACATTTAGAAAAGACGCGTGCGCGAGGGAACACGCGAAGGGGAGAGATAGCTCGAAATAAACCAGCGCTTGCTACGCAGGCTAAGGAGGAAAGTGGGATCGGAACAAATATGTAAAGCGTTAAATTAGAGGTCTCATTCTATTGATTAGAAATAAACCTTTCGATTTGTTTCTCTTCTAACTGAATTTAGTTCGGCTAATTAAGGTCGGCGTCTGAATCAACAGGCGTACTTTTGTTAATATGTTAATTTGGGTCGGTCCAAATTCGAATTAAGTTCGGCTCATGAAAAGTTCGGCGTCTGAACCGGGCCTAAGACTACAATTTAATTTGGTATTTGTAATTTAAATCAAGCAATGTTGCAATTCTATAAATCGGAATTAGAAATAGACATTTTACAATAGAAAATGTATTAATGTATTATGAGATTTAGTTAGTTTTTATTCAATTAGTAGGCCACTTGCGAGCTATTGTAGTAGTTTTCTGACACTTTATAATTATAAATAAAGTCATTGATTGATTGATGTCACGCAAGTTGTAACGTGAACAGTTTGCCTTTCCTCGCGTGCCTCCCGCGCCGCCCCAAAACCCGCTCAATCTGTACAATCTGTCGGTATAACCCCGAAGAAAGCTAGAACTGGCCAGCCGACATATTGTTAAAATATTGTTGTACTCTTGGGCGTAGCCAGGACTTTTACAGAGGTACGCACAATCACCAAATCTTCACATAAATTTTCAACTAGGTCGTACTCTTTCAGTCATTTTTACTTATTTTTTCGACTTTTTCAGGTACGCACGTGCGTATGTGCGTACAGGCAGCTACGCCCCTGGTCACTACTGGTCAGCTTCCATTATATTCTTATATTTTCCTACCTTGCTAATCAGTCAGATACAATTTTATCGATGTCACGAAAATTGTAATAAAAACACCATCATCGATCAATTTATCAAATTTATCATATTAAATTAGTAAAGTTACAAAGCTCAGAAAAAATTCTGCTTCCAATTGATGGGAATTTTTCCAAGGTCTGCAAATTTTCCCAAGTCAGTACAGAGGAGATTGGAGATTTATATGGAAAGTTAACGTATTGAATTTTTTGTTTCCTTTTATTGATAAAATTTAGTTAGAAATTACTATAAAGGTGCAGTTTTTCTTACTCTTTTAATGCTCTTTTTTTATCATTATTATTTATTTATTTCACTTATTATTTACAGGGCCCACAATGATAGCAGTTAAATAACTGAAGTGGTTACCCTGCCTAAATATTTTCAATTATTATTATTACTAAGATTATAATAAGAAAAAAACCCCTAAGTATTTCCCTATATAAACGATATAGAAACCTTTGAATGCGCGTGTATTTTATCTACGTGTCATGTGGGCCTTAGTCTGCTACACAGCCGTCATTTGTGTCGTCACGCAACGCTACTCACCGGCGGGAGGAGCATTGCGTGACGACCTAAATAACGGCTGCGTAGGAGACTATGTGGACTTCTAGCAGTTCGTGCCAGACGCTACTGGAAGTGTAATAACACAAGACTGAATGTCAGGCTACCACAACGGCATAAGGACAAATTTATTGGCCAATATTTGGAGTAAATGTGGACTGGTGTTATTCCCATCCAGTACTATACTAGATATGAGCTATATTAATTATGTGCTGCTACATTATTAATTATGTGCTGCTACATAGCCTATATCAGGGAAGTATCCCCCGGAAGAGGTGTTATGATGATTTGTTATACCGTAAACGGTTATAACCCCCACCCCCCCCCCCCCCCCCGGATATAAGACCTAGATAGATAGTTTAGATAGTTTATTTATATAAAAACGTCGCAGCCAATAGGCTGAATTATGTCCTATTTCCTTGTTTTCTTAATGCAATCGAACCTACGTACATGTGCGACCAACTCTCCTGGGCGTTCACGTTTCCAAAATACTCAATTTTTTTTCAGTCAAATCACTATAGTCGAAACCTGTCATAAGCGACCACCTCTCCCAAGCGACCGCGACGACTTTCAACGCTGGTGATTTGAATTTTTCCATTGTTTTCCACCTCTGGTAAGCGATCACTCGCCCATATTTCGGTGCCACTACAGACGCAAATCGAATCATGTGTTACAGGACTCGGCCAATACAACGCAAATTTTGTCCCTTGCATCAAAACTTCCATATGATACAATATTATGCGCTAATAAGTGCTTTATGCATCGAAATTACTACAGGTTTGTGTGATTCAAAGTTAGAGAGATCTAGTCAGCCAAAAATAGAGATAAAATGAAACAGAAGCAAGGCTGATACTCCGGGCTGATACTACGTAGTTAACGCGACAACGACATGATAGAGCTCAAACTGAAAGCCAAAATGCAACCGGGGACAGCTTTGCATTTTGGGTGGTCGCTTAGGAGAGGTTCGATGTGCCGCTGCATAGCTTATATCAGGGAGTATTCTCCGGAAATAACCCTGCCCCAGAGAAAGTGAAAAGGAGGAGGGGGGAAGTTCAGTGTTAAGGTGATATTTACCCTTGTTATATAATGTTATATGCATGCTTTGATAGCATGG
Organism: Dendrophyllia cribrosa; assembly: GCA_024195265.1. Taxonomy (NCBI): domain Eukaryota; kingdom Metazoa; phylum Cnidaria; class Anthozoa; order Scleractinia; family Dendrophylliidae; genus Dendrophyllia; species Dendrophyllia cribrosa. The sequence continues at coordinate 4,405,398 of JAJLRJ010000007.1, read as the reverse complement.
AATCGGTACGTTTATTTAACAGATTCAACTTTGGAGAAGTAAAGTTATCCAACATTTCTGACGAGACAAAAGATTCCTATCAGTGGAACCCTTGCAATGCGTGGACAGCTCAAACCTTCCCTAATGAGACTGCAGAACCGAATCACTGCAAAGATGTTGCGGTACGTTGCTTATCCTTAAAATCCGTTGTAAACTATGGTATTCGCTCCCCATATTTACTAAAAAACTTGACCTCTTTTAAGCGGTCACCTGTATTAAGCGGACGTGATCGCCGTTTAGACTTCCCAATTGGCTAACTTTATTGTAATTCACTTCTATTAAACGGTCACCTAGTTTAATTGTCACGAAGAACTCTTATTACTCTAAACAAAGTGAGTGACTTGGTTAACTAAATTAAGCTACGGGGCCCTAAATCACAGACAACCATAACAGATTTTTTCGTTTCATGTTGAATGTAATGACAAAACTGTTGATGATGCGGTTTACAAGTTACGAGCAACATTATAAAATCCGTTAGCGCGCCATTTCTCCTTCTTCTTTCTCCTCTCGGCTTCGCCGCTCGCAAATTCAGCATCGCGTGCGTCAACAAAAACGCCAGCTACGCAAGCCATGATCTCCCTTGAACATGCGTGTTACTTAATTTCTATTTATCACAATATGTATTACTGTTGCTGTTAAATTATACTGCTTACAGTCCCTCTCTGGATAGTCGAGCGGGCGAGCAAAATATACGCGATCGGCGATCCGAGCGGTGAGCGAGCGAAAGGTAATTCGAACCGAGGGGGCTCTGGGAAAGATACATCATGTGATCAATTTCGTATTCCAGTTCAATGTTTGACATATAACATGCTAAATTCCAGAACACCTCCATTAATTAACCCTTCAACTCCCAAGAGTGTTTGTAATAAAAATTCGTAAAAAAAAAAACAAATTTCATTTTAAATGGTACCATGCAAAAGTACTGCTCAAGAGATTTCATTTGAATGGTCACACCATAGGATTTCATCCACAGACTCAAAAGTTAGAACAAATGGTACCATGCAAAAGTACTGCTGAAGAGGTTTCATTTGAATGGTCACACCATAGAATTTCATCCACAGACTCAAAAGTTAGAACAAATGGTACCATGCAAAAGTACTGCTGAAGAGGTTTCATTTGAATGGTCACACCATAGGATTTCATCCACAGACTCAAAAGTTAGAACAAATGGTGCCATGCAAAAGTACTGCTGAAGAGGTTTCATTTGAATGGTCACACCATAGGATTTCATCCACAGACTCAAAAGTTAGAACAAATGGTACCATGCAAAAGTACTGCTGAAGAGGTTTCATTTGAATGGTCACAGCATAGTATTTCATCAACAGACTCAAAAGTTAGAACAAATGGTACCATGCAAAAGTACTGCTGAAGAGGTTTCATTTGAATGGTCACACCATAGGATTTCATCCACAGACTTAAAAGTTAGAACAAATGGTACCATGCAAAAGTACTGCTGAAGAGGTTTCATTTGAATGGTCACACCATAGTATTTCATCAACAGACTTAAAAGTTAGAACAAATGGTACCATGCAAAAGTACTGCTGAAGAGGTTTCATTTGAATACGTATCAACTGGATAGTGATTTATCCGGTGGATAGCGCTATCCACCTTTTGAACAACCGGGGCCAGATGTCCGTCTTATAGAGGTGTCCGTCTTATAGAGGTGTCCGTCTTATAGAGATGTCCGTCTTATAGAGGTGTCCGTCTTATAGAGGTGTCCGTTAAGAGAGAGTTGGCTGTACACTTCATGTCTCCATGAATGACTCAGTGGTCAGTTGGCTATTTCCCGATGTTGACCGCTTAATAGAGGTTTGACTGTAGATCATTACTATTTTACAGGTCTGTAAGACTAGGGAAAGTGATGTGTTGAAATCGACTTGGCGCGTAAACATCGGTGAACAGAAGTTAGCGGAATGTGTTCTTGATCATGGACGTTGTCAGTTAAAATATGGCGTCAAAAGCGACCCAGAAATGTAACTATGCCTCAAAACATTTATCTATCAGAACGTGTTACAATGAAATAAATCACGTAATTCATGGTAATATTCATAACTCGTGATCTTTAAAAAGATCACGATGTTTTTTTTAATTTGAAAGACATGTTTCGTTGTGACTCACATCTTCGTCAGTTACAAAGAGTGTTTGAAAAACCGTTTGAACTTATAACAACCTAAAGAAGTATGCATAATTTTAAACTCTGATTACACGTCAATTTAAGGGCGTGTTCTATTGTGGACAACCGCTTCAACCTAAACCAGTTTTGGTTGATTTGGTTGAGGTGTCCCAATAGAACACTTCTCTGACTTTTCTAACCGTTTTTGGTTGAAACGCGGTTTGTCCTGGTAAATTTGTTTTCATGTTCGTGATAAAGTGAGATTAACAATTTGACGCTTTTATCCGTCCACCGCGTAAAACCCTCATCTTCAGTCACTAATAAATTAGAGCCTGCAGAGCAGGGTTCGCTTTGAAGCGTAAACAAACGAGAAATTTGCCCTAAATCTAGGGTTGAATGTCCTGATTATGTCTGATTCAAAAAAGCCACCATTTTGTTTGTTGACAATTTGGGCATTTTTTTGCGAAAATCACGCGCTAAATGATTACGACACGGCTGACGACAATCGAAAATTGTCGTCCGCTAATAGGTGGTTTTCATGTTACGTCAACGCCGCCATGCTGGTGGACATAAACAACAGTTCTCTCATTAGCTCCTTTTGTTCGTCCACCAGCATTTGTTCGTTTCACTATTGTTATCTATGTCTCTAGAGATTGATTGCAAACCACCTATATGCCAGCGGGTGCTACCAATCGTTTTCAACCGTTTCAACCAGGTTCTGAGCTGGTTAAAAAAGTTGATCAACCAAACCAACCAAACCTGTTTTTTTTTCAATAGAACGCGAAAGAACCCAACCAACCCAAACAACCAAAAACGGTTGTCCGCAATAGAACTCGCCCTAACACTTACGCTTTAGGCATTGTTATTATTTACTCCTTCTTTCTTTGTTACTAATTTTTATTGCGTCGACGAAGGAGACGCTTCCTAATCTTGTCGGCTAGGCGGAACGAATCGAGAAAAGTGTCGGTACCAAATCTGCGCCATCTTGAAACGTCACAATAGTATCCAGCATCGCGTGGAAATCAGGCATCATCCTGGGGAGCTGGGGTTCCGAAATGTCACATGTGAATAATCTATTTGTCTTGATTTAGTTTCGGATATTTTCCCGATTTTGGAATCGTACGGCTCAATATTTCAATGCCTAGTAAAAGTACGCAGTGGAAAAATTGGACGAAGGTTCTTCTCCGGACCAAGTAAGTTGTTTGGTCTCTTTGGAATCAAGCAAGAAGTTACAGATTTTCGTCGCTACCGTTCTGTTATGTTTTGAATGTTCTATCTTGATTTTGCTGTGGTTCTCTGCCTGATTTGGGAAGCTTTCACCTAAATACCGACGTCGTTCTTCGCGATGTTCTACAGTACGGTGCAATTCGCTTATGTCTTGTCAACAAAACACAACCTTGTAGCAATAATTCACTGATCGGCCGCGCCAGGCGAACGCAGATTAACTTTACAGTGCTCGAAATTGCGCCCGTATCGGGCGCATTTGCGACTAAAGACTTCGCAGTTTTGTGACTAAAATTTGTCTAGCTAATAAAGGAATTATGTTCAACAGTCTTGTGTCTTACTTGCAACTGGTAGTTGTAATTTTATCCGGAAAATCCTGCGAAATTCACGTTGAATGTTGCGTGACTTAAGTCCAAGAACAGGCTTTCTCAGAAATTTCTCATTTCCGGTTCCGGTATTAGTACATGTACTGAGGAGTATGATTTCAGAATCGGAGAAATAACGGGAATGAAATCAAGACAAATATACTATTTATATGTCGGAAAAATCTGAGACCTTGCGGCGTACACAGCACGGCAGGATTTTGTCCGATTCCACGGCGATAACGTGAATTTGTTTGATGACGGCCCGACGTTTTTGCCTGCGTGACATATCTCGCGACATAGCCCTTTTAAACAGTGGCTGAATTAATTCATGAAACTGAGGTACTAGGTCAAGACGAGGTGCCACGGGATAAGGAGACGCACTATAATCTATGATTACTACTAGTATGTAATCATAGTTAAGTCATTATACATCAGACTCGTACCCAGTCGCTATTAATTGGTTTTTGGGGCGAGAGAAGATTGGATACTAAGGTGAATTGAGGCGCGCGGGGTATCATGGGAAGGGTCGAGGGAAAAATAGCGACTGGACGAACTCGTCTCATAGAAGGGTGCAAATCACTCACTGAAGGGTGCGGAAGCTTTTTTAAGCTTTCGGCTTGTTGTTTTGGCCAATTTTTTACATGTGTCTGTTACCAAGTATTCAACAAAGGCTGTCCGTTAATGACACGGCTCAAAGTGGCGTTGTATGGATTTTTTTTAATTTTTTACTCTTCATTCGAGCATTCGGGAAACGGGACGTTTCTCGGGTAGAAGTGGAAATCAAGCTAAATCATTGCTAGAAGCTGGCTATCGAAAGATATCAGGTAAAACTAATATAAATATGGCCTTTTTACATAAATTGTCATGGCTTCTTGTCTATCTTACTGTTTTTAGCTTGGTGCCATTAGTTGAGGGCGAAATGGCTCTCAGATTTTCGATGATTCTAGCTTGTTTCAGCGACTGAGCCTCTTCAATGCTAGTTATTACTAGTAGTAATTGGAAATTAGGGGAGTGCGTTCGACAGGGTGGGGTGATGGTACAGGGAGTGAGGAAGTGGGGGGTGGAGGTGAGGGCCAGTAGGCGGTGGTGGTGGTTGGCGGGGGGGTTGCTTTAAGGAGCGGAAGTTATTATATCGTCATATTCTCGGGATATTTTCAGTTTAGAACCATACAATCCAAGTCTTGTTTTGTTTACATCAAATCGCTTTTCAACTTATGAAATTAATGAACAAACACATACAAATGGACAACAAAATCTTCATTAATTTGAAAAAAATTATTCAAAAAAATAAATAACCTGATTTGCCAAAAGCAGTTATTGTAAAATTTGACGTCTACAGAGTATGGAAAGCCGTTACTGCCAAAAGCCTATCAACTTGAAAATCTTAGTTGAAACAGATTTTAGTATCATTGAGTTACAAAATGATATGTTCAGTTTGGAAACGATATGGTTGACTTTTGGAAAGCTATGGTCGAGTTGTCTTAGGAACGCTTCAGTTCTCGCTAGCGAGTTTTTAGATTCTCGCTAGCGAGTTTTCCAATTCTCGCTAGCGAGTTTTCAGATTCTCGCTAGCGAGTTTTCAGATTCTCGCTAGCGAGTTTTCAGATTCTCGCTAGCGAGTTTTCCAATTCTCGCTAGCGAGATTTCAGATTTTCGCTAGCGAGTTTTCCAATTCTCGCTAGCGAGATTTCCAATTCTCGCTAGCGAGTTTTCAGATTCTCGCTAGCGAGTTTTTAACCACGTTCCCAGGATCTCTCTGTTTTCAATATGGCGACAGAAGGCCACATCGATTACATGCAATTTGGCTGGCGTCGAGAGCTCTGCTATTGATGACGAACTCGAGAGTTATTTTATTGGTTTTAATGATCTCTTACAACAATTACAGTCTTGTGCTGACAGCCTTGTGACTGAATGCTAAGAAAGAAAACTAGAAGAGTTAAAAAGTGCTGACGGGCCTGCACGACTCCTGCAGTTCGCAAATGAATTTTAAAACCTTCATAGCTTAGCTTTTACGTTCTTTCTTAAGCAAGACTCGAGTTTCGTTTCTAAGGTGAACCTCATCAGTTGCTCCCACAGGTGAATGTCTCGCGGAATAATATATGAATAATAATGTAAATAATGAATAATAAATATATATATATGAATAATATATCCGTTTATATGTTTTAGCTCCTTGTTTTATTCTGTTTTAGAGTTGTGTTTCATGGAGCTAGAAGGACCTCCGTTGTTTCATAATGGCGTTATCGCATCCAACATGCCTTTTACAGATATGGTGATCTGTTTTGAAAATCTCACGGATGCTAGTGATTACTTAGATTTTTTCTTATATAAGCTATGTTTCCGGTCACAGGCCAATGTTTGGCTTCCCAGATATTTAATCCCCCACCCAAATTGATATACAGCGTAGTCAGCCTGAGTTAGAAACGTGGGAGTTATGTATAGCATAATACAATTCACTTTTTTGCCCATTGCAGCTCTATTGCAACTCTATTGCAAAGGGAAGGTGAAACCAGAAGTCCATACTGTAAAATATAAATTATACTTTTAGTCTTGTAAACAAAAACAGAAACAGAAAATACTGAAACAAGGTTAGACTGGCCTCAGGCATCAACAATTACCCAAGGGGATGGGGGTTTCCTTACATTAGGAAATACCACAAGGCAAATCCCCACCTTGTCCTACAGGCTTAGTTTTCTGGACAAAACACAACATTGAATTAGAGGAGGGGAGGGGAACGGTGAGAAAAGTTGAAAAGTGTCCCAACACTTTTGACCAGCAATGTAGATTATGCATGAAAACGTTAACCAATGATAACAAGTGTAATAGGTGCAATATGAAATGAAAAAGGACACATGATTTTACGCAGTGTAAGCCATTTGAAGTTGGCACCTTTCCAGTTATTAAACAGGGCTGTCACTTATAATTTTTTGGAGCACCATAATTATTTCTCATTAAATGCCAGGGGCATTTTAATTTACAACTTAACCTTGCAGATACACTTCAAAAATAAGCATTTTGGTTGCGAAAAACTGATCAATAAAACTTGGGCCAAAACAAAAATAATAAAAATATCCTTTACAAGGAGTGCATTAAAAAAAAATCTGCTAGTGGATTTGGACACTCTGTCAATTTCGACCTGGAGTCCATATCCATCAGGACAGCCCTCTCAAAACTTTTGCTTAAATTAAGGCAATAATGATACATCGAATATGATCTATTGTGCAAGGCTGTCAATAACTCTGGAACGAGCATTGCAGAAATGTTTTATACCAGAATCACCATCATCTGTTGATGGATCGATGTCTGTAAAGAGCACTTGTGTCTCCTAATCTGTGAGTTGAAACTGATTTTGGGGAACAACAATTAATGACACCATCTGACCTATCTTCACTGGGGACCTCATAATTAATTCCATAGCTGTGAAGGCCTCTTACAATGTCATCATTGGCATAGATAGATAGAAACTTTATTTAAGTGTCAAAAGACCTTATGCATGCATCGAAACCATGCCATAGCTCCACAGGGCTAGTGGAGAGCTATGTCCAACTGTCCTGATTCCATGGTAGTTCCACTGTGCTGTAAATTCTGCTAAGGACAGGGCTATTCGAGGCAGGAAAACATAATGCAAGACACACATATCCAGTTCACTGGTAGATTCCAAGATCCCATGATGCTCCATGTGCTTGAATATAGCTGAATAGTGACTGGTAACAACTCAATTGACCTCTCTCCACAGCCTTTCAATCCGAGTATTGTGAACACTTCTTCCTGTCAGAAAACTTCCCCTATTGGTACCACGATTTGAAATCATAAACCTTGCTATACATCATAATTTTCCACTCCACAATCACCTCTCACTTGACTTGGAAGGCCGTATTGGCTTACACCTTGCTGAAAAAATTGTAGGGCAGTGGCTGCAAAGTTATTGGTGGCACAGTTCAGATGGGTAATTGTCCTACTGTAGCCATCGATGCACCTATGAATCACAAACCACCATGCTATAAGTTTATGATTACCGTCAATGTGCCACAGAAAATTTGGTACACGCACATTATACACTCGCCTTCGGATCGCCTTGTTCCTCCGAGTTGCTCTTCCCACAGGATCTATGGTTTGTAGTCTTTCCCTCACCCTCCAACGCTGAATACGTACACCTTTGCCCCTCAAACTCCCACGTATGTAGCTCTCTCCTGCACGGGGTGTTATAGTGCCATGATACTTTTTAGCAGCTCATCCAGTTCAGTGTTTGAATCATACGTCAGAAAATTTGACATCAATATCAAATTCCTGAACTTGTCTGTACAGAGTTCTTTCAATTATATTCAGACACTTAGCAAATTTTCGCCCAAGTCATGCCAGTCTCACGAAAATTTAAAAGCTGCTCTTTAGTGACTACAAACTTCGGTCGACCGCCTGTTTTCTCAAGAGGAACATAATAACCAGATCCTTGATCAATAGATGCCTGTTCCATAATTATTTTCTGGGAAATCTCCTCCAACTTCTCATACCATAATTCATATAGCACTTTCAGGGGTTCGAGAACGTCATTTCGATGCTCAGTACTTTCACCGATTTCCAACTGGCAAATCATCCCAAACAAAATGGAAACATAATCTTCTAGTTTTCTTTCCAAGTCAGTCACAAGGCTTTTAGCACAAGACTCTAATTGTTGTAAGAGATCATTAAAACCAATAAAATAACTCTCGAGTTCGTCATCAATACGCAGAGCTCTCGACGCCAGCCAAATTGCATGTAATCGATGTGGCCTTCTGTCGCCATATTGAAAACAGAGAGATCCTGGGAACGTGGTTAAAAACTCGCTAGCGAGAATCTGAAAATCTGAAATCTCGCTAGCGAGAATTGGAAAACTCGCTAGCGAGAATTGGAAAACTCGCTAGCGAGAATCTGAAAACTCGCTAGCGAGAATCTAAAAACTCGTTAGCGAGAATCTAAAAACTCGCTAGCGAGAACTGAAACGTTCCTAAGACAACTCGACCATAGCTTTCCAAAAGTCAACCATATCGTTTCCAAACTGAACATATCATTTTGTAACTCAATGATACTAAAATCTGTTTCAACTAAGATTTTCAAGTTGATAGGCTTTTGGCAGTAACGGCTTTCCATATTAAACAGAGGTCCATCTCTCAGTCACAGTCTTCAAGGAAGAAACAGCGTGACATTTGCGTTACTTTTTGTTGACATTTACATACATGCAAATATATCAAGCGAATAACATTAAATATTTGACAAACAGCAGCACAGATGTAATTAGGATGTGATTCAAACATAAGCTTACACGATCTACAATGAAACTAAACAAAATCATAAAGAAATCGAATGTTATTTAGTAAAATAGCAATGATAAGATAAGCAAACAAAGGAACACCGTGATGCAGCCGTCTATATTTTTAATACCTGAAAACAGCAACAACAGCGAGCAAAAACATGCGGGCATAAGTTACGGGGAAGAATTGTTGGATCCAAACAGAAAAAAAAAATCGCAGCCAACCATTATTTCACTTGCCGCATGACAGAGACCGATGAATTGTGTAGAGATCGACGCGGATCGACAGCGTTCGTAAACAGACCCTGAAATGTCCGTGGTTGATTTTGCCGTCAAACCTCTGCCAGGCTTCATTTCACTTGCTATGTGATAAAAATCGGTCAATTCTCAACTTTTTTCCGGCCGTTGAAAAGCGTAAAGTTGCTTTTATGCGCCGCAGATTAATAAGCGAAGCGAAAGCGTCCTTCTCCGATCGGCAGCAAGCTCTATGACAGCGAGGCCAAAGTTGATACCAGTTCCCGCCCGTGAATTTGCCCCTGAAAAACACAAAAGAATCTTCGGGGGGGGGCTAATCGGATGTCCAACCATGAGAAAAAATCTCGATTTTTTCCGCTAGGAAATTGCACAGGACACCCAACACATGATACAGGACATTCAACACGAAATTAGGATCGCGTTCGCAGACGAACGCAAAAAGTGGCCATTCTTTTTATTTTGGTTTTTATCTGTTGAAAGGTACACGATTCAAGATGGTTTGGCTGCGAAACAAGCTCACTGAAGTTTGAGAACACGAAGTGTCGTGCCCTGCATAGCAAGCTTTATATATTGTAACGCTTGCGACAAACGAGACGAAAACTTCGAGGGGTGTCGCTAAGGCGTGTTTTCGAAGTGTCGGGACTATTTTACAGGTCGTGTAGCAATCACGGAAAACCAAGGTGACGGTTAACGGTGTTTATTGCATCAAAGAGTTTAGTGACGATCACGATGACGATCGTAAACTGAAATAACAATAACATTATAACGAATCTATCAATCTATACTTGAAATAATGCGTAAGGCATGAACAAGAAACGCTTTACGTGCCTACGTCGATAACGTGATTAAAATAACGACGATTAACGTGAATTAACATAAACAAATCAAAAAAGGCTACGTTAAAACTACTCGAGATTCAATGATCGGCTACAAGTTGAACATTTGCGGCTGATTAACAGCCCAAAGACTAAATGTGGGCGTTACTGGCTAAGCGTCTCATTCTTTCAATTTACTCCTTTTGATTCCAAGACAATTAATTGTACTATTGTACAATACCGTACATAGTGTGCTATATCGCCCAAGGTGGAAAAGTAAACTTAGACAAATTAAAACTAAACTACAAAAATCACTTACATATCGGTCCCGGTTGTGCCAAAGGTTTAAAAACGAGCAATAACAAAGGTACTTCTAGTCAAGGCGGAATCTTGCGAAACTCTCCTTTAAAGGGACGCTAACTTAGCTTTTATATGCGCGCGGTGACGCTAAAGGATCCGATTACAAACCAATGGGAAAACAAATAAACATTGTAACTATGTTCGTAACTAGGCACACAAAAGTAATCGATAACTGATCTAATCAAATTGTTCTTTAGTCTGATATCCTTAACATGGCTCCCCTGAAATATTCATATTTCACTAATCAATATATCCGACAATTTCTTAATTAATCTATTAGTTAATCTCATAATGTTCTACAAGTTCTTTTTCACAGTTCAGTTCAATTCTTGGAAGGCTCCTCGGCTGGGAATTACCCCGGATCTCAATTATCCTTTGACGCTGGCAACAGTAATACTAACTTCTGTACTGGCCTCTCCAGGTACCGCACAGTTCTGATCCTCTTGCCTTTGTTGTCCAAGCAGCTATCCGCAAGAGCTACTTGAACCTTGCGAACCTGGCCATCGGAACTGGGGTAGACCACTGACACTCTTGCTAGCTGCCAGGCGCTCCGAGGGAGACTTTCATCTTTGACTATGACTACATCATCGACAATCAAGTTTCTCCGAAGGCGTGACCACCTTTGGCGCTGCTGTAAACTAAGGAGGAATTCCTTTCTCCATCGAGTCCAGAACTCGTTCGCCAAATGCTGGACTCGCCTCCAACGCTTTCTGCAATACATGTCGGCTGGCTGGAAGGCACCTGGTGGAGCAAGAACGACCTTTGACTTCATCGTCAAGAGATGGTTGGGAGTGAGAGGACTGGAGGAATCTGGATCAGTAAGCTGGGTCACTGTCAAGGGGCGGCTGTTGACAATAGCTTCCGCTTCGCACATCAGGGTTCTTAGAGACTCGTCGTCCAACTGTTGTCCATTGTCTTGTAACAGTGATGAGAGGACGTTACGAACTGTTCTGATTTGTCGCTCCCAAACGCCTCCCATGTGGCTCGCCGCTGGGACGTTCATTTTGAAGGCGAACCAGTCACACTGTTCTTCGAGCAGCCTTTTCTTTATTTTGTCTTGGTTCATCTCAGCTAATGCTTGGGCGAGTTCTGTGCGAGCTCCAACGAAGTTCGTTCCCTGATCACTTCTTAGCTGGCGAATAGGTCCTCGACGACTTATGAATCTTCTTAAGGCATTGATGAATGAGTCAGTCTCGAGTGAGTTGGCAGTCTCGATGTGTATAGCTCTCGAAGCCATGCATGTGAAGAGCACGCCATAACGTTTTAGTTCCTTCCTTCCCTCTTTGATCACAAAGGGCCCAAAATAATCGACGGCGCAGTACGTGAATGGTGGTGTGGACTCGAGGCGATCTTCGGGTAAGTCTGACATCCTTTGTTCTTGCACTGCTCCGCGCAATCTCTGGCACTTGACGCAGGATGAAATCATACTGGCGACTACCGATGAACCGCTGACCACCCAGAAACCATTCGATCGTACTTCGTTTAAGGTCATTCCTTTGCCTTGATGTTGTGTACGCTCATGAAAATGCTTGACAATCAACTTGGTGACGTGGCTGTTTCGAGGCAGGATGATGGGAAATTTTATGTCTTCTGTCAAGCTTGCACGTCTGAGACGTCCACCGACTCGCAAAATTCCGTCCACATCTAAGAACGGGTCAAGCTTGTAGAGCGAGCTGCTTGCTTTCATGTTGGTCTTTCTCTGTTGGGCGAAAACTCTACTTTCGGGGTCGGTGTTTTCCTGCTTCATCTTCTGTAAAACTGCTATTTCTTCTTTAAAGGCTATAATCTGTGCATCATGAATAACTGCGCTCTCTGCGTTCTTCAAATCACTGACGTTCAGCACTTGTACTTCTTCATGGATGCACTTCTTGAGCACGCGATCTCTCAGACGTCTGACGTAGCGTTGGCACAGGGCAACCGCTCGCTTGGCTCGATACCAGTCAGAGAAATATTCTATTCTCTCAGCAAGGCTCAACTTCTCTGGATGTGCTTGCAATATTGGCGGGGTTGTCGTGGTTGCCATGGCGACAGACTTCTTAACTTCAGGGTCGTTGTCTTGGAGTTCGTGATCTTCTCTTGGTAGCCATTTGGTTTCACTCTCCCAGAGGAACGCTGGTCCAGTGATCCAACGGGAATTTAACAGCTCTTGTGTCTTCAGACCTCGTGACGCTTCATCTGCTGGATTCTGTTTTGATTCGACGTACTTCCACTGCTCAATTGAAGTGTTTTCTTGGATTTCTTGAACTCTGTTGGCAACGAACACGTGAAACCGCCTACTCTCGTTGGCTATGTATCCAAGAACCACTCTACTGTCTGTCCAGAAGTATTCTTGATCAATGGTATACTCTAGCTCCCGTCGCAACTGCTGGCTGATTTTCACTGAGCACACGGCGGCGGTAAGCTCCAGGCGTGGTATAGTTACAGGCTTCAACGGTGCTACTCTGGACTTTCCCATAACAAAGGAGCAATGAACTCTCTGGTTTTCGTCTACAAGACGTAAGTAACTGCACTGACCATAACCTTTGACGCTCGCGTCCGAGAAGTGATGGAGTTGTGCGCTCACGACTCGACCAAAGCTATCGGGCTTGTAGCATCTGGGAATTGAAATGCGCTGAACTTCTAACAAATCTGATCTCCACTTTTCCCACTTGACTTTGACGTCTTCTGGTATCGGATCATCCCAGCCTACTTCATGGCGACACAACTCTTGAAGGATTGACTTTCCATCCAGCAAGAGCGGAGCAACGAATCCGAGAGGATCGAAAATCGAGCTCACGGTGGAGAGTATTCCCCGTCTAGTGCATGGCTTGCCTTGTAGTACGATGGCGAACTGAAAGCAGTCAGACTCAACACACCAATGGACACCGAGTGCGCGCTCTAAGGGAAGTGAATCAAGGTCTAAGTCTAACTCCTTCACACCATCCGCTCTGTCTTGCTCTGGGATTCTTCTGATGACTTCTTTACTATTGGACACAAACTTGTGAAGCCGGAAACCTCCTTTGCTGCACATCTGCTTTACGCTTGCAATCAGCTTCACTGCGTCGTCGACCAGGGGGACGGACTTTAAACCGTCGTCAACGTAGAAGTCGTTACGAAGGAAATCTGCGGTGCTGCTCCAAATTCTTCTTCAAAATCATTGGCCGTAGACTTCAATGCGAAATTTGCGCAGCCTGGGGACGAGGTGGCTCCAAACAAGTGCACGGTCATTCTGTACTCTTTCGGTTCTTTAGTGAGATCGCCATCTTCCCACCAGAGAAAACGCAACAAATCTCTGTATTCTTCACTCACTTTTACTTGGTGGAACATGGCTTCTATGTCACACATGAAAGCGATCGGCTCTTGACGAAACCTGCAAAGCACTCCAGTTAAATTGTTCGTCAGGTCGGGGCCTTGAAGCAGGTGCTTGTTTAGCGACTCGCTTTCGTACTCGGCAGCACAATCGAAAACTACACGAATCTTATTGGGCTTTTTTGGATGATAGATTCCGTGGTGTGGAATGTACCAAACGTTCTGCTTCTCTTGAACTTGACCATGGGATGTATGTTCCGATTCAGACATCTCTGGCACCTTTTCAGCGTATCCATTCTCTATCAATTTCTTCATAAATTCCGAGTAGTCCGTGTAGTATTTCTGGCCGTTTCTACCCACGAACCTTCTTTTTAGCTGATTAAGTCTGCGAAGCGCTACCGTCTTGTTGTTTGGAAGCTCAATGGTTTCGTTCTTCAAGGGTAATGGGAGCTCATAATGGCCATCTTCGCGATGTTGAATTCCCCTTTCTGCTATCTGAATGAACTTTCTGTCTTCTTTGGATAGACCATGTTTCGACGTGTTCTTGTGTTCCACGAAATCGAGCTCGAACATCTGATTAATTGCTGATGGGTTTATGACCTCCTTCGTTTTTCCATGGAAAACGAAACTCAACTGGTTGGCGCTGTCACTTGCTCCAGAAATAACCTCTCTTGACAGGATACGGTGACAGGTGGAATCTAGGGCGTGGCCGTCTCGAGGTGTGTCTAACGTGGCAACCGGTCCCACGATACTCCAACCCAGTAAGGTTCGAACAGCGTAAGGTTCTTCTCCTTTACCGCGAATCACTTCTGTTGGTTTGATCGCCTTAGGGCAGTTGCAACCAATTAACAAGCCAATATCTACGTCTTCATCGTACGGTGGTATTTTGCCTTGGATCCCTTTAAGGTGTGGCCAGCTGTTTACGGTTTCTGGTCTTGGAATTTGGTCTCGACGGGAAGGAATGGTCTGCCTTGAATACGTCTTGGGTAGGTCGACTTCGGTGCGCTTGTCGAGACGCTGAACAACCAAGCCATCAATTCTTTCAACTGCTATCCTCTGACGACCAAGCATTGTGCTTAAATCTAAACTGGTTTCAACACCCTTGATGCCGAGTTCACGCTGTACTTGGGTTGTCACGAAGGTTGTGTCACTTGCATCGTCTAGGAGGGCGTAGACCTTAATTGCTTTGGCTGGGTTATCCTTGTGAAACAGAAGAACTTGGATGATTCGACAATTAGTGATTACGCTGGCGGACTCTGTAGCTGAGCTGTGCGCTACACTGATCAGGTTTGAGCTCGCGGATCCTACAACTGGCGGTTTCTTGCTGAGTGATTCATTCTTGTCAGAAGCTCGCTGAGTTTCTTGTGACTTGCGGTCAGGCTGTGGACGACTTTCGGTAGATCTTGGTTTTACGCCATGCAGTAAGGTGTGGTGACGTCTTCCACATTCTTTACAAATAGATCTATTACGACATCCCGAAGATATGTGACCTGACTTGAAGCAGCCGAAACAAAGACCTTTACTGCGAATAAATTCACTGCGTTCATCTACTGAACTCTTGAGAAATTCGCTGCACTTGACAAGAGCATGTTGACCGTTGCAAAGGGGGCAGGCCTGATCTGTTTGATCTGCAAATGGTTTTGACGACGAGGCAAGATCGCTGGGGGGTGGAGTACTTGATGTCGCGAGAGAATTGGCGCTCAAATCACTGTCGTCCTTCTTCTTTGATTTGTTCTTCCATCCCCACTTAGGCTGGGTACCAGTCTTCTTGCGTTCCGCTTTCAGGGCGTCAGGTGAGAAGATGGGGTCATTCGCAAGTTCTGCTTCTTCTCTGACAAAATTCATAAAGGCGCTAAATGTGATAATTTTCTTAGACTTGGTTTGTTTTTCATGAGCATGCCGGCACCATTTCACAGCAGAGTAAGAGGGAAGTTTGCTGCTGACAAGGCGGAGAGTTTCTGTTGAGTCGAGGTCCCCCATTGACTGAATTGTCTTCATTGCTTCTTCGCATCGTACGAGAAAATCAGAGAAGTCCTGGAGGCCACTGCTATCACCATCGTTAATCTTCGGCCAGTTTCTTAGACTAGACTTGTAAGCCTCGGCTACATGGACGGGATTCCCGAAACGCTGGTCTAACATTTTTCGAGCTTTATCGTAGGCACTGTCAGAGCTCATAGCCAGGAAACCTTTCACTACGTTGTTAGCCTTGCCTCTAGTGTACTTGTCAAGGAAATACAGCCGGTCTTTGTTCGATGGCACATTACTGCAAATGATGGAGTCAAAAGCGGTCACGAAGGCTGGATATTCAAAGTAATCTCCGGAGAAGACCGGCGGCTCTTTAACCGGGAGGTTGCTAATCTTCTGCTGATTGATAATTAATGAGCTCAATTCGGCCTGCTTCGCTTGTAGGCTGACGATATCCTGAAGAGTTGTATTTACGCCAGTCTCTTGATAATGGGGCGTAAACACAGGATCTGCTCTCCGAGGCTCAAAGGGTGGCGTTAGATAACTTCCAGGAACGAACGAAGGAGCGTACGGGTCAGCCTTAAAGCTTCTTTTTTGTTTAATGTTATCGTCGCTTACGTCTGGTTTTAACTCCTGTTTAACCGCGGGATTAACGTCTTTGACACTTGACTCCTCTTTATCGCCCGCTAATCTTTCTTCTTCTAAGATTCGCTTTATCGCTACTTTCTCGGCGCTTGCGATAGCTATCTCTTTCTCAAGTTGCAGCCGCCTCAATTCCTTTTCTTTCTCGAGAAATTCCATTTCGGCCTGTAACTTGGCAGCCTTGGCTGCGGCGTCGAGCAGCGCAAAGGACAGATGTTTTGTAGAGGACGTACTAAATTTAGACCTTCCAGACGCCTTTGAGTTCACGCTGTGACCAGATTTGACAGATCTCACTGACTGTGCGCGACTGAGGTTTCTTTCAAGTGATTGCATTCGTTCACAAAGTCTAACTCTGCACTCAATAAATTCCCGATCGCGAATATCGAACCATCGATATGAATCTTCCTTTTCCTTTTCTGATTGAATTAAATCATCGTGCTCCTTGAATGCGGTATTGAATTTGTCTTTCAAATTATCTAATTTAAATCTCTCTTCTTCTAATTGTTCTATTGTGGTCTCGGGTGAATCACGCAGAACATTAATCTTATCCATCTGTTGTTTTAATTTCTTGAAAGCGGAGTTTCGATTAGAAAGCTTTGTTTCCAACTGATAAGCCAAACCCTTTTCGGTCATTATTTTTCTCCGTCCAATTGTTTTGGAGGTTTCGAATCGTGAAAGTTCGACGCCCGCCACACTCCTGGGTGGCTTTGGTATTTGAGGCATCGCCTCAAAGTCCAGCTCTGATGGCGTTCTGTTACGACTGAAGACCGGTTCGCTAACAACGCTCATCGTTCGTTATGCCAAGAAACAAAGTACCAAAGGATCGAGACGAAGTTCAACTAGAATTCAAAACCATTTGGCGGAATGAAGCCACGATATTTTACTGTAACGCTTGCGACAAACGAGACGAAAACTTCGAGGGGTGTCGCTAAGGCGTGTTTTCGAAGTGTCGGGACTATTTTACAGGTCGTGTAGCAATCACGGAAAACCAAGGTGACGGTTAACGGTGTTTATTGCATCAAAGAGTTTAGTGACGATCACGATGACGATCGTAAACTGAAATAACAATAACATTATAACGAATCTATCAATCTATACTTGAAATAATGCGTAAGGCATGAACAAGAAACGCTTTACGTGCCTACGTCGATAACGTGATTAAAATAACGACGATTAACGTGAATTAACATAAACAAATCAAAAAAGGCTACGTTAAAACTACTCGAGATTCAATGATCGGCTACAAGTTGAACATTTGCGGCTGATTAACAGCCCAAAGACTAAATGTGGGCGTTACTGGCTAAGCGTCTCATTCTTTCAATTTACTCCTTTTGATTCCAAGACAATTAATTGTACTATTGTACAATACCGTACATAGTGTGCTATATCGCCCAAGGTGGAAAAGTAAACTTAGACAAATTAAAACTAAACTACAAAAATCACTTACATATCGGTCCCGGTTGTGCCAAAGGTTTAAAAACGAGCAATAACAAAGGTACTTCTAGTCAAGGCGGAATCTTGCGAAACTCTCCTTTAAAGGGACGCTAACTTAGCTTTTATATGCGCGCGGTGACGCTAAAGGATCCGATTACAAACCAATGGGAAAACAAATAAACATTGTAACTATGTTCGTAACTAGGCACACAAAAGTAATCGATAACTGATCTAATCAAATTGTTCTTTAGTCTGATATCCTTAACATATATAATAATGTCAATAATATGTCAACTGAAGAATAAAGACTCAATAAAGTACTTCTATGTTTATTGATAAGATGTTTTTGTATTTCAAGTAGTATTAAGCCAGTATGATAAAGTATTCGAAAGGATAAAAAAGAGACCTTTCAGCTAGAAACCCAAACAAACATATTTAACATTTTTTTCTTTATATTATCCCAATACTTGCTTGTACACCCCCTTCCCAAGGGGTAGTTATATATAGGTATCAGAGGCAATCAGATCTAGATATTGTGATCATGGGATCCCAAAGCACATTTTGGTCTTTGTCAGTTTCTAAGTTTCACTATTTTTTTTGCAAATGAGAACCTGGTTCATTTGACAGGCTTAATGAAAACAAATGAAACATAATGGACACATACAGCCATTAAATTGCTTTCATTTCTTTTGAATTTTATTTGTGAAGCATTAATCGCCTACTATCAAAGAATAAAGAAAACTTCTGACCCCCACCCCCCACCCCCGTCTTCAAATTTAATTCTTGGAAACACTATCATTTCTCTTCTTTAATTAAAATATAAAAGAAATACAGTGGAGTTCAACCTCTTAGACTCTATCTCAGTACTATTACATCCACGTACAGTGTATACAACATGAACCATTATGCAATATTTCTGGGAGAGTTCATTGACTGTGATTTGGCCAGTGCTCCTTTACAGTAGACTATTCAACTGGCATAATTTATAGATCCTTCTGGATACATAGAAATATTATGATTGCATCCAAGCCTTCTTGGACTCCAACCATTCCATTCAAAATACAGGAAAATGTAAAGTACTAAAATGTGATAGGGTACTCTTAATTTTTTTTGGAGGTGGTATGTCCCAGTCACCTTAAATACAAAATCTTCATATAAGAACCTGTGTATTAAAATGGAAGCTGAATTTTGGCAAATTAACCTGCTGGAATATATAACAACCACTTAAAGTGCTACTGCGATCAAATTTTTGATTTTCATATTTTTACATCTTCGTGTACAATTAGACTTTCTTACTTATCTTGCCAAATTTCAATCCATTACGAACATCAGAAGTCATTTTATTTTAACATTTATGTTCGAGAATTTACGGCCGCCATTAATCAACCGTGTTCCATGCTTGGTTGCGAAAGGGATAAAGTGACGTCAAAGGCTCAAACATACCTCACGGGTTGAAATTATAATAACAATAAGTATTGAAAATCACGCGAAAACGCAACAAAAACATTGGACTTGTTCTTCGTGCAATTTTCTATGCTCATTGTTATTATAATTTAAACCCGTGAGGTATGTTTGAGCCTTTGACGTCACTTTATCCTATTCGCAACCAGGCCTTGGAACAAGGTTGATTAATGGCGGCCGTAAATTCTCGGACATAAATGTTTAAATAAAATGACTTCTGATGTTCGTAATGGATTGAAATTTGGCAAGACGAGTAAGAAAGTATAATTGTACACGAAGATGTAAAAAAAGGAAATAAAAAATTTGATCGCAGTAGCACTTTAAAGACCCAGTATTGTCCATTATGCTTCACATGCCTCTGTTGTTTTGGGTTGCACAGGAGCGAGGCTTCTATTGTTCAGAGGTGCGTGAAGCATAATGGACAATACTGGGTCTTTAAGGAAAGCCAGAACTCATTCAAGTATGTGATATATTGCGGTAGGGATGGAAATTATCACTCAACCATTCGTCCAAGCGAGTGTCAAGTCTCTTGGGCGAGTACAAATTGTACATTTTTTGAAATAGTTCTGAAAGTCATTCACACAAACTACCAGTGCTGTCAAAATTAAGGTTTCCAACCCTGTGTTATGAGCTATTATGTTTATACTGCCTAAACAAGAAAAAAAATGAACAAAATGTAGTTCCTTCTTACATCAGGACACAGATCTCCTTTGTCTGTGTCATTGGACACCACTTGGAACTGGGGTTCTCCAGCAGTGACAAGGAATGTTATATGGTGTCAAGAAAACTAGCATGCATTGCAAATGAACTTGGTCACTATTGTATTTGACAACATCCCCTAGCATCTGATTAGCTCTGTTGTGGGGTCATTGTTCATGTAATCAAAATAATTTTAGAAATTATCAGCTTTTTCCTTATATTCCTACTTTATTATGATAGAAAATCAACATTCAAAATGAACATGGCATAAATTAATGCAATTTAAAGGGAAAATTAATGCAAAAGAGAGGGTTAATTTACTATAATAAATTAAACCATGCTTTTTTGATCTATGACAAGCTCTGCAGAGAGAGACATCATCTTGAAAAGTGTTTTATTCCAGAAGATTCCATGCTTGAAAATAACAGTTAACACTGTGCATAGTTCTGTGATAAAACAAGGCATTATAAGTGCTAATCATAAGTACATGGTAAAAAGCGAAATGGATGAAAAATATCAAAATAAACGTTTGGAAACCTTGAAGATACAGTTGTAATGATCGATAGTGGGCAATTGCAATGACGCAGCATTTCCTTCTTACATAACGAAGGAATCTATTTTCACACAAATCCTGATTAACTTAAAGCTTATTACAGTAAATTTTGACGAAATACACTTGCCATGCATAGAGGAAACCTTAAATTTTGTCAGCATAAATCAGTAAAATTCCGGCTCATCCTCGGTGTAAGAACCTGTCAAATTCACGAGTGACGTAAAACAAAGAAAACAAAAGGCATAAAACAATAGAGTCAACTGGGAATGCAATACTACAAAGGTAAAAAACAAAGGAAAAAGTCACAGGTTCTTACACCGAGGTAAACCCAAAATTCCCAACTCGATCGATCGGCTTCATGGCTGAATATCTGAACCATAAGATATCTTGTAATGACACAAAATCCCGTCATATTTAAAGAATATTGCTATTCAGCTGTAATATTTATCCACATGGGCCATTTTACACTCTTTCTCAGCATTGTTTACAATAATAGTGAACAGCAGTCGCCATTTTTCCCTCGACCCTTCCCATGACACCCCGCGCGCCTCAATTCACCTTAGTATCCAATCTTCGCTCGCCCCAAAAAACAATTAATAGCGACTGGGTACGAGTCTGATTATGCATGCTTCTTTTGGTTGTTATATAAAGTTCAAACATGGTTAATCGAGGGACTGGGGCCAATTTAATAAAACTTTTACACTTGTAGTTTACAAGTATAGCTATTGTTTTCAACCTCTAAAACAATGGCTACACTTGTAAATTACACTTGTAAAAGTTTTATTGAATTGACCCCTGGTTTTGAAACCTTGCAGATGGCGATTACAAAGGAGTTATAATTTATGTTGAACCGTACTTGACCGTGCACATCTTTTGTTTTTTTATCACACGCTATATATCTATTGTGTTGTGTCAGTCAAGGTCGAAAAACGATAACAAAAACATCGAACATAATAATAATAATAATAATAATTTATTTCTCTAGCGCAAAATCACTACTTGTCCTAAGCGCTTTACAATGTATAATATTACAATTACTTTACATATATAAACAATCCTGGACTAGCTAAGTTACATTTCAATTTTAGAAAAGTCATAGGTATTATAATTAAAAAACAAAGACAAAAGACACTACAAATTATATTTGAAAGGTAAATAAAAAGAAAATAAATAAAAGGTACTATAAATTATATGCAAGCCTTAAAAGATGAGTTTTTAATGCCCTTTTAAAACTATGAACAGGTTTCATAATCATTGCACGGTATTAACTATGATTCAAACGGGTTTCAAACACTTTTAACTGACGGAGATGTGAGTCACATCGAAAAAAATGTCTTTTAATACAAATTCAATATTTTCTGCTTTCTCGACCATTTTGAGTATTCTTAACCCTTTAAACCCTAATATCGAAATTCTCCTTTCTTGTCCCCATACATTTGTTACAGAAGTAGTGGGGAGAAGTTGTTAAAATATCAAGAGGATTCATATGGGTGATCATATCCTTAATTCTCATGAGCTCTCTAGTGGCTTAAGCATTTTACAAGTCGAACTTTACCCGAAGGTCGATCGATGGTTCGAAATGTTGGTGTTTACCCAATGTTGGCCCCTTAGCCATGTTAACTCAACATTTACTTTTTACAGCTGTTTCGAGAAAGGTTGTCGGAAAAAAGCGTAAAAGTGCACGCGACAATCCAGAAAGGTATTGTGGGTAGTCATCCACGCTATATCCTAAAAAACTCATTTATCCCAATGGCCCGCCATCTAAGATTATTCCTGTACGGACGAGGCATCGCGGGTTTCATGTATTTATTTGACTTATTAAAATTCATTGATCATATCCCATATTATTTTTCGGGATTGTCGCGTGCACTTTTGCGCTTTTTTCCGACAACCTTTCTCGAAACAGCTGTATATTGTGTTTTCGTTGTGTTTAGTATTGTAATTCAGTTCATGTAATTTGGCTTTCTAGTCTTTTTACCTCACTAGTTATTTTAGGAAGCTAATGCATGTAAATTTCTCTTTTTGATTGTTTGGGTAGAATAAATTTGTGGTTGTTGTTGTTACCCAGGTGTATAAATTGGTACCGGCACTAAATAGCCTGGTACCGGGGTATCCAAACCTTGCGCTGAACTAGCATTCCATTTGGTAAGGGGAGGGGAGGGGAGGGGAGGGGAGGGGAGGGGAGGGGAGGGGAGGGGAGGGGAAGGACAGGAGTAGCATAACTAGAAAGGAAACTTAAGGCCCGGACATACGGTGCAACTTTATTTGAAACCAGTTGCGCGCTACAGTTGCAGAAGTAGAATTGGCCACTACTAAAAATACCATAATACTCTTTTATGGGCAGGCTCAGCCTCACCGGGGTGTAATTATTCAAGTCTCCTTTGTTAGAATGGCACAATGGTATTCAGAGTACATGTAGGAACGCTAGGACGTAGCATTGTGTGTTCGTATACAAATGTGCACCGTATGCAAATTGCCACGAAGTTGAAGCATAGCACGTGCAGTTCGTGCTGAAAACAAAAGAAATCGGAAAAATAAGGCTTACATCAAGCACCACTTTAAAGAGTATTGTGGTATTTTTAATAGTTTCTGGAGTGGGCAATAGACCATTTTACAGTTATCGTCTTAGTGTCCTGGCCCTTGAGTGGAAGCGAGGCTGAAATTGACCTTGTTATGATACCGACCTTGGAGCTTTTCAGATGTAAATTTACCTAGTTAGCATAAGGAAAGCATTATTAACATATGAAAGGCAGAAAGGTTTGTATCAAAGCAAGGTCACCTCCAGCCTCGCTTCCACTCAAAGGCAAGGTCACCAAGCACATAACTGTAAAATGGACTATTGAAATCCACTTTTGCCACGTTGCACACAACAAATTGCATCGTGTTACACCCCCAAAAAATCTTGTTGCAGGCAACAAATTACATCGTGTGACGTCACCCCCCAAAAATCTTGTTGCACGCAGCAAATTGCATCGTGTGACGTCACCCCCAAAAAATCTTGTTGCGCGCAACGTTACAAGAAAAGTTTCACTGTGTGTCCGGATCTTTGTAGTTATTATTTTTTTTCTCATTTGATTTGAATTTATTTCAAGCACACCAAAGAGTATCTTACTTAGGCTTTCCCCAGATCTATTCAGCACTGTAGATAAATCAATTGTTTCATCTTGTAACTAGATTTTTGTTGCTTGTTTCTTTTGTGATAATAGAAAAACATTCATTACTCTTATGTGCAACGAAACGGAAGAAGGAAGAGTGGATTCCATGAAACAATTTGGCAACCATTACGTAAGTACATTTCAGCTATAAAGTCGAACTTCTATGTACGACCACCACCAAATTTCTTCCAGTCAAATTACTATTGTCGAAATTACCTCTCGTAAGCGATCGTGACCACTTTCAACGCTGGCCATTTGAATTTTTTATTGTTTTTTAACGTGTGGTAAGCAACCACTCGCTCACATTTCGATGTCACTGCAGACGCAAATTGAATAAATATGTTACAGTACTTTTGTCCCTTGCATCAAAACTTCAATATAATAGAATACTAATTTTGAGCTGATGGGTGCCTTGTACATTGGAATTACTACAGGTTCATATGATTCAAAGTTAAGCGTCCTGTGGTTTGTACATTGAAAATACGATAGGTTCAAATGATTCAAAGTTAAGCGCTCTGTGGTTTATACATTGAAATTACTATAGGTTCATATGATTCAAAGTTAAGCGCCCTGTGGTTTGTACATTGAAATTACTATTGGTTCAAATATGATTCAAATTTAAGACCCTCTGTGGTCTGACTTCTCGTAAGCAACCGCCTTGGCTTTGTATTTTGGGTGGTCGTCGCCGCTTTCGATAGGTTACACTGTATGTTGCACACAAATGCGGCACAGAACGGATATATATCGAATTCAGTTGGCCACGCTAATCAGCAAAATGGTCAGGCTTTCAACACCGTGTACGTTCAATTTTAGCCTCTTTCGCAGGCAACTTTGGACTGCAGGGTTGAGAGGAGACACTGGAGAGAGGATAAGGAAGTAGAGGGAGGCTGAAGACGAGTGTGAGAGAAAAATGCGGAAACCCTTTCTAATTTTGAACGTCCACGCTCGTCTGGAAGCCCAGTTTTTTTTTTCAGTGTCGTATTTGAAATTGCCTGTGGTAAAGGCTACGAAGTAGCTATGATCACTTTGTCAATATCGTGAGTTCCATCAATTATTTTTGTAGTGTTAAATGCTTACTTTCATGTTTGTTTGTATGTTTGTTTTATAAGGAGTCAATCAAAACTCAGCCTCTTCACGTAATTTGCTATTTTGCTGTTATCATTATCAATCATAAAAGTAGCGTAAATATCATTGCTCTAAGAACGAGGGCCACCGATTTCCAGCTAGTATCTATCACATAGAAAAGCAAAAAATAATTACACTTGTAAAACCTAACAATAATGGTCCAGTTAGAGCGGTATTCAATTGAGTATCGAAAGTAATTTAGCAATTGCTTTGATTTTGCACTGCTTCACTTTGTGATTGGCTAAAAAAATCTCGCGCCACTTTATTAACCAATCAAAGGTAAAACCAAAAACAATCGTGACTTGCTCGCACGCGTTTTCCCGCGCTTGGCGCCGGCTGCATGTATTTTATTTGAGTTCTGATTGGTTCATTGGATTGTCTGCGTCTGTTGTGATTGGCCAGAGTGATTACTTTGGTTTCGGTTTTAAGACACTCAGTTGAAAACCGCTTCCATATTTTTACAATTTGCAATTAAAATTACAATATTAGTCAACTAACGCTATTACTAATTGCCCTTGGCTTCAGATGGCCAGGATTCAAACGGTTGCAACTTAAAAAATTGAAGTTCTTTCCTTGTGATTGGAAAAATCGTTTAAACCTAATTATGGATCAGTCTCTCTCGAGAAATTACTTGAAATCTTCCTCTCCATGTTTTAAGTATAGGTAATCACATGATTTCGAGTGCAATTTGGGATAAATGAGCACGAGTAAATTTTTCAAAGACTACAAATTGCACGAGCCGCTTCGGCGAGTGCAATTTGTGGTCTTTGAAAAATTTACGAGTGCTCATTTATTCCAAATTGCACGAGAATAATCATGTGATTACTTGTTAATAATATACATGCAAAAATTTCTGTCACGCTGCGATTGTTTTCGTTACAAAAATTCACTTTGCCACGCTTCGA
Source organism: Dendrophyllia cribrosa (assembly GCA_024195265.1). Lineage (NCBI taxonomy): Eukaryota > Metazoa > Cnidaria > Anthozoa > Scleractinia > Dendrophylliidae > Dendrophyllia > Dendrophyllia cribrosa. Next base: position 4,379,716 of record JAJLRJ010000007.1, on the reverse strand, counting down.
TTACTCCACTTCAGATTGGTCGAAATTTTGACAGGTGAATTCATGCGTGAATATTCATGCACTCTCTACAACAACTGCATCACAAGTTTTTCGTCTTTCTTAGCCACTGTTAGAAACTTTGTAAAAGAACGAAGCAAAACATAGACGTCGCCATGGTTTTGCTCTTATCCGCGGACTGGTATTGTTGAAAGGTTTCGACGTACGCTGCCGCCGTTTTGTTTATTCAGTTATTTACGCCGGATAGGAAAAGTCTTCAGTCAACGCTCTTGACGACTTTGAAAGCTAAAACAACGAGGTGAAAGCTTCCAAACGGTTTTTTGTCAGCACAGGAGAATGTTTAATCACAGGTCTGAGTTCATTTGCTCCACAGTTAGACGCTTTTATGGCGCCTTTTTGCTTTCTTGTTGTAATGGGTGGACATTTCTTTCAAGCGAGAGGCCTTTAAACCACTTTGGCAGCTCCTTAACTCCCGATACTTGAACAGTTTATTCTTTCTATTTTAAACGTAAACAGTTATTGTCTATTGTAATTATATTGTTTAATTAGATTCTTAGGTTAGCATTTGTTTTAACTCCAGCGTAAAATTCATCACGGGTTTACGTAGGCGCCTCATTGATTCTCCGCTTCGTTTTCTTTGTTGACTTGTACTCGTGTCCTTTTTTTCTCAAATCTCCTAGTATTTCTCAGTAATTAGAACTTTTGTCTGTTTTCGTATTTTGAATCAGTTTTCTTTCAAGACTTTCTATTAAAATTCCGTTATACTGTTTGAATCTTGTTTAATTTGTGTCCGCCATTTTGTTTCTGCATGGCTCGAAATCTGTTCAGCTATCCTAACTGTCAATCATTTTAATTTCAACTTTTTGCACTCAATTTCACCTTTTTGCACTCAATTTCAACTTTCTGCACTGTTTGGGATTAATTGACATTCTCTCAGCCAATCAGAATGCAGAAATTTTTGCATGTATATTATTAGAGAATTTATTGTATAAAAAAGGTAACAGGAAATTATCTCGACATCAAATTTTCGCGTTTTTCGCCATTTTTTTAACTTCGCGAAAATTTGAGGTCGCGAAAAAAAAAACATTTGCTTGTTCTTTAACTCTCGGACGCACGGATTGGGGGAGGAGGGGTGGGGTCAATAAAATATTGTACCACCGCCAAAAAAACAAGGGGCTATAAGTTTGATGTACGTCCGAGGGTTATATATGAATAGATGAAATTTGACACAAATTATCCAAATTCGCGAAGATTGAGTGTCACGCAATATTGCCCTTAAAAAATCGCGAAAACTTCTAACCTGCGCGCAGACGCCTCTTACATGCAGTTAGTACTCTGTTGTATATTTACTGAACCAAAAACAGCAGCCGGTTGTCATTTTGTTTTCTTCTACAGTACACGTCACTGTATTCTAAGTGTGCATGCCCGGGAAAGTGTAGCGGCCTGAGTGTTGGTGCAGTTGTAGGCATTGTGTGAGTATGGAGTAGCGTAGAATATCTAATTACAGTAGCACTTTGTTGTCAACGGGTAAAACTAAAGGGTTTCACCTTAAAGTGCCTATGACCCTTAAATACATATTTTCAGAATCAATTCCAACACATTGAATAGTTGAATAGTAGTGCTACTAGTAGTCACTACTAGTAGTACTACTTGTAGTACTAACAAGTACTACTAAAACGAGTACTACTACAAAACAAGTACTACTACTAGTAGTTGTGAGCAGTTAATGAATACCAGTTAGCATTTTGTAAATTCAAATCTCTATTAACTCATAACGCGGTGTTCAATTGTTTAATGTACGCACCGCCGAATTGATTCTGAAAATATGTATTTAAGGGTTATAGGCACTTTAAGAACAGAAGAGTAGACCCCTGTTCGATACTGTGAACATAAGCCTTTTCCAAATGTTCAGATAGTGGGGAGCGAAGTAAAAAATATTTGGGACCTAAAGATTGAGGTTTTTCTTCCTTTCCCACAAACCGCGAACCTCTTAAAGTCACGTGACTCCGATCTTGCCGTCCCGTTTGACGTTTGAGGATCAATTTTCAACGTCGAGGACACTATTTAGAGGGAAGTTAATTACAGCAGCGTTTTTCGCTAGTTTTAAAACTTTAAAGCCACGTTAAAACGTCAAATTTACTTTCCTTAATGAGTTACCTCGATGAATGAGAGGTTTGTTTGATTTAGTTGCGAGATTACAAGAATTACCAACCACATCAGTGCATGCATCGTCGTAAACAAACATGGCGTCGTGATGCACGTGTTTCATGATGCATAGGTAAAAAGTAACCCTCAATCTTAAGCCCGGATTATGTACATATGGCGAACTTCGAACCGTAAATTGCTGGCCGACGTTTGTGGTTTGCGGTTTAATGGGAAACCCTCAATCTTAAGGTGTAACAGGCTATGGTGGCCATATTTTACCATACCGTAAAAGTTTAATAGGCGGAATTCTGCTGTTGCAATGTTTGCCAAGAAACCAAGCCTTTTCAGTTCCAAACACATCAGAGTCTTTACAGAAGAAACAGAAGAAACATTTGTCTCATCAAGGAATGCCAAACTTATTAATGACAAGTTTCTTTTTTCTTTCTTTCTTTCGTCCACAGAGTTGGATCTATCGCGGCCTTTTTGTTATTAGCCTTCGCTGTTTTTATTTGCTGCTTGCGATGCAGGCTGCCCAGCGGAGTACCTAAACCATCCATGTGTACAACAATAAAGGTGAGATAAATGTGAAATAATGTTCCTTTAGGAGCACCCAGCCAATAGGCCATTTCCGAGTTGCCTTTAGCCTCTCTATCAAAGCGAGGCTAGGTGCGAAACCTTTCATATGAAAATGAGTTTTCATTCACATGTAAATACGTTTTATTTGCATGTGAATGAAAACTCATTTTCATATGAAAGGTTTCGCACCTAGCCTCGCTTTGATAGAGAGGCTAAAGGCAACTCGGAAATGGCCTATTTCATCTTCAGACTCAAACGTTAGAGCTTTCAAGGCACTAAAATGAGATGGAAAAACAATACAAGTGCTGAACTACATTAAAGGGAACTTCTACTGTTATAACTCTTATAATTAAATTATTGGAAATAAAGTCTAAATTTCAATGTTTTAATAAAAAGTGGAAATTTAACTTTAGTGCACACAGATATTGGACATGAGTATCGGAAATTTTTTCTTTTAAATTTTCCGCGTGTCGACATTTTGAATATTTTTGTGACGTCATATGAATGCCCAATTGTTGCATAGAAAAGAAAGTTGATTAGTAATAGAGGTAATTGTGTTGCGATTGAATGAATTTTAATAAAATCGGTCTTAGAAGGAACACAAAATATTTCAAATAAAATCATGAGTTTGAGCAGTTGGCCAGTACGCATACCTTCTATTTCGACCATTTCCAGCTATTCTCGAAAGGAGGAGTTCACTTTTGAAAGCGTCCTTTTTTCTTTTCACTGATAAAAATTACATACTTTCGGTCACCTCCATCAAGGGGGACACCTCCACCAAAAGGGACACCTCCATTATTAAGGGAACACCATCGGGACCAGGAGAAGTGTCCCCTTAATGGAGGTGTCCCCTTAATAGAGTTGACCCCTTAATAGAGGTGTCTCTTTAAAGGAGGTGTCCCCTTAATGGAGGTGTCCCCTCAATGGAGGTGTCCCCTCAATGGAGGTGTCCCCTCAATGGAGGTGTTCCCTTAATGGAAATGTCCCCTCGATGAAGGTGTCTCCTTAATGGAGGTGTCCCCTCAATGGAGGTGTCCCCTTAATGGAGGTGTCCCCTTAATGGAGGTGTCCCCTTAATGGAGGTGTCCCCTTGATGGAGGTGTCCCCTTAATGGAGGTGTCCCCTTAATGGAGGTGTCCCCTCAATGGAGTTGTCCCCTTAATAGAGGTGTCCCCTTAATGGAGGTGTCCCCTTAATGGAGATGTCCCCTTAATGGAGGTGTGCCCTTAATGGAGGTGTCCCCTCAATGGAGGTGTCCCCTTAATGAGGTGTCCCCTTAATGGAGGTGTCCCCTTAATGGAGGTGTCCCCTTAATAGAGTTGTCCCCTTAATAAAGGTGTCCCTTAATGGAGGTGTCCCTTTAACGGAGGTGTCTCCTTAATGGAGGTGTCCCCTTAATAGAGGTGTCCCCTTAATGGTGGTGTCCCCTTAATGGAGGTGTCCTCTTAATAGAGTTGTCCCCTTAATGGTGGTGTCCCCATAATGGTGGTGTCCCCTTAATGGAGGTGTCCCTTAATGGAGGTGTTCCCTTAATGGAGGTGTCCCCTTGATGGAGGTGTCCCCTTAATGGAGATGTCCCCTTAATGGAGGTGTGCCCTTAATGGAGGTGTCCCCTCAATGGAGGTGTCCCCTTAATGAGGTGTCCCCTTAATGGAGATGTCCCCTTGATGGAGGTGTCCCCTTAATAGAGTTGTCCCCTTAATGGAGGTGTCTCTTTAATGGAGGTGTCCCTTTAACGGAGGTGTCCCAAAGTAGACGTTCCACTGTATAGAGATAATATGCTGACCAAAGTATTGGCTTTGAATTCTTGTCTTCATGATCGGGTTCAGTGATGCGGTGCGGTAAAAAAAACTCAGGCCCGTATAAAATCTCAGTAAGATAACTCATTTAGTCATCGTGCTTCGACAAACGAAACTTCGGGCCGAAAGATAAATTATTTATAAATAACGGGCAGAAACGTTCAGGTGAATTTCGAGAAATGGGGCAGGGACGCACGACAACCCATGATTTCGGTTTAATAGACAAAACGAGTAGCAAACAGATTACTTCGAGTTGGACGGAATGAAGTCACATTTTCAAGGCCAGGCTGCCAAGTATGTTTAAAAAATGGCGGCGTTCAAAACGATTTTTGGGCTACTTTGGACACGGATTTAATAAGGATCGGAAGCTCTTTAGAAGCTACAACTCTGATCAGCATCTTAGCTCCATATATACAGCTATTTCAATTAACGTTGTCGGATAAAAGCTCAAAGCCAAGACCGCAAGGTAGTATGGGTAGTTGTAAATAGCCATTGCATAAAAATCCCATACTACCTAGCGGTCTTGGCTTTTCGCTTTTTCATCCGACAACGTTAATTGAAATAGCTATATATATATATATATGTACTTTTTATCAGTGGAAAGAAAAAAAGAGCGCTTTCTGTAATGAAGTTCTCCGTTAAATAATTTATTAATTTACACGTGTTTTACTGTTATCTCGGCCTCAAATTTTAGTGTTTAGTGTTATTTAGATGCCACTATCTAGACCTTCGTGGAATGTTGCGCCTCTCGTACTTTCGCGTAATGCTGTTTAATATGCTGTAATATATATAGATAGGCTGAGCCTAACAGTGTCGCACTTTGAACAAGCTTGACTAAGGTGAAAGGTCGGAAGCACAAGAATTAAGATTGACGACCGGGCTATTTTTCAATTTTAGCAATTCTCAAAAACAGTATTACCTAACCGTCTACACAGTACATTTAGACCGTACAAAAGTTCACAAAAACAACTTTTCTCTGTCTAGAATAACTAGGACGACTACTTTCCGAATAAAATACAGTTGTTGTTTGTCAAAATTGCCCGAGAAACATACACAAACATACACAAACATATTTGCATAAGGTGACGCGAGTGAAGACAGAAAAACTAAGTCTTGTTTTGTTTACATAAAATCGCTTTTCAATCTATGTAATGAATGAAAAAACAAATAAAAATGGACAACACAATCTTCTTTCGAAAAATTTTATTCAAATCTCCATTAGTTTATGTTTAAAAGCAAAACACGTACCATTTATAGCGCATCAAGGCAGAGCTGTCCTCGATGAAATTCAAGATAACAACACGACTTAATTTGAGTGCGTTTCATAAACATGTCTCCAAAACTAAAGAGAACACAAAGGAAAAGTCAATCAAAAATTGATATCAACATACATTCCCATCGAAAATGTGATTTATTTTACCTTTAAGTCACTGGACTGCTTGGAAATTCGTTAAAACTTCGCGTCTTCGGTTCTGCAATCCGTAATAAAAACAAGGCATCTCCCCACATTGCTCTTGAATTGATAAAAACGCGTGAAGTTCCTCGAAGCAAGATTTTTTCCCTGAAAGCTTTTCTTTTTTCACTAAAGCGGCTTATGAGTATCCCTTAATTAGTATCCCTGTCTTGACTAGCAAACCGCGAAAAATTGCAGGGAAATAACGACTTTACTGCTCCGCTAAACACTGCGAAAGATCCAACTTTTTTAAAAGTTGGATCTTTTTTTTTTTAAGTTTTTTTTTTAAAAGTTGGATCTTTTTTTTTTTTTTTGGATGTATCGGTAAACATTTTAAAAAGTGTTTACCGAGCTGACGGCTGTGTAATTCGCTGACCACTGGAGCACTGTACCATATTTGCATGCAACGAGGAGTCAGTAACTGCCTTACTCTTTTTGTAATTGATTAGAAACACACATTCTAAATTCCAATTCGATATGGAACGCACTTGCATGTTTGAACGAGTTCCTGAGTAAACAAATTGCAGTTTATAAAGCTAACGGTTGTTACTGATTTGTTTTTCTAGGTTGGATTTGGTCTAATAATTGCTCGGTTCTGTCCGTGCTGTAAGAGATGCAAATATGCAGCTATACCAGGAGATGCACTTTCGGGGACTCCCGTGTAAAAGTGAGAAGGTTGATCGCCGAAAACCGAGAAAAAAAGCAACAGAGCAAAATGAGAACCAACAGTAAACTCAACCTACATATAACGCTGGGCCCGGGAATCCAACCCAGGGTAAAAGGGAGGAAGGCGGGTGCTGTTACTACTGCGCCGCCATCCCTGCTCACCTTGCCCCCCCCCCCCCCCCCCCCCCCCCCCTCCCTAAATAATTTGAATCACGCCCACAAAGCCAGATTCAAGTACCATTTTTACCTAAAATGATCTCTGTCATTTTAAGTAATACTTCTGCATATAGGAGTCTTCCCCAGACTCTCGGAACTGCCTTCACTTATCGCTAAACAAATAAATTTTAGTTTCTATTAGTTTCATTTCGTTTTAATTTCATTTTTACTTGGTTTCGTGCATCGTTATTCAACTATACACTTATTGTTAACGACGAAACAATTGAAATCTAGCATGAGATGAAAAAAATATTAATACGAATTTTTAAGAATAAATGAACTTGTGCAGAGCAGTAGTTTAAAGGTGTCAAGCTGTCGCGCTTAGGGGTGGGGGTTTGGGGGAGGGGAGGGGTAAAGGGGCTCCTCCCCCCACACGCGAGCCCGAGAGCTTGCTCGAAGGTATATTTTGGGTGATATTGCGATCTTTACTTATAAGCTGCAATAAAATGACAAATCTGCCAGACGTTTTCTTACCACTCATTGATTTTTCACTCTATTTGGGGGGGGGGGATGGCCTTTAATTTACTCATTCATTACTCATAGCTTTGTAACGTTGTACTATTCAGTTCTCTTCCATTCTCGTTTCAGTCCTTTCTCTACTCTTCTCTTTCTCTAAAGAACTGAACACATATTGAAAATGTGGGAAAAGTGGTGATATTAACAAATCAAAACGCAATACCAATATTGTAAAAGTAAATTCTGGAATTTTAGCAGTCTAGATTACTGCATATAAGTTGAAAAAGATATTGCTTATCGAATGTAAGGAATTTATTATGCTGATAACTCTGACACAATTTTTTGTGTCGTATCTTTCTAACGTAGAGAAATTTACAAACCAACAAATAACGCACAGTCAGGTCTAAGACTATTGGACGATTCTCTGTAAATCCACTGGCCTTCTCCCCAGGTAAAAAATACTCCTCCCGGCCCCAGTGGGGAGGAGCGTTGCATGACGATGCGTGACCATCAAAATAACGAGTGCGTACCCCAATATCTAGCTTTAAAAAAAATGTCTCAACAGATCTTGCAGTTGTTCAGTTATTCTACCAATAATAACGCAAATATTGGATAGATTCGAATACCTTGTAACAATGTACTCGTAGTTACATAAATCATCTTAGTTTGTAACTCTATTCGTTCAACAAAAAGTCACGTTCAATTTTGCTACATCTATAAATTTTAGCTTTGTGTGTTTAATTTAGTGATGTACAGTACAGGTGAATTACCCATCGAACCGTAACTGATAAGAGACAAAACAGTCACGTAATTTGTGGATAACTAGACAAATGCAACTGAGTCACAACTTAATTACGGAAATTTTAGCTTCAAATCAATTCGGTGTGTATAGTTTCAAAGCCATGGCCATGGTTAAGTGAAAGGCACTTCAAATGTAACAAAAACAATGAAAGCGAGTTTAGTTTGATAACTTTAAACTTTAGCTCCTGTCTAGTAACTGTTTGTGAATACGGTTTATTCTCGCTTGCTTGCCAAGTGAGTACACTGCAGAATTAACCCACAACTATTGATCAAACTCTGACTCTCCTGACTCTGCTTATAAAACTCCACTCTACTGAGATAAGCAAAAGAGTTGTTAAGGGGCAATGTCACCTATTTTTAGTGTCAAAAAAGCCAAACAACACATTTATATCAACGAAGATCTAAACATATTCATCCATCTTTGCTCACCCAGCTTACTATACTCGTACAATGACACTATCAAAGCGTGTGTTTGGCAGCGGATGGCCAGGATGGATTGAAACTTTAAAAAAATTGGCCAGAAGTTATTTCAAGTTCTTCCCGTGCATCTTGGAGAAATTGCTTAAATCTCATCATGGTTTGATCTCTCTTCGCGCAATCATTTGATATTTTCCCTCTTGGTGCTCTTAGTGCAAAGGTTCTTTTTCCAATATGTAGTGCAGTTTTCACCAAAAAGAGCAAAACCCTATAACATTATTCATTGCCCTTTAAATGTTACCCTCTTTGAAAAATGGTGATTGATTTTTGTTTTTACTACTTTGATTGACAATCTAACAACTGCATTAGTAAGACTTGCTCTCTTAAAGAATGAACTTGCAGCATCGGTAATAGTAGCGCACATTGGCTGAACTGTAATCTCCAATCCTCCCGAGTTGGAACCTGCTCAAGAAATAAGGATGTGGACACTGAACATTGTGCCTGTCTAAGAACATTATCGCGGCATCAGATCGAGGGCTCCAGGGAGTGGTCTTGTCCACACACTGCACTCTAGCGCCATTCAGTCTATTTGTGAGACCCTGCATTCAACGTTGAAGAAATAAGCAAAAATAAGTATTGTAATCCATTTAAGATCGTCTTCCATTTGCGGTGAATATGTGAAACAAAAAGGAAAAAGTCAGTATATCTCGGATAAAAGCAGCATTTGATGTTGAATGTGTCAAAATTTTAGTGTTGCCATCTATTGAGCAAAACATCAAGTTCTTCGTTAAAAAAAACACGATTTGCAGAACTTGTCAGTAAAATGTAAAAATATAATCTGCAATCTAGATGGAAATACAAAATAGACACCAATTTTACATGACTTCAAGAACTATATGATACTAAACAAAGTGGATAAACGATCCTCGGAGTTTCGAAAGGTTGTCAGAAAGCTGGCTAACTCTAAGGACTCTTTTTTAAAGCTGTATACTGCTATATTTCATCCTTACCCGTATTTTCGTTTCCAAGTCGTTGATTTTTGTTTTAAGGTTGCTGCTATCGAGCTTGACCAAATCATTCTACAAGCAAAAAAGCGAGAATGTACAAATGTTAACCAGTTTGGAAACCTCTCAGCATTATTCCAGCGAATGTTAAAACTCTTACTGCATGTTACTTGAAAAGTAAGAAATAGCAACGTTACCGGGTTTACAAGAAGCGATGTTCCAAATTTACTGGCCAATAAAAGGACAAATGCCATCACAAAATATCGAAACATTTTTATTCTTGCTCCTCAGAAGTGCCTACAAAAAGGAATAATAAATATATGTACGTTTTAAAATGGTCAGTTCAAGTGAATAAACAAAGTTAGTTCTTTACTTTGCATAATTTATGTGCGAAAAAAGAGAAGCGTTCACAGTTTGCTTTTGGTGTTTACAATGATTCAATCTCAGTTTTGTGATTTTGTTTCTGTCGTTTCCAACCATCATCATTTTTGTATGTTCTATACAAGTCGCTACATCGGAAAATATAGGATCACGAGTAGTAAACAAATAGATCTAAATTGTATATCTTCATTGTCTTTACTGATTAGACAACTTTCTTCTTAATAAACACTAATTAATATTATCGGACTGAATGAACTGGATTCCGACAATCAAAAGTGAAACTAATTTAGATTACTTTACCTCAAAGTCGTTCGGGCTTTTCCACAGATACTTTGTAGCCGTAGACGACAGCTAAGTCTGCTAAGTGTTCAATGTCTCTCTACTTATTTAACCTTTTTGCATAGAAAACGTGCCAGCAAGGTAGGCGTGGTTTAAGAAATCGGCTATTTAGCACGTTTTAGTTATCGGTGCGATTAACTTAAAACAATATCTTAATATCACGGCCAGGATAAAACTCACAAACAAGCGGGCAATACTCAGAACACTGCACGCAAGGTTTCGCCAGCTCTTAGAAGTGTTTGCTTATGGACTGTATTATATTTAAACTGAAACTACTCTTGGACAATAATATGTTTCAAACTTCAATTCTACAACCTACAGAACTAGAAACATGAAAGCGGTGCTAAGCGCGATAAAACGCACCTAATCCAAGTCATCATTGAAGGGTTGGGTTTAGTTGCCCCTGATTGGTTGAAAATATTAAGGAGAACTTGTTTGCCTAAGTGCTCAGATCAGGTGCTCTGATACTCAGATATTACTTTGACAGTTGTTTTCTTACACCCCTCACTAGCTCGTTATTACGACCACCTCTTTTCGACCTGAACTAAAAATGTTGGCGCGGTTGAAACCTTTTTATTCCCAAGAGAGCGCAAAACAAAACTAGTTATGAAAAATCCATGCTTTTATTTTATGAAACGTTAAAGAGCAAACAAATTACACGAAAGTTTTGCGCGAGTGCTTTAATTTGAATGGTCGCGCTTTTTATCCACATCCTCAAAAGTTAGACAGGAAAAAGGTTTGTTTTGCAAACCGAAAAATCGGGCAAATATATTCAACTGTTTAATTTTTTTTTTCACTTCTGTCTCAATCTCTTCTCCTTGCCGTCAGGATCAGTTCGTCGTTTTTACCTATACTATTTCAAGACTTTTACTGATCCAGATCTCATCATTGGTTTGTCGCTGTGGTCTCGTGGCACGCTTTCGCGTGAGCAGTGTAAGTCAACCGGAGGCCGATCAAAGGATATATGCGGCATGAATTTATTAAGCCTCTAATTGGCAAAAAATATACACTCAGAAATCGGTATGGCGGACTTTGGCCACGGTGTATATTTTTATCGTCGATTTTACCAACACTTTATCCAATGTCCAGACATATGAAAACCAGTGGTTGGACCAATTCCAAACTTCAGTTTAGGAAAAAAGACTCTAGCTGTTAGAAATACAAAGTGTAGCTGATGCTTAAATCTTTTACATTACTTACAGAGGCTTAGATTGCATAAGAAGGGTGTTAAAGTGTAGTAAAGTAAGTAAAGTAAAACATTATTTAACAAGGGTGGCCCATTCAGTTGAAAGGCTGGTATCCATAGGGGTCCTTCCGCCGCCCTGCATAAAAAAATACATTAAACAATACTAATTACAATAAGGTACATTACTGGAAAATTAGGATAAGAAAAAACGTTTTGCTCGGCGGCAGAAATATTGTATGTTTTCGAAGTTAACTATGATTGCAGGAAGTTCGTTTAAAAAATTTTCACGCCACTAAAACGAAAGGTATTTTTTCCAAAATCAGTTAGTTTAACCCTTGGTAGGGATAGCCCTATGCTCTGCCTTGTAATGTAGTTACGAATGTTGGAAAATCTAGTAAAATATAATATAAGATACAACTTAGAACTAGTGAATGAAGACAGAGGAAAACAAGCTTAGCCTTATGATACCCTGATAGGAGCACCAATTGCCTAGTGTCGACCAGTGCAAATATCCCATTGCATCAGAGGAGCGTGCGCAACATCTATTTTGTAGGTATTGATGAAGATGTGTTGATGAAGATCAAATTCAGTCCAAACAGCGGTCGCGTATGATGAATAACAGAGACCAAGCAATCCACGATATTTTACATAATCATAATTAAAATTGGTAGCTTCAAACAGCTGGTAAAACTACGAAAATTAAAAACAAACACAACTGCTGTTATTTTAGAAAATGTTGATTTATACTAATAATGAAATGAGAAAAGTAAGGATTGTTACCATAATTAAAAACCGATTCCTAATTTGAGGGATAAGAAGATATAACCTCGATTTTGTTACGAGAGCAGGGGAGATTCGAAATAGGTTACCTATCAACTCCATTGTTTTGAACGAAGAAGGGCACAGTTTTAACTGTTTTAGTTTTAACCGTACAAAGTACAAAGTACAAAGTACAAAGTACAAAGTACAAAGTACAAAGTACAAAGTACAAAGTACAAAGTGCGAAGCCAAGCTGGTGCTTACGGGAGGTGGTCGCTTACGGAAAGTGAGACAACAAGTCAGGGGATCTTAACTTAGAATCATACAAATCTTTTTCAGCTCTGAATCATATGAACCTACTGTAAATCCTCTATTAAGCCACCCCTCTCCAATAAGCCCCCCCCCCCGGTTTTGGAGCAAGAAATTTATTAAGCCCCCCCCCCACCCCCCTCCCTTTTCCTTCACAACCCAGACAATATAACTGGTACATTTGTACCGTTCCAATCACGGCACGAATTCATATACACAGTACTCGCGAGCTTTGACAGCTTTGGGGAATTATAACAGGTAGTTGTACTAAAAATGATCATTATTACGGTAATCAATGAGAGTAGAACTGCTTGTGTTTCCCGAAATTGTAATAAGCCCCCCGCTCCCTCTCTCTAATAACCTTCCCTCTCTATTAACCCCCCCGACCCCCCTCAAAAGCACTTGAAATAATAGAGGATTTACGGTGTAGTAATTTCAATGTACAAAGCACCTATCAACGCAATCAAATTGAAGTTTTGATGCAAGGGACAAACGTTTCGTTTTATCGGAGTCTTACTGTAACACATAATTCAATTTGCTTTTGTAGTGACATCGAAATATGGACGAGTGGTCGCTTACCAGAGGAAACTGGTCGCGCTCGCTTACGGGAGGTGGTCGTTTACGAGAGGTGGTCGCTTACGAGAGGTTTCGACTATAGTCATTTGACTGGAAGAAATTTGGTATTTTGGAAACGTGGTCGCTTAGGAGAGGTTTTGACTATAGTGATTTGACTGGAAGAAATTTGGTATTTTGGAAAAGTGGTCGCTTAGGAGAGGTTTTGACTATAGTGATTTGACTGGAAGAAATTTGGAATTTTGGAAAAGTGGTCGCTTAGGAGAGGTTTTGACTATATTTATTGGACTGGAAGAAATTTGGTATTTTGGAAAAGTGGTCGCTTAGGAGAGGTTTTGACTATAGTGATTTGACTGGAAGAAATTTGGTATTTTGGAAAAGTGGTCGCTTACAAGAGGTTTGGACTATAGTGATTTAACTGAAAGAAATTTGGTATTTTGGAAAAGTGGTCGCTCAGATGATGCGGTCGCTTACAAGGGGTTTCGACTATATTTATTTGACTGGAAGAAATTTGGTATTTTGGAAAAGTGGTCGCTTAGAAGATGCGGTCGCTTACAAGGCGTTTCGACTATATTTATTTGACTGGAAGAAATTTGGTATTTTGGAAAAGTGGTCGCTTTGGGGAGGTGGTCGCATATGGAGGTTCGATTGTGTTAACACCTTAAACATGACCTATATAGCCGTCAACAGCGGTAAGTTAAATGATTTTTTTTGTCATCTCTTCAAATAATCCAATAATTTCGATCTAAGCACAGTTCGTAGCACTAGCGATCGGAAGTAGATCTAGAAGGAACTCCGGGTTATTTTTCATTGGCAGCATTTCAACATTTTCAAATACTATTTATCAAAAGTTATGTAGCCTTAAAGTGACTCTGTCCCAGCGGGGATATATCGTGGTTTCATGATTATGGCCAGGAGCTTACTTAACCCTATTCGGCCTGGGCTTTTTTGGAGTTCCTGAGCCTGGGGGGGGGGGGCACATTGTGCCCCCCTTCGTAACCTCAAGAACATTAAGGCTATGACAATGAAACCAACAGGGAACATGGTACGTCCAAAACTGTCTCCTTTGCGGTCCGCACGATGGATCGATGACGTCATATGACGTAGTTATTAGGTAATTAGTTATACGGCCGCCATCTTGAATCCGCCATCTTGGATTTCTGAATTTTATTAAAACCTCTTAAAAACTATCCAAATTGACGCAAAATTAATCAAAATCAATAAATAAACGCTAAATGACGTAAAAATACAAAAGTTATACCAGTAAACATTGTTTTTCTTCATTCAAAGGTATAAATATGCAAATTTCCAAAAACATGGCTGTCAAAATCTTGTTGCCATGGAAACGTCAAGTCACGTGATCAAAAATTGTCATATGAAATTGTTGCCAGATAAATTTTAGGAAAAGTCACAAAGTTTGATGGCGTTTGAATAAATATTAAAGAAGTTATGAATGTTGAAAGTTAGCGCGGCCCCCCCCCCCCCCCCCCCCCCCCCTCCCAGGCCGAATAGGGTTAAGCTTGCTTTATTATCTTGAAATATGAAGGAATAATCGCCACAAGTGATGAAAGCAAAGAAATATGAACCAAAGACACAAAATAACGGATAAAAAGGTCAAAATTCCACAAGATGACAATTTTGATTTTTTGACAGGCGGTCAAGAAATGAAATTTGATGAACTGTAATCCACTTCCATCCTTGCAATCCTGCACTTATCTCCAAACTATTGCTTCTGTTTTGTTCTATAGAATCTTTTTGTTTAATTAAGTTATATTTGGTGGCATTTGGTAATAAAACATGAAAACAAGATAAGGGAAATTTTATAATTCGGCGGGACACGGTGCCCCTTGAAATACAACAACAAAATCCGACGCCGGCTACCGTAAACTAAAATGATTGACTGAAATACGGTAATTTTAAATCTAGTTTATTTTTATCTTAAAAATAAAGACGTATTTATTTCGGTTAGCTTTTAATGTAGGTTAAGCTTTTTTAAGAATTACGTTTTTGTGATCTATTCTTATTAGGATATAGGATGAATATGTTTATTTCGTGGATTTTTAAGTTTTTTAATTTTATTTATTAAGCTATTTTTATGATTGTTAAGCGTATTTGATCATTATATGAACATGTTAATTTGCGCTATAGAAATATTAAATATTATTATTATTATTATTATTATTATTATTATTACAATCAAACTAACAAAAATCTGAACGCAGCAGCGTTGGCACTGTACTATAAATCTCTAAGTTACTGTTTAAAAAATATGCGACAATCGAATAAAAACCATCTTACAAATCGAAGATACGAGCGTAAATAGTCGCTAAGTACTCGCTACACTAATATCACACTTCAACAAGAGCAGAAATAGCCAACTTGAAAGATACGTGATTATAGAGGGAAATATTTCATAAAACGTTTTTTTTTTTACCGCTACCTTGAATAACTACAATAACAAACCCAACATTTTTGGACGTATTTAATTTCGTCAAAAAAAGTAGATATCAAACTGAAATTGGGCGCGCCGCCTAAAGTTGCGGACGAGACCCCTATTTTCTTTAACACTAATTTCTAAAAATTTCCCCTTAGGGCCTGGTCGCACTACAGTCAAAAACAAAAATTAGCCCGTGCAAAAAAAACGAGGAAAACAAAAGAAACCGCTCCGGTGGGACACGCTTTCTTTGGAATGTTTTTGTTTTTATGTCATTTTGCACGGGCTAATTTTTGTTTTTGACTGATGTAGTGCGACCAGGCCCTTAGGCCCCGTCCACACTAAGGGTGGATTTCCACTGTCGCGTAATTTTTACGTGCGTAAATAAAAATAAGAGACGATGTATGAACAGCTCGCGTAAACTTTTACGCAAGCTGTTCATACATCGTCTCTTATAATATTTACACACGTTAAAATTACGCGACAGTGGAAATCCACCCTAATGCGTTTTTGAAAACCTCCGTTTTTGGTTCCCCGAAAACGGATAAAAAGATTTGCGTCCACACTAGGAGCTGAAAAACGATGATCCAAAGATGCGTTTTCATCACCAGGCTCTGCTCGAACGTTTCTGTGTTCAATACACATGCTCCAATAGCGTCAGCAATACTATGCGTTATTAGTTGTGACGTAAGCGTTTTTGAAAAGCTCCGATTTTGCCGTCCACACTAAAACGATAGACCTGCGTTTTCAAAAGTCTCCACTTTGAAAAGCGTTTTCGAAAACCTCCGTTTTCATCGATTTCATTCTCCGTTTTTGATCGTTTTAGTGTGGACGATCGGTAAAAACGCATAAAAAAGTACGCGTTTTCAAATGAAAACGCATTAGTGTGGACGGGGCCTTAAAACAAAGTTATATTTATTGTTAGTCTACTGTCTCAAGTTGATTTCGTCACCTCGCAATCTTGGGCGTACCGCCTGTAATTAAGTTTACGAAAGGGAGCGGAGGCCCTATTTCAAAACAGAACCCTGTTTGTTTGCTTTGCTATATATTATTAGCTATCCGAATTTTTTTGAGATTTCTATATATGGTCAAAAGATTTGTAGAAAGTCTGGAGATTCTTAGCAAGTTAAAGGATTTTTTAATGTATTTTTGAGATTTTTAGGAAAAATTGTGAGATTTTGAGAGCTTTACAGTTTGAGATTACCCAGATAGATTTTTAGGCGATTTCGTGGGATTATTATAGCAATACTGAACAAAACCGGAATAATAAGAACACTTAAATCAAATGGAGTCAAAACCTTTGTAAAAAAGCGCTAGATTGTCTAATTACAGTAATAAATTTTTAAGTCACAAATGACGGTTTGTAAAGAACAACAACAAACGCCCCGGCCCAACAAACTATAAAATGAACAAATCATAAAATCCAAACTTGTACTGGCCTTTAATTTTACGGCTGATTTCTCCTTCCACTTAGTTTATCCGGCTCTCTTTCTTCATTAAGTCTTGTTGATACCTCGTTCAAGCGTTAAGATCTTTAGCGTGTTTTCGGATCTTTGTTTGTGAGCCGATTATTGTCAGCCATGGTGAAACTTTGTTGGTTTCAATAATCTTTGGATGTTGTCCTTCAGTAGCATTTTAAGAATATAAAAATTTTTTGAATGAGGCCTAAAACTACTGTGTTAAAACGGTAAAATCCAAGCTTTCACCGATCAACGGCACATCATCAGGGATGAAAAGAAAAATATTCCACGTCGGTTTATATACAAATGTAAAGTACGCTTTACATTTTTACACATTTTACTTTACCGATTGGTATATAAACCGACGAGGAATATTTTTCTTTTTATCCCTGATGACGCGCCGTTGATCGGCGAAAGCTTGGATTTTACCGTTTTAACACAGTAGTTTTGGGCCTCATTCGAAAAATTTTTATATTTGTTGGTTTTCTTCATTGTTTTCTTTGTTTGTGTCGTTAGATTTTTTATCTGGCCAATAAAAAATTCACTTTCGCTTTGGTAACTTTCGTCTGGGTCCATAATTTAATCTTTATGTAAAATTAGGAGCGGTCGGTACGCGGGGTCCGGATGGGAAAATCCGGTCCGCTGGAACGCCATTCATATTGTAAATAGTACTTAACAGATATCATGATAATATTAAAATATCATCAACAGTTTGATATCCTGTAATATAAAGAAATCACGATAATATTAAAATATCATAAACAGTTTGATATTCTGTAATATCAAGATATCACGATAATATTAAAATATCATCAACAGTTTGATATCCTGTAATATCAAGATATCATGATAATATTAAAATATCATCAACAGTTTGATATCCTGTAATATAAAGATATCACGATAATATTAAAATATCATCAACAGTTTGATATTCTGTAATATCAAGATATCATGATAATATTAAAATATCATCAACAGTTTGATATCCTGTAATATAAAGATATCATGATAATATTAAAATATCATCAACAGTTTGATATTCTGTAATATAAAGATATCACGATAATATTAAAATATCATCAACAGTTTGATATCCTGATGATATCACGATAATATTAAAATATCATCAACAGTTTGATATCCTGTAATATCAAGATATCACGATAATATTAAAATATCATCAACAGTTTGATATCCTGTAATATAAAGAAATCACGATAATATTAAAATATCATCAACAGTTTGATATCCTGTAATATAAAGAAATCACGATAATATTAAAATATCATAAACAGTTTGATATTCTGTAATATCAAGATATCACGATAATATTAAAATATCATAAACAGTTTGATATCCTGTAATATAAAGAAATCACGATAATATTAAAATATCATAAACAGTTTGATATTCTGTAATATCAAGATATCACGATAATATTAAAATATCATAAACAGTTTGATATCCTGTAATATAAAGAAATCACGATAATATTAAAATATCATCAACAGTTTGATATCCTGTAATATAAAGAAATCACGATAATATTAAAATATCATAAACAGTTTGATATCCTGTAATATAAAGAAATCACGATAATATTAAAATATAATAAACAGTTTGATATCCTGTAATATAAAGAAATCACGATAATATTAAAATATCATCAACAGTTTGATATCCTGTAATATAAAGAAATCACGATAATATTAAAATATCATAAACAGTTTGATATCCTGTAATATAAAGATATCACGATAATATTAAAATATCATAAACAGTTTGATATTCTGTAATATCAAGATATCATGATAATATTAAAATATCATAAACAGTTTGATATTCTGTAATATCAAGATATCATGATAATATTAAAATATCATCAACAGTTTGATATCCTGTAATATAAAGAAATCACGATAATATTAAAATATCATAAACAGTTTGATATTCTGTAATATCAAGATATCACGATAATATTAAAATATCATCAACAGTTTGATATCCTGTAATATCAAGATATCATGATAATATTAAAATATCATCAACAGTTTGATATCCTGTAATATAAAGATATCATGATAATATTAAAATATCATCAACAGTTTGATATCCTGTAATATAAAGATATCACGATAATATTAAAATATCATCAACAGTTTGATATTCTGTAATATCATGATATCACGATAATATTAAAATATCATCAACAGTTTGATATCCTGTAATATCAAGATATCACGATAATATTAAAATATCATCAACAGTTTGATATCCTGTAATATAAAGAAATCACGATAATATTAAAATATCATCAACAGTTTGATATCCTGTAATATAAAGAAATCACGATAATATTAAAATATCATAAACAGTTTGATATTCTGTAATATCAAGATATCACGATAATATTAAAATATCATAAACAGTTTGATATCCTGTAATATAAAGAAATCACGATAATATTAAAATATCATAAACAGTTTGATATTCTGTAATATCAAGATATCACGATAATATTAAAATATCATAAACAGTTTGATATCCTGTAATATAAAGAAATCACGATAATATTAAAATATCATCAACAGTTTGATATCCTGTAATATAAAGAAATCACGATAATATTAAAATATCATAAACAGTTTGATATCCTGTAATATAAAGAAATCACGATAATATTAAAATATCATAAACAGTTTGATATCCTGTAATATAAAGAAATCACGATAATATTAAAATATCATCAACAGTTTGATATCCTGTAATATAAAGAAATCACGATAATATTAAAATATCATAAACAGTTTGATATCCTGTAATATAAAGATATCACGATAATATTAAAATATCATAAACAGTTTGATATTCTGTAATATCAAGATATCATGATAATATTAAAATATCATAAACAGTTTGATATCCTGTAATATCAAGATATCATGATAATATTAAAATATCATCAACAGTTTGATATCCTGTAATATAAAGAAATCACGATAATATTAAAATATCATAAACAGTTTGATATCCTGTAATATAAAGATATCACGATAATATTAAAATATCATAAACAGTTTGATATTCTGTAATATCAAGATATCATGATAATATTAAAATATCATCAACAGTTTGATATTCTGTAATATAAAGATATCACGATAATATTAAAATATCATCAACAGTTTGATATCCTGTAATATAAAGATATCACGATAATATTAAAATATCATAAACAGTTTGAGATCCTGTAATATCAAAATATCACGATAAATATCAAAGAGAATCTCAATACATTTTAGTTAGAATAACAATATATCATTGTAAATAGCAGTTAACACGAACCCACAAGTGGCATCGCTTCAATTTTAGTCGTGTATAAATAAAGTTATTGTATTCAGTGTATTGTTTTCACTGTTGTATTGTATTTTAAGACGACCGAGAAACTTTCCAATACACGCATTTATCTTCATGTCACCCTTTCAGTGTTAAAAAGGGTTTTATTAAGGAAGAAACATTGCGGGGAATGTTGAGAACAAACTAAGTTAAAGCAAATTGTCGCTTTATAATATCGAAAGAACAAATTGCTCAAAGACTTTCTTGCCAGAGTTAAAGGTTCCTTCACTCGATACACACATACGGAGTTCTATGCGGTAAAGATGGTAACAACACCATTGTGTTTTTTTTCTGAACCGCGGAACGAGTATGAACAAGATGAAAAACACGTTTGTTTACTGGCCTGAGGGTTCGTTTTTAAGTTCTGCTTCGGGGGCGCAGAAAAACAAGTTGAAATGAACAAAGTTACAATCTGCGCCACTCACGAATAGTTTAAGTTAACAGATATTAAACTTATTCATTTTGAAAAAAATTAATGGAAAGAATCGGAGTTACTTTTCTACACCTGATTAGATTCCGGCTGCATCTGTTAATAACGGTTGTTAATAACTATAATTACCGCAATGATCATAGCTAGACATGTCACAACCGGTTCTCTATATCAATTGGGAATTGGTTGAAAATCTTTGAAACTGAAAAAAAAAAAATAAATAAATTTAAAATAAACCACGAAGTTAGAGCAATTTTTAAGTGACAATCTCTGTTGTTTTGCCAAAGCCTGTGACAAATTGCCAATTTTAGAACACGTAGCCAGTAATACGTTTATAGTTTTGCTAGCCTGTTCCAGGCTCCGAGATAGTGGGGAACGCGCGAAGTAAAAAAAAAGGAAAAAAACACTGGGAAACTGGGGTTTTATTTTTACTTCGCGCGTTCCCCACTATCTCGGAGCCTGGAACAGGCTATAGTATTGCATGATCATGATGAAGGCCAGAAAATGCGGCCGCAAAGAACGTCACAGATCGAGTTTGTTCCTTTCGTCTCTGTAACAGAAGGAACAAACTCTCAACCACAAATCGCCATTTTAGTTGAGAGCTTTTCCTTCCGTCTCTGTAACGGAAGGAAAACACTCTCGTGAGAATGAAACTGCAAAAAAAATTCCTTATTGTAACTATTTAAAGGCTGTTTCTAATTCGTTTGGATCAACGAACAACTTGTTTGTCAAGTAAGTTAGAATTACAAGCAGTCCACCGGCTGACGAATCATCGAAGGTTAGTGATTCTCAGACGTCTATCTTCTGAAGCCAATCTTGTTTGTTAATGACATTACTAGTAAGAAGGGTATACCAGTTAGATTTTGAGTGTTTTATGCATTTCTTTGCCGTTTTCCGTCCGATATTCATACCATTTGGTGCGGGTTATTTTTCGGTTCAAAATTTTCATCTTTTTTTTACCCACGAACTTTTACCGGAGTTGCATAGCAGAATCGGAAAATCCTGACGATAATAAAAGATCTTGAATTATTCGTGAGAATCCAACAAGCAATTTTTATTACCCATCCATTCGACGCCTTATAAACAGTTAAACCTGACGAAAAAATGTTTCAGCTAAAAATTCAGAATTCAAAGAGTTTTCAAACTAATTGTGAAGCGTCCAATTTTAATTTTTGATTTATGCACTGCAGTGAGATATTGTTGATTATTGTAACGGCTAAAACTTAATCTATCAAAGCCGAAACAAAGTGTAGCATCGAAATTGCGTTAATATACAATTCCTCTTAAAGATCGGTTCTATAATCCGATAATATACAGTTTATAGTTTTATTTGTTTCCTATCCGCTATCCTATATTTTCACAGCCAGAACATTACAAAAATGATCGTTCTGAACGACAGAAAGAAACACACAAAACTTGAGATTGAATGATATAAAGACTGTAAAAAAAGCAGAGCAATTTAATCCTATCTCTTTTTTGTTGTACATAAACTGATTATTCATTTGGACTGATTATTTTACAACGTATGTTTATTTATTATAATTCCTTTTTTTAGTTCACTCAGTTGAGGAGCAAGAATAAAAATGTTTCGATATCTTGTGTTGGCTTTTGTCCCTTTATTGGCTAGTACTTTTGGAACATCGCTTCCTGTAAACCAGGTAATGTTAAAGTTTTTTTTTTTTTACTTTTTCTGAATTTAACGGTAAGCACGGTTATAAACAATGAGCCGGTTTAAGAGTTTCAGATTTGTAGCCTTCAGATTTAAAATTCGCTGAAATAAGAATGAGAGGTTTCCAAAGAAACTGTACATTCTCGCTTTTTTGCAGAATGATTTGATCGAACTCGACAGCAGCAACCTTAAAACAAAAATCAGTGAATTGGAAACGAAAATACAGGTAAGGATGAAATACAGCATTACCCACAACATTAATATATCCTTAGAAATAGCCAGTTCGAAGTGGTATAGTTAGGAGCGAAGACCTAAAAGGTGGCGTGCGAGGAAAACTATATATAATAGCTATTTCCGAACTGATGATACTCGAACTGTCAACTGGATATCACACGAGTGAGCGCAGCAAGATGGATTTTGAGTTGAAGCAAGAAAACTAAAAAATCCGTATCCTCAATCACGACGCCATTATTTCAAACTTTCTGATCACCTTTCGAGACTCCGAAGATCGTTTATCGCCTTTATCCCTTTTGTATAGTATCATATAATACGGTGCCTCCTAATACCAAGGTATTTTGCCCGGTTTTCGACTATGCGGGAAAAGCAGATCTCACTAGGGCCTAATGGAATCCAAAGAGAAAATTTGGGGTTTATTACCGCGCATTTTTCAAAGATAATTTAGCTTCAATGTGGAAAAAATGCTGACAGCTTTCCCACGTTAGCCAAAAATACAGTCTAAATAACGTTTGCCCACAACAAAAAATTAATTGTGTGCTTAAAAAGGCTTACCACTTCCATTTGGGGTCACCGTGCGTTTTTAAAAGTTATATATTAAGTTGTTTTCAACTTTTACAGAATCGCTTTCGGGGTCCGCGACATTTTTGTCTATGGCTAGTAAGTTAAATATTGTGAGTGTCTCTTTCTGTGGCATGCTGGGATTTTCACTCGACGGCTTACAGTTCAAAACTTTCACTTTCAGGCACAATAAAAAGACAAACATTGTAGAATTCAAAGTTAATTCTATTTGTAGCTGTAAGTTGCTCTTTTGAGAAACATTTCTTGGGGATTTCAAAGTCAAGCAGCACAGTAAAGGAGTAAAAACGCAAAAATCGGTTCACTCAGTTCCATTGATCTACAGTGGATCTACGGATTTATATTCGCATGTATTATCGGACACGATTTATTATCGGACGCTAACGAAAATACATCCAAAATCCCACGAAAATAAAAAGAAAGACGCTGGAACACCTGTGCTATCATCTGAATAAAGTTTAATCTGTTCAACTACCGAGCCTTTTTGTGTCGTAAATCTGAATATATTGGAAATAAAACTATTCCTCGTACCTGCAGCGATAATGGCGCTCTGATTTTCCAATCATTTTTCCCTAACGCAAGGAAAAAAACTCCAAAAGGTGAACGCAAAACTGCAAAGATTGTTCTGAAATCAATCGAGTGGGAAACTTTCCCTCCATTTTGTTTCCCATACATGATGTACCTACCGTTTCTGTGCAGTTTACCGCTGTTTAGGAGTACTTCTTTTCGGGTATGCCTGTGATCGATTATCGGACGGCCTATATTCTGATGTGATAAAGATTTGCATGTCCGATAATCAATCAGCGTGTCCGATAATCTATCAAGGCATGGATAATTTTGTAATCAGTTTTGTCGGAGATATATCGCTTTCTAGACAATTTTGGAATGAAACTATCGAGACAACTCTATAAAGCTTTTGGAGGAAGAAGAATTTGGTTGTTCGTCTGTCAAGCGCTTTGATAAAAGCGATGAGCTAAATGTGTCCGATAATACATGCGAATACCATGTTCCTTCGAGCACAAGAACTTTATTTTGTGTGCATCTTCAATTCTTTCCTATCCATTATCAACTTGAAAACATTAGTGCTATATCGAGGTGACTGGTCAGCTGCCGAAAAACTCTAAATTGCCGGCAGGTTAGTCTTTTAGAGGTTATTTGGAGTCAAAATGTAAGAAAAGTGCTTGAGTTCTGTAATTTCATTTGGCCGCGCGTTTATTTTCTTGTGAAGCTACTGTAGTTTTCATGGATTCTCTGATAATTTTGAAAAATTAGTCGGTACACTTTAATTTCAAAAGAATCGTGAAATAATAAAACACTTTTTTTTTGTCTACTTCTTTATTTGATCTAAAAAGATAAGATTTATTTTCAGTTTATCATGGCACGTTTTTCGCCTATCAAAATTGTTTTAAATTTTTATGCAAAGAAATGGAGAACTGACACGATGCGACTTCGAAAAGCATCACTTGCCTATTAAATAGAGAATAAAGGAAATCAATTGTACCTAAATGCACGAATGTGTTTACGAAATATTACACTAAAAACCATGCTTGCCAGTATAAAATCGAGGGAGGGAAGACCTTAATTAGTCGGATGCTTCCCAGCTTCGGATCGGCCAGCGTGTTTTCTTTAGTTGCTGGCTTCAGCCTTGTTTCTGTATCTTCATCATTGGCAAAAACGGTCTTTTTGGAAACGCTCTGTTCATCTCTATTCTCCTTTTCGACGTTTGTTTGATTCAACTGGAACAGTTTTTTTACTGATTTTTATACTGGCAAAAGATTTTAGCAGGTAAACAAAAATTTCAAACAACGCGAGTTTGGCCGCCAAAACAAAAACTTGTACTGATTGGAAATAACAACATGCCGGTCTTTCCTTGGATTTTATGCCTAGATAATGCTTATTTTTGTGTAAAAAAAAACACTAGTCTAGTTTGTTGGAATTTTGAAAGGAGAAAAGGAGCCAATGTAAACAATCTTCTTAAAGAAAGGCAAAACGTTCTGCTCAAAATAGTTTCATTACCGAGGCTCTGTCGTTTGCAAAATAGAGAAAGAATTTAACGATTTGATAAAAAAGGAAGGCTGATAAACGGTAAGGAAACGACTATATTTGTAAAATATCCAATATTTCGAAAGGCACAGCTTTTCTTCTTCAGGGTCTTAAAGCTACAGAAGGTCTATAAAAACATCTCGTAAGTTTTGAAACTGAGCCAGGGAGTTGACAGTTTGACATGAAAAGTGGGCGGAACTTAGCGTTTATACATATGCCTCGCGCGTTCGCGTTTAAAAAATAACCAGTGCCTCGCGCGACTCTCGCGCAATGCTCAGAACGTATGCACAATAACAATAAGGAGCCACTGTCCTTTTAGTTAAAGTGATGTAAAATTGGCGTCTGTTTTGTATTTCCATCTAGATTCCAGATTATAGTTTTACTTTTAGTTTCTGGGTGAAAAGAAAAATTCTACAAATTGTGCAACTCGTGTTTATTAACGAACTGATATTTTGCTCAATAGATGGAAACAATAAAATTATGACACATTCAACTTCAAATGCTGTTTTTAACCAAGATACTGACTTTTGCCTCTTTTTGTTTTTAGCATATTTTATTCTAGGAATGTTAAATGTGGCCATTCTAGAGATAGTCACCGCAGATGAAAGACGAACCGTAAATGCATCACAATGCTAATTTTTGCTTTCTATTTCTTCAACGTTGAATGCAGGTGCTTATAAATCGAGTGGATGGCGCTAAAGTGAGTTGTGTGGACAAGACCACTGGTTGGAACCAAAAAGCACATGCCGACATAGTGTACCTAGACAGGCACAATGTTGAGTGTCCATATCCCTATTTCTTGACCAGATTCCACCTCGGGAGGCAGTCAAGATCCTATCACCTGACTTCAAAGTTCGCTACTCTTACCGATGCTGCAAGTTCATTCTTTAAGGGGGCAGGCCTATTAATGCAGTTGTTAGATTGTCAATCAAAGTAGTATAAAAAAATTAAAGTAGATTGGAGGGGCAATGTCACCAGGGGATTTTGCTGCTTTTGGTCAAAACTCTACTAAATATTTGAGCCTTTTCTCTCAAACAAAATGATCTTAGAAAACCAAGAGGATAGCTTCAGAATAAACGGTGCTCGGACCTACAACGCCCTACCGAGAATCATTAGACGAGTAGAGACGCTTAGCGAATTTAAAATCAAGCTAAAGCGCCATTTTAAACAGTAACACCTGCGATACATGTTGCCTCTGTAACTTAACTAATTTTCTAGTTTTAATGTTTTAATGTCTTTGTTTTTGTGTTGTGTCAGGGCTCCATTTAAACAAGCCCTGCTAAATTGGATGCCCCTGGATAAATAAGAATAAAATGATTCCGCGAAGACAGAACAAATCGTAATGAGATTTAAGCGATTTCTCCAAGATGCAAAGTAAGAACTTGAAATAAATTGGCCAATTTGTACTGATTTCCATGCAGGCCGTCCGCAGCCAAAGACACGCTTTGATAGTTTCTTTGTACGAGTATAGTTAATGGTGAACAAAACTGGATAAATATTTCTAGATTTCCGTTAATATGAATGTGTGTTTTCGCCTTTTTGTCGACCGCACTACAAATACGTGACATTGCTCCTTTAATTACTTTGTTGTTTTCAAAATGTTGGTCTTAAAGTAGAGTTTTATAAGCAGAGTCAAGAGACGCTGGCGAGTAGTTGATAAAAGACAAACCTAAGCCACTTTCAATTAACCCCAAATTTCACACAATTTAACACATTTATCTTTTCTCAATCATTCGTTAAAAATCACCAATTCTAACTTAAGTGTAATTCAACATAACTTTATCTTTTCTGTTCAGTTCTAACAACTTCCCAATTCGTTAAAATTAAGGGAGAATGGGGTTTTGGTTATTTGTGTGAAATTTGGGGTTAATTGAAAGTGGCTTAGGTTTGTCTTTTATCAACTACTTACGCCAAAATTTAGCACAAAGAATTTGTTCAATTTCCCAAATTCCAAGGTCAATTCCAGTGTGGGAAAATCTCCCCCAAAATGAAAAAACTGCATCTTTCAACTACTGCAAAGTCTCATCTGTGAAAAAGTTTCTCCGGAAAAGAAAATGTCTGATTCCGAAGATGAAGATGAGGAAATAGATGACACTCCTGAAATTATTCAAGAAACATATACAACCATATGGCATTCTCACAAAAATCCCAGACTTGAACATTTTAAAAGTATCATCCGAAAAAATCAGGGAAGGGATCAAATTCCACTCGAAGATCTCGAGTTTTATCAAGAACAAATTCTCTCCCAAATTCCTTTCCACGAAGTCACAAGAAAAAAAGTCAGGGAGTTTGTCAAAGCTTTCAAATGGAAAAAAGTCAATGGCAACGATCATGAAATTTTCAATCACATCACAAATCACGATGGGAATGATTATGAGCATCTGGAAAAGTTTCTCATTGATGATTTTAAATATTTCTCACTTGAATATGATGATCTTCATCCAAATAGAAAAAAGTTTCTCAATTTCAATCAAGTTCTTTTCTCCCTTGTGAAAAAGAATGGTTTCAACCCAAATGAAGATGATTTCAAACTGCTTATTCTTCCATCAAGAAGGGCAGAACAGGAAAAAATAATCCAAACAATCTTCAAAAAATTAAATTGGAAAGAAAATGGAAGCCAGTGACCATGAAGATTGCTCCACTTGCTCAGAGGAGGAAGAAAGGAGCGAAAATGAAACCCCAACAACATCTGACGAGGAATTTATTGTCTCTGATTCGGAGATGGAGGAAGCAGAGCAAAATGAAGAAGAGGAAGACACAATAGAACTCCTCTTTGAATCAATCATCAATCTCCAAGAGGAACACAAGATTCTCAAAAATGAACTCCAAAAGCAAAGTTGTCTCCTCTGGGAAATCCACCGGGAATTGAAAGAAAGCTGAGCGAAGCTGAGCGAAGCGAAGCGAAGCGAAGCGAAAAGCAAAGTGAAGTGAAGCGGTGTTTTGAAATAATTTGGAATGAAATATGAATGTTGAACATTCATATTCTGTCTCAGAGATTTTCCGTATCACTCAGCGGAACCCAGGAATTGAATTTATCGGGATATCCTTTCCATTTAACCAAGGCTTTCTTTTTCTTCTGGTCGCGGCGAATAACCTTTTCAATGCGAAACACGCTTTGTGTTGTCCTTTGGAGTTCCGCCTCGTAAAATGATCCAGTTATTTTTTCTCCCAACAGATCGACTAAGCGGTATGTCACAGGATTTGTGTTTAAAACCTCATCAATAACAAATATCTCCTCTGTCCAGTTCGGGGTGAAACCTTTGTCGAATATCTGTCGTTTATATTTTGATATTCTAACTCTGTCGCCGACCTTGAATTTTGCTGGGTTGTGTTTAGCATAAATTAGGTCTCCGTATAAATTAGCGAACACCTGCCTCTCATTTTTCTGTTTGCTCGCCTCTGCGGGGTTCATCCGAATGCTCGAATGAAAACGATGATTATATTGATCCACTAACCGGCCCAGTTGGTCCCAGTATATTGTATTATTGTTAGCAGAAAACATCTTAAAGAGTTTCTCCTTCATCGTCTTGTTCCAGCGCTCGGCAACCGATGATTTTTCTTCATTTTCTGTGGTATACAATTTTATCCCATTCTTATTCAGGAGATCTTTCATAGTTCCATTGAAAAATTCAGTCCCTTTGTCTGTCCAAAGCATTTTCGGTTTTCGCTTCGTGCCGAATATGGATCGGAAAGCATCGGCGACTGTTTGTCCTCGCTTGTCTTTCAAGGGCCGAATCCAACCGAACTTTGAGAAGACATCGATCACCATCAGGAGATATCTTATTCCTTTGTTCCACCTCGAATATTTCCCCATCTCGACCAAATCAGCCGCCCAGATGTTGTCAACGCCATATGCAATAACTCTTCTCTTTGGAAATCTTCTCCTTATTGGCTGGTGAAGTTCATTTGCCGGATTTTGAGTCCAGCCTTCACTCAAAATCTTTTCCCGTTTTTTGGGGCACCCAAACCAAGTTTTTGTTTTACATCAATGGTATTTCGTGCCAAAGTATGACCCCACTGTCTTTCTTTCCAGGGAATGGAATCCAAAGCGGTGACCATTTTCCTGTCTGCTTCATTTTTACATTTGCGTGGATTAGTTTTCTTTGCGCAAACTGAATAATCCACATCGTGTTGCATAGCAACTGCGTCTGTTTTTCCCGTGGGCTGCTGATAAATTTCAAGAATCTTCCCCTTTTCATCGAATCTAACTTGCTTTTCCAAAGGGTTATACGGACCAGTGAAGTTATGTCCGGGAAGAGTGAATCCTTTTTTCGGCCTGGGCAGCTTCCCAATTAAAGCATGAACATCCAGCCCACTCCCATCCAAATCTTTTCTCTCTGTCTTATACTTTCTGTTTGGCCTAATCGCCGTGCTCAGTTGATTGAGCATATCGGAAAAGGTTTTGGCAAGAAATGGTTTCATCTTGTCAAGTGCGAAATCCAATGCTTTTTTCTGAGCGTTTTTATTCCTCATCAATTCACTTGCCCCATATCTCCCCATTTCAACTGTTTTCTTTCCCAACCATGGAATTGCATGAGCAAAACCAGTCAAAGCCAATTCTCCAATGCCCCCACCTTGTGAGGGCAGACTCAGTTTCCCTGTTTCACGAACTTTGTTTTTTTAATTCCGCATGAAGCGCAATGGCAGAAAAACATCTTTCTCCCATTTTTTGCAGTCATATATCCGGATGGTTCAACACAACCAGTGACTCTTTTTTCTTTGACGCAATATGATTCCATTTTTA
Organism: Dendrophyllia cribrosa; assembly: GCA_024195265.1. Classification (NCBI taxonomy): domain Eukaryota; kingdom Metazoa; phylum Cnidaria; class Anthozoa; order Scleractinia; family Dendrophylliidae; genus Dendrophyllia; species Dendrophyllia cribrosa. The sequence goes on along the minus strand of JAJLRJ010000007.1, from coordinate 4,349,647 downwards.
ATTGAAATAATCTTTTATGAATTTCTCATTTTGCATTGTGTCAGTCAAACTGAAAGGTTGGAGAATATCATAGAAATCTTTCCCCTGCGACCATTGATGCAGGAAATAAAGGCAATAATACCCGCAAAGAACACTGTTGATGTTTTGATACTGACTTGTGTTATAAAGTATTTGTTTCCCAGCGCTTTTGAATTCGAGAGGATAGCCCATTCCAAAACTATCAAAATACCACAAGAACTTTTTATCATGCGATGGGGCGCAACAAACCCAATGAGTTCCTGCATTTTTGAGTGAATCAAGATTGATGATGCATGGGCTGTGTTTTTTGGGCATAGCTTCATCTCTTGCAAATATTCCTTTGAAATTGGGAATCCCCAGATATTCAATCCAATTCAACAGATCAATATTTGACAGCGGTTTAATTACAAATTTAGGAGGCCTCATAGAAGTGCCCCGAGAATTGGAATGCTGTTGAATGGACTTTTCGACCCTAACAGAAGTCCTTTGCCCTTTTTTGATTTTTTTTTCCCATTCCAACAGGGTTTCCCCAACTGCCAACGACTGGAGGAGGCCGTGCCCAAGGAGTCCCCAATCTTGGAGCTCCTTTTCCTTTTGGGCGTCCAACTCTTGGTGCGCCTTTCCCAAACAGGTTTTTCACCATGTCAATAGCCAGCGGAATACCAATGGCTGCTAGAATAGCGCCTAATGCTCCTCCAGATTGTTTTTGAGTTGGTCTCACAACTACTTGCCCCCCTGATTGAAGGGCAACCAAAATGTCCTGTTTCTGTTTATTTGTCAACAAATTTTTATTGTCAATCAGTTTCTGAATTTTATCTTGGGGGATGAGAAACCCACCAATCTGACCGCCGCTTCCGCTTATCTTTTTAACTACTTGACTTGCTCCTTCACTCGCCAAACCAGCAAGTGCTGATAATCCCAGTGTTTTAGCCAGGGTTGGTGCAAGTGTTTTGGCTAGAGGTATAATAGCAGAAAATAGACTTCCACCTTGTTTCATTACTTTTCTGATTTGTGTTTTTGTTATCTTAATCTCAACTCCATTTCCCAGAGATTTTGCTTTTGCGATTCTTTTAATTTGATTGGCTGTCAGCATCAGTTCATCATTTCCACTTGTTTGATTACTACCCAATCTCAGGGTGACTGGAGTGTTTGTTCTGAATGCTCTTCCAAGCTTTTGTTTTTGCCCTTCAGACAAATTTACTTTATATGGGTGATATGTTGTCATTTTTAATGATAACATATGTTTTAGGCAATGACTAATTCATTTCCAACTTTATCAATCTTAGCTGTTTCCTCATAAAGAACCACTGCATGCACATTGATGGCGGCAGTTGCATTGGCATTCAGTGTATATCGAAATATTAGCTGTTTGGGATCTCGTGTTGGTTTTTCAGCTTGGTAAGACAAGTCGAAATAAATGAGGCTATAAAGTGATTGAAAGTTAGCCAAATTCAACTGAGTCCCAGTGTTGAAGTCATTTTTCCTCATTGCATAAGCCATGACATCATTGAAGATTCTGACTTTTGATTCTGTGTCATAGTCAGTTTCAGGATAAAACACTCCATTTCCATACTCCAATCTGCAAGTTGACAAGGATGAGTTTGCATCTGCTGCATTCAGCTTGAAAGTGTCCATCAAATATGGAGAGTCTTCTGCAGGGTCATCATTGGGTGGAGCTGTTCTTTTCAGCCAGACAAAAATATGCCTTACATTATCAATGCTCGCTGAAATCTGGAAGAACCCTGATGATTGTGCAGGAGCTGATTGTTCATATGTTTCTCTCAGATACTTCCATTGTGATTCTTTCAGGAATGAACTGACAAATTTATCATAAAGAAAATCTTTGGGAGTCAGTCTTGGTACCCAAAGCAAAAATCTGTTGATAACAACTCTTCCGTCATCAGTGCCATTTGCCATATGAATTAATTCATCATCCTGTTGAAGATTAATTTCAAATTGCAGTTGCATTGGGACCAACAGCCTGTCTTCTAGTTCTTCGAAAAAGGAGAAACGATTCAGGGGGATAATCACGTTAACATCTTTAGCACCTCCAGTTCCATTGTCTCGAAGAGCTTGAGTTTGCAGTCGTCTCGCTTCAAATCCTGTGTTATTCGCAGCTGTTGTTGCATTCACATCTAAATACCAGAAACTGTTCTTTGCTACTGACCTGCTGAAGTCATCTGAGTATTCCAACAGATTTTTAACAAAAGTAACTTTATGCAGATTGTCAGGTTCGTAAACAATCTTCCCTGCAGATCTGATGGTCATGTGTTTTATCAGGGAATGTGAGCCATTTATGACTGTTATCCTATCAGCAGCAGCATATCCAGCACCATCTGCTAATTTCTGGAGTTGAAATTGCACTTCAAAATAAGCGTTATGCCAGTCATAAAAAGCCGATCTGTCATTAACGGTAAATTTATAACCATTTTTCGTTTGATGCTGCCCATTTGCTGGGGCTCTGAGTACATCATCCAACTGGAATCTTACTAATTCATTTCTTTGGAGATATTCATTCGATCGAAAAGCCATTTTGATAGATTATTTTAAATTCCTTGGCCACTGATCAGTCTATTCAAGATATCATTTGCAGTTTCTCTCTGTGGTTGTTTCACAGGGAGTGATTGTGGTTTTCGTCCTCGTTTCACAGGACTCGCAGATGGTTTTCCAATCTTCATGTTTCCCAGTTTTTTCATAATCAAATCACCTGATTTCTCCACCGCTGCTTTACCTAGTTTTCTCCAGCGTGAGAAATTCCTGCGTCCAATGCTTTTTTCGCAACTTTCTTGAGAATTCCTTTCATGGCTGGTCCTGCCATCTTTTTCAGTGGCTTGAAGATGGAATCAAAAATGATGCCTGTTCCTTTGTGCTTATAAACAAACTTCCCCAGTTTGGGATGGTAATAACGAGAAAATTCATATGCTTTCATTTTATAGTCTTTTTTTAATATCAACGAGAATGCTGTGTCTGCCCCATTCAGGTTGACAATTCTTCTTTTCCCATCCGTGATATAGATTCGAATGGAGCTTATTGTGTTTTTATTCACGGGGCAGAATGCTATTTTTATGGGTTCACGCTCAAAACTTTATGATGCCTGCAGAACAGATGTGGAAAAGGAATAGATGATATCAGTCTCTTCCCCATCCACAAGTGAGTCATTTGTCAGATCACAATGAATGTTCAACATATCAGTATCTTGACTCAAGTTAGGAACTTTAGGGCCAACATTAACTTTCTCCTTCAGAATCTTTTTATCAAACCCCACAAGATCCCCGAAATTCGATTGGGTGAAATCCAGTTGATAATTTTCAGCTAGTGTTATTGTCACTCTGAAAGTTTCATTGCTGAAAGCAAGATTGATTGGAAAAACATCTTCTTTTCCATCGGATTTCACCACTGTTGCTTCCTGGATGAAATCATTTATCCCAAAATACTCCCAAACCCCAGCTGGGAAAGCAATATCGGAAAATGTTTTCCCGCCATCAGAGGAAAATCTAATCAGTTGATTTTCATATTGTGGATTGATGTTATACCACGTAAAACTCATATTGATGATTCGTTTCAACCCAACAACATATTGTTCATTCGGATCAAGAATAATTGGACGATTAAATTTTGTTGTGAAATCTGCAGGTTTGTTTTGTTTGTTCTTAACGGCGTAAGATGATAAAACAATTTCTCTTTCCATTTTATGTTTTGAAATAGTTTTTGAACAGCTTTTCATGCTGGGACCTGTTAATCACTGACTCTTTCAGGAGAAGATCTAGAATGCCCACTCCAGTGTTTCTGATTGCCAGATTTGTATTCCCAGCATTGATGGAACCAATGATGACCTCAAGTTTCTTGAGAAGATCTTTTGGGTTGGAGAAAAAGCGGATGGTCCCACCTCTTTGTCTTCTCCTCAGCCCAGAACCCTGAAATGTTTTTGCTTTCCTTGTGTAATGTTGTATGTAATCATTCAGAGCTCTCCTTGAACGATCTATTCCTTGATGTTGTATTTGTTTCTGCTCTGCTGTTATTTTCCCCTTTTTAAACTTTTTGGTGAAAGAAGCTTTGTAACCATTTAATTGTCTTCTTCTAAAGTTTGCCTCGGCAAGAACGTTTTTCTCAAGATAATTTTTTTTCTGTGTTGCGTATAAATCTGGGTTATCAAGAGCCGCATCTACTGTATTATAAGTGTAGATATGCAAATCAATTAGTAATTTATTTGCTTCCCCTTCAATAACTTTTTCATATGAAGGTGGATCATCTTCTTCATATAGAGGCAGGTCATCTCCTAGCTCCTTCTTTATTTCTTCATAGGTTGGTGGAGTTGATGGAATTTGTTTTTCTGCTTGCGGTGAAACGACCTCATCGTCAAACAAACCACCAACATCCATCTCTTCAAATGGGTCGACTTCCGGAAGATAATCTATGCCTGGATCGACTTTTGAGGTTGTTGGTTGCCTCCTCCGAACTGGCAAAGCTGGCTGCCTCAAATTCGATGCAACAACCTCATCTAATTTTGCTGTTATGGGTTTGAACATTTTTTCAAATCCGATTTGACTTGTCTCTTCACCCAACTTTTTCTGGGTGATGACATCGTGAACAAAGTTGATTTTTTTACCCAAAGCAGATTTGCTTTTTGCCATTTCATTCCATTTCAATAAACTCATTTTAAGTCCACAAACATGAATTTGGATGAAGAACATGATGTTGAACAAGATGTTCATCTGAATTTGTCTTCTGGGAAATAAAATGAAGATTCCAAATTATGATTGTCATGATCCAATCACAAATTTTCGACAGCTGCATCCTTTCATGCCTGATCGAGCTTTCAGAATGTTAATCTGTGGTCCTTCAGGATCGGGGAAAAAAAATGTTCTCCTGGATATGATTTTGAGATTGTTGTATTACGATAAAATTTATCTCTATGCGAAAAATCTTGACCAAGCCAAATATCAACATCTTCTGAAAACATTTCATCCAATCAGCAAAGAAGCTGGGTATGACATCGTGGAAGCATCCCCGGATGAAATCATCCCAGTTTCGACATTACAAGGAGAGAATCAAAAACTGGTTGTTTTCGATGATTTTGTTTGCGAAAAGAATCAAAAACCCCTGGTTGATTATTTCATTCAAGGACGGCATAAGAATTGTTCTGTCATCTATCTTTCACAAAGTTATTTCCAAACACCAAAAGATATCCGACTGAATTGCTCACATTTTTGCATCTTCGAATTCCCCAGCAACAATGAAGTTTCCCTACTCTGCAGGGAGACACAAGTCAGCAAAGAAGATTATCTGAAAGCAACACATGATCCGTTCTCTTTCCTCTATGTGGATAAGCCGAGGAAAATCATTGCCAAAAACTTTGATGAAATAATATAAAATGAGCTATTCAAATGGATTACTTTCTGAAACACACACCTCACAGGGAGGACGAGATGGAAGAGATGGAAAAGATGGATTGCCAGGAGTTGGTTTTAAACTGACATCAGAGGGGAATTATGACATGTCAAACAGAAAACTGGTCAATGTCGCTGAAGGAACAGCAAATGGTGATGCAGTTACAAAACACCAAGTTGACGCGCTAGACAGAAGTGTGGAAACCAAACTGATTCAATTGAGAGCAGATTCTTTGCAGGTTGATGGTTCTTCCCATATGACTGGAGATCTGGACCTCAGGGGAAAGAAACTGATTCTTCCTGGAGAGATTGACATGGATCGAAAATTGATCACAAATCTGGATACGGATGAAAACGATGATCTTTCTGCGGTGAATATGGTGACGCTGAAAAAATATCACCCAGCTGCACCTGCTCACACGCATGAAGTAACGAAAGACATTGATTTGAAAGGGCTTTTCCATGTCACGCATTCAAAACAACAAACTTATTCCGATCTTTCCGCAAATTATAACAATCTGATCTCCTTTGATGACGCAAAGAATGTTTTTCTCAGCCGAAAAGAAACATTTCCAATGGAAACAAGCTTGGATATGGGAACTAATTTCATTTATAACGTGAAAGATCCAACAGCAATCGATCAAGCAGCCAATAAAAAATATGTCGATCAACATAATGATTTGGTGAAGTCATCAATTAAGTTTGTGGCTGACACTGTTCTTTTCCAGGCTGGAGGAACAATGACAGGCTCAATCGATATGGGGGATAATCAAATAACAAATCTGGGAACACCGACAAATGACAATGATGCAACGTCAAAATCTTGGGTTGATTTGGAGATTGCGGCTGGCAGAACACAAACAGAAAATAACTTGAAAAAGTTCGTGAATGAAACAGCAATTTCCCCCGCTGGAAATGACAAAGATGCATTTCATTTTCTCATGGGTGATGCGGGGGAATCTTTCAATGGGCATGATTTGCAAGTTGTGGGCGTTGTGGATTTCCCATCTTCTCCACATCATTTCAATAAGAAGGCGTCTCAATTGAACATTGGGAAAGATTCCTCAAATTTGTATTCTGGGAGAATGGGATTTAATATGCGAAATCTGCCGGAAGGAGAGTTCACTTTGGTTGTTGAGTTCTTTCCCGAGGCCATGACGAGTGTTTCAGTTGACGCTGTTTCCACGAGCTTGAATATCAACCAACAATCAACGAAGAAGTTTTCCAACTATTCTCGATCAATCATTCACATGCATAAATGGCAGATTTCTCCCCCTGAATTCGTCTTTTTGGATTTGAAATGGCAGGGAACAGCATCATCTCCTTCAATCGGAACAACTCATTTGATCGTTTATGGAATTGAAGGATCCCACGCCGATGTTCCCAGTTCTGTTTATGATTCTCCATTCATCTTTGACTCAGGAAAGATGGTTATGCAAAGAGACTTGGATTTGAATGACCATCAAATTCTCAATTCAAATTTAAGCAATAACTTTATGCTGATTGGAAGATATAAACAATCAGGAAACGCCGTAAATATACTTTTCGATAATTTTTTCACTGATATAGTCATCCCAATCAGATGTAAATTAATCACAGCGTTTTCTCAAATTTTATCAAAAACATCTTCTTTTCCACAACTAACTTTAGTCATCCTAACTAAAGAACGGCAAAGTGGAACTCGTTTTAGTAGTGATAATAGAATTCAAACATTCACGTTTTCAACTGTTGTTTACAAAGCAGGAGAGTTATTTTCAGCAAGAATAGATGATCGAACAGTAAATATTAGGGCTGGCCAAATCACATTTCTTTTTGAAAAAGCCTAAAAAATGAAAGAAGACATTTTTAGTTTCAACCACATCGATCCATGTATCAGGGAAGAAAAACTGGAAGAGATCAAGCAACTCTTCCGATTCTATCACAAAAGATTTTGGTGTTTGAAAAGAGCTCACAAACATTTCAAAAAGATGAATTTGTTTGTGAATTTGACATCTTCCGCTCTTGTTGCGATTGGCGCAATTGCTGGAGGAGTGACAATGAATCCTGTGATTTTGGGAGTGATTTCAGGTGCAGGATTAGTCGTCAAAACAGGGAATGAAATGAAGAAATATGGAAACAAAATTGAAATGACAAAGTTCGCGTTCACAACTTACGAGAAAACATTGACTGATTTGCGTTTTGCTTTGAGAAGTGGAATATTCAATCGAAATGAATTTCTTCCAGCAATGGAAGCGATTGATGGGATTGTGATTGATTTGGGATTGGATTTAGAAAAGTTTGAGAGAAAATATGAAAAACACTTTGAATAATTTTTTCATTTCTGGGAAATGAAAAACTCAGTTCTTGATGAATGTAGTTCGTGTCCACAATTCAGGCGCTGAAGTGCATGATTTTTGCGGATGAAAAGTCCATTGCCCTCTTGGGAGATTCTCCTTATACTCTTCCAAATCAGGATAAGATTTATAACCATGTTTGTAAAACCATTTTTGAACATCCCAATAATCTTTCGCGCGAAACCACACACCTGAGCGCATATTACAAATCACGATTTGATCATTTTTTCCTGCTGGTGCGTCTGCAAATTCATGACCTGAAGTGAACCCTTTGAAGTTTTCTAGCACTTTATCCCAAATAGAATCAGAAAAAACATAATTCTCATCTAGTGGTTGGGGAACGGGTTTGGGAGGAAGAGATGGTGGTGTTGGTTTCTCAACTTTTTCCACTTTGAATTTTTCTCCATCACTTCTTCGTGTGAAACTGTTTCTCCCACTTTTCAACGCATTGCGAATGGTTCCTGAATCAATTCCCAGTTCCTTTGTAGCTGCTGAAACACTGGGAAAAATAGTTGTTGTTGAAGATGATGAAATGCGAATGGAAATGGACTGAATCTTCTTTGGAGTTGGTGTTTCATCTTCCAACCAGGGATTAGTCAACGGCCCTTTTTCAAAGGTTCTTGACAGGAATAATTTCTTCCCATCTTTCTTAACAAAACGATTTTCAACATAACGATTGAACGCGGCATAGATTGCTTGGCGAGTTACTCCAATCCACTGAGCCATCTCAGCCATTGTTTCAAAAGTTTGCAAAGGTGGTTCTTCGGGAGAATTATGAACTGCCAATCGATCTTGAGTTTGATTCGCAACCCGGACTTCTCTGCCTTGGAAAGTAAAAACATTCCTCCCTTCATTGATTGCTTTGTTGAGAGTTTTTGGAGTGAGCTTCATAAATCTTGCAAGAGCCGCCTGTGAAGCAAATCTTGGACTGAGACGTTGTTTTGAAAACGCATCTATCAAAACCCACATTTTGATAGGTGACAAAAAAGAAAAAGAAAACCACAAAAATGTTCTCAAAGTTTTCTGGAGAAGATTTTGTGAAATGATTTTCTGGAGAAGATTTCCAAATGGATTTTATGCAATGATTTTCTGGAGAAGATTTTCATTCCACATTTGGGATTTTGTCAAATGATTTATCCCACATTTGGGATTTTGTCAATCTTTTTCCCACCAAAAAGTTTTCTAACCCACACATTGGCAAATAACAAAAAGATGTTTCTGCTAAAATTTATCAGGAGAATATTTTGTTTCATTGAAAAGTTTATTCAGGGTAAAGAAATTCAAAAATAAAAAAATAAAAACAAAAATAAATTTTCACAACCTCCTGAAGAAAATAAAAATGAAAAAAGATGTTTCTGCTAAAATTTATCAGGAGAATATTTTGTTTCATTGAAAAGTTCATTCAGGGTAAAGAAATTCAAAAATAAAAAAATAAAAAACAAAAATAAATTTTCACAACCTCCTGAAGAAAATAAAAATGAAAAAAGATGTTTCTGCTAAAATTTATCAGGAGAATATTTTGTTTCATTGAAAAGTTCATTCAGGGTAAAGAAATTCAAAAATAAAAAAATAAAAAACAAAAATAAATTTTCACAACCTCCTGAAGAAAATAAAAAATGAAAAAAGATGTTTCTGCTAAAATTTATCAGGAGAATATTTTGTTTCATTGAAAAGTTCATTCAGGGTAAAGAAATTCAAAAATAAAAAAATAAAAAAAATAAAAAACAAAAATAAATTTTCACAACCTCCTGAAGAAAATAAAAAATGAAAAAAGATGTTTCTGCTAAAATTTATCAGGAGAATATTTTGTTTCATTGAAAAGTTCATTCAGGGTAAAGAAATTCAAAAATAAAAAAATTAAAAAAAAAAATAAAAAAAATAAATAAATTTTCACAACCTCCTGAAGAAAATAAAAATGAAAAAAGATGTTTCTGCCCACTTTAACTTAAACTTCCAAACCATCACAAATGATTTCACATCACAGATGTCAAATCAAACTTCATCTTCATCTTCATTCCTGTCCTCATATTCATCAAAAACTGAGCCAGGTTGGACCATTTCCTCCACTAAAACTTCATCCACAATGGATGTGATAGATTTGACGTTTCCACAGAAAAGGTGCTTGATGGAAAAGGCAACTTTCCCGCGAAGCGGAATGCCAACGAGTTCTTTTTGTTTCAGGATGGGTTTTTTCTTCCCACCAACCAACTCCCAAAAACGACAAGAGAAATCTGTTTTGGGGATTTTGGAGGGATAAATCTTGGCAAAAATCTTTTCTTGCTCAGATTTATCAACTTTCAAGAGAGTGAAATCTTCCGCGTGAAACTTAGCAAAAGACGGAGCAAGTTTTTTCACTTCTTCCCGTTTTTTCACTGCAGCTGAGCGAAGATGAGATTCCAGTTCGCGGAAAAAGGGGATGTTTTCTTCAGGGAGATTTATTCCCAAAGAGAAAGAATTTCCTTCATGAGCAAAAATTTTGAACTTGGTTTGGAGTTTCAGTTGAAGTCGTTGGTCATTGTGGGAACATGGGAGCAGACAATAGGTGATCTTTCCAGCTGATCGCTTCAGAGGATCTTGGAGAACGATATCGGGGATGGAAATTTTTTCGGGGTTCATTTTTCTTGGTGGAGATAAAAAATCATTTTATTTCTAAATCCATTTCTCCATAAACTGCCTATCTTCTTCAGTTTCAACTGGAAGAAAACCATTTGCCATGTCAACAGCTTTCTGAGAGTTCATTTCATTTTCAACCCCTTTCATCCATGCGATTTCTTCATCCGTCAACCCACATGCTTTGTGAAATTTGGGATGAATCCAAGTTGCATGATTTTTTATTTTAGTCAGTGGAATTTGGGTTTCCTCCACAGAAAAGAAATCTTGTCCCTCAATTGTGAAAAGTTTTTCCTTCTTCATTTTTTATCCAATAGAGAAAAAAATTCAAAACGTGGCTTGACAATCTTCAACGCATTTGTTCATACCAGCCTGAATGTTTGAGAAAACTTTGGAGATTCCTTTTCTTGCGCGAGAATGCATAAATTTTTCAGCCGTATCTTTCTCTTTTATTAAATCGAGAAACTTTTCCAGTCTGGGAGATGCCCAAGTGACTTCATGAGATTTTTCAGTTGAATCCAGAAAATGAGTTTTTTTCTTGCAGAGTTGATTGAAAAAAACTGTGCGTGATAATCCAAATCTTTCCTGAATTTCGTCTGCGGTGAAAAAATCTTCTCCATCAATCTGGATAAATGGTGACTCTTCTTCCTCCTGAATCCAAAAGGTTTTTTTGTCAGCTCTTCTGAAATATTTGATGTTGCCTGATTTGAGAACTCGTAAAATCGTTTTTGATGGGAGTCCAGTTTGTTCACTGGCTTTTTTGAATGTGAAAAAGATTTGCTTTTCTTTTCCTTCTTCTTGAATGGAAAATTTCATTTTAAATGGAGAAAAAATCTTTTTTCCCCATTTAAAATGTCAACTTTGGCTGCATGGAAATCATTTGCGCGATCAACAAATCTAAAAGGATGGTCGCGATTGAAGAAAGATGATTTGGTGAAGTTTTTAATTGAAAATCTATGGACTGGAGGTGGGAAAAACGATCAACCCAAAATGAACAAAGCAGCTCGTTTGAGAATTTGGCAACACAGAAAAGTTAACCCCCTGGATGACGAAAATAAAAAAATTGATGCCCCTATTTTAATTCCGGGAAGAATAAAAGTTCCTCCCAAAACCATTCCCAAAGTAATAAAAAAACAAACAGAAAATATTTCAGATTGGTTGAATTGGCTGGAAAATGTAGATGATGTGGAAATTAGGAGAAGATTGAATCCTGCAGTTGAAAGATTGAAAAAACAAACCAAAGAATTGTGGGAACAAAGGTTGGTTGTGGAAGAAGGAAAATCCGCTTTAAAAGGATTCGCGAAACAATTTATCATTCAAGGAGATGATTCCCCAACTCCACAAGATTTTCTCCAGAAAGCAAGATGGCAAATTATCCAGCTGTTACAAGCAAATCCACAAACAAAAGTGAAATGCATTTTGAATACCGAGATGTCTCAAACCAGTTGGGCTTCTGGCGAGGAAATAATTGGCACTCCAGCTTTCCATTCCCGGCAGAAAAAGAATTTAGGGAACAACGTTGAGATTGTTGATGAAATGGGAAGAGAAATGATTGAAAACTTGGAAAATTTCAATCGCAGGGGAAGTAATTGGGTGTTTGAAAGAGTAATTCATTTAGAAATTCATTTTGTGCGTTGGAACCCACTGCGAGGATCTTCCTGGATTGCTTTACCTCCAGGCTTGGGGAACAAGAAAGCTGTGATCAACATGAAAAATGAAGACGACATGTGCTTCAAATGGTGCATTACCAGAGCATGTAATATGGTTGTGTCCCATCCAGAAAGAATCACACCAGCTTTACGACGACAAGCAGAAGAATTGAATTGGGATGGTTGTAAATTCCCCATGGCCGTGACAGCAATCAAACAATTTGAGAAAAGAAATGCTGAAATTTCAGTGAATGTTTTTGGCTGAAATGGATCTGTTTTTCCCCTGAGGATTACCGAGGAAGAAAAAGAACGCCATGTGGATTTGATTCTGCTGAAAAATGAATTTAAAACTCACTTTTGCCTGGTGAAGAATTTCTCTCACCTTGCAGCCTCTCAAGTTTCACGCAATGGGCATGAAAGATTTTTCTGTAAAAGATGCCTCAATTCATTTCCCAGCGTGAAAAGTTTGAAGAAACATAAAGTTATTTGCGGAGAATTTGAGGCGACAAAGATTGAAGTTCCAGGAGGCACATGTTCTTTCCAAAACTTTCAAAAGATGTTGCATGTGCCAGTTGTAGGTTATGCAGATTTTGAATCCATTCTGAAACCCATAAGTGATGATTTGGGAAAGAATACTCAGAAAACTCATGAGCATATTCCCTGTGGATTTGCGTTTCATCTTGTTTCCCCATTTTTGCAAATGGAACCCGTGTTGAAAAGAGCAAAAGATGAAAATGAAGAACTTCCCAAAGATTTCATTCGAGAATTGATTTTCCATGTAAAACAAGCTCAACTGAGTTTGAAGAAAAAGAAAATGTTTCCCCCGACCAACCAAGAATGGAAATCATTTCGAGAAGCCACAGTGTGTTGGTTGTGCCGAGGAGAATTCGGAGAAGATGAACTGTTTAAAGTCAGAGATCACTGCCATTTCACTGGAAAATTCAGGGGGGCAGCGCACAAATCTTGCAACAGAAAGTTTCAGCGGCCAAAATTCACCCCTGTGTTTTTCCACAATCTCCAAAATTATGACGCACATCTTTTTGTGCGGAGTTTGGGAACAGTGGATGAAGTTTTAAGCGTGGCATGCATCCCCAACAACGAAGAGAAATATATTTCTTTCTCCCTGAAGTTTGAGTTGAAAAAAGAATGGAAATGGGTGAAAGGAGAATGGAAAGAAATCGCTGTGAAACATGAAATTCGATTTCTGGATTCCTTTAAATTCACTCTGGTGGGATTGGCATCGCTGGTGACGAATCTTCCTAAAGAAGAACTGAAAGAAACCACCAGATTTTTTGGAGAACGCAGCGAGTTGGTATGCCGAAAAGGAGTTTATCCCTATGAATTCATGGATGGGTTTGATAAGTTTGAGAAAAAACTGCCAAAGAAAACCGCTTTTTTCTCCCGATTAAATCAGGAGAAAGTGAAAGATGCAGATTTTCAACACGCCCAGAAAGTCTGGGAAGAATTTGAGATGAAAAACATGGGAGAATTCCACGACCTTAATTTGAAAACTGATGTGTTGCTGCTTGCCGATGTCATAGAAAGTTTCAGAAAACTTTGTGAAGAAAACTATGGATTGGATCCAGCTCACTTCTTCACTGCACCCGGAATGGCTTGGGATGCAATGTTGAAAATGACGGGGGTGGAATTGGAACTTCTGGGAGATGTGGATATGTTGTTGATGATTGAAAAAGGGATCAGAGGGGGAAACGCAAATGTATTCAAGCGATTTGCAAAAGCAAACAATAAATATTTGAAAGATTTCAACCCCGATCAAGCTTCCAGTTTTCTGGTTTATTTGGATGCAAACAACCTTTATGGGTGGGCAATGTCACAACCTCTTCCAGTTGGAGAATTCCAATGGATGGAAGAAGATGAATTGCAAAACTGGGAAAACTTTGTGAATGAAGAAGAAATTGGTTGCATTCTTGAAGTTGATCTCATTTATCCCAAATAACTGCATGATGACCATAATGATTTTCCCCTGGCTCCAGAAATTTTGATGTTGGGAAAAGTGTCTAAGTTAACACAAAATCTGAGGGATAAAGAAAACATGGTTTTGCATGGAAAGAATTTAAAACTCTTTCTTTCCCTGGGAATGAAACTGAAAAAAGTGAATAGAGGCATTAAATTCAAAGAAAGACCTTTCATGAAATGTTACATTGATAAAAACACAGCCCTGAGAGCCAAGGGACAAAATGCATTTGAAAAAGATTTCTTCAAGCTGATGAACAACTCCGTATTTGGGAAAACCATGGAAAACTTGAGAAAACGAGTTTCCATTGAACTGGTGAAAGATGTTGAAAGGGCAGAAAAATTAATTAACAAACCCAACTTCGCAGACTTGAAGATTTTCGATGAATTTTTAATTGCGATCAAGATGAGGAAAACGCGAGTGGTCATGAATAAACCCATCTTCGCTGGGATGTCAATCTTGGATCTGTCCAAAACTTTGATGTCTAACTTCCATTATGGGTATGTGAAGAAAAAGTGGGAAAAATGTTCTGTCCTATATACTGACACAGATTCTTTGGTGCTGGAGATTGAAACAGAAGATTTCTTTGCGGATATTGCGAAAGATGTGCCAGAGTGGTTTGACACAAATGACTTTCCCAAAGATCACCCAGCTGTGTTGAATGGAATGCCAATTGTGAAAGAAAACAAGAAAAAGATTGGGCTGATGAAAGATGAATGTGGAGGCGCAATGCTGAAAGAATTTGTTGCCCTAAAACCGAAACTATATTCTTTCCTGATTGAGGAGAACGCAGAAACCATTGGAAAACAAAAAGCAAAAGGAGTGAAAAAATGCATGATCAAAAAGAGTTTGAGACATGCAAACTTCGTAAAATGTTTGAAGACAAAACAAACGCAAATCAGAAAACAAAGTGTATTTCGCAGCAGGGACCACCATTTGTTCACGGAAAACATGAGCAAAATTGCGTTATCTGCCAATGATGACAAAGTTGTGATTCAGGAAAATGGAATTAACACGCTGGCTTTGGGGCATTGGAGACTGGAGGAAAATGTCTGCGCATGAAGAAGGTTTCCCAGAGAGTGACCTTGGAATTTGGGAAATTGAACAAATTCTTTGTGCTAAATTTTGGCGTAAGTAGTTGATAAAAGACAAACCTAAGCCACTTTCAATTAACCCCAAATTTCACACAATTTAACACATTTATCTTTTCTCAATCATTCGCAAAAAATCACCAATTCCAACCAATTCTAACTTAAGTGTAATTCAACATAACTTTATCTTTTCTGTTCCGTTCTAACAACTTCCCAATTCGTTAAAATTAAGGGAGAATGGGGTTTTGGTTATTTGTGTGAAATTTGGGGTTAATTGAAAGTGGCTTAGGTCCGTCTTTTATCAACTACTCTGGCGTATTTTTAATGTAGTTTTAGTGTAATCCTAGTACAGTGTACACAGTCTAAACATCACTTGGCAACAGTTACAAGGCGATTTTCTGCTTGGCCACTCACTGGAGCTGAAGAATCAGTAACAATGAACAACCCTTGTACAAACTCATTCTCTTCCCCAGAGCCCTCGTTTCGTTTGGTCAGCGGTTGAAAGACGTGGAGCTCTGAAGACAAGAATGGTTCAAACTTACTCGCTTTCGTTGTTTTTGTTAAATTTGAGGTGGCTTTAACTTAACCAAGGCCATGGCTTTAAAGCTATACACACCGAATTGATTAGAGGTTAAAGTTTTTGTTATTCAGTTGTATTTAGCTATATTTGTCTAGTTATCGCAGACGTACCGTGACACATTGCAGGACTGTATTTTTTTGTGTCTTGTTTTACGGTTCGTCTGCAGATCGCTTGCCAAGAAAGACGTCTGTACTGTAGATTATTTAATTAAACACACACAGCTAAAATTTAACAAATGTAGTAAAATTAAATGTGATTTGTTGTTCAACGAATAGATATACAAGCTTGAGGTGATTTTTGCAACCAAGGGTACACTTCTTTTTCAAGTTATTCGAAACTGAAAACTGTACCATATTTTTATTATTGGTAGAATAAAAAGTACAACTGCAAGAACTGTTGACACATTTTTATTTAAAAAAGTTTGATATTAGGGAGTCTAATACGGTGGATTTCCACTGTCGCCTAATTTTTACCTGTGTTTTACGTGCGTAAATAAAATAAAGGTGGATTTCCACTGTCGCGTTTTTGTCTACGCACTTTAACGTACGTAAAATTTGAAAGGAAGTTTTACGCGTAAAGTCCTACGTTGACTTTTAGTTTTCCAATTTCCACTAACGCGTTTTTTTTTTACGGACGCGAAGCTAAATTCACGCAAATTTTACCTACGCAGTGATCGCGAGAGCTTTCGAAAAAGTTGAACAAGGTTCAACTTTTTTGCGGCCGCCTGCGTTTATGATTAAGGAAAACTCTTCTTCGAAACAGGCTGACATTTTTACATATCGCATTAAATGAACATCAGGTCAGGTAAATTAATATAATCACCATACTGAATTTACTCAATACGTTGCAATCTAAAGGAAACGTAAAATACTGAACTTCACGGCTTTTACCTGAAAATGTGACAATCACCCACATTCGTTGTAAAATAATCCAATTTTCTTACTCTCATTAATCCAAGAAATGAAAAAATCTACTGCCTTTGTGATTTGATGTTAACAATTCTAAAATTTATAAAAGTTGAAATGTTGGATTTTTTGAGATCGTTACCTATATATATCGGCAGTGTTTCACAATGGCAGATGCTTATTTACCGCTGCCGCCATTTTTTTCTGCACGATCTGATCCATGAAATTTTTAAAACTCTGTTATTTCTTGGCGAGTATCACACGCTTGTACAAGAGATGAGAGAAAATGATACTGAGTCCTTTTACAAGTACTTTAGAATGACCCCTAAACGGTTCGACCACCTTCTTTTCCTCGTACGCCCGATGGCTAACGAAGAAATCGTTATATCGCGAGCCTATAACTGCCGGTGAGCGTCTAGCTGTGACACTGCGCTACTTGGCCACTGGTGATTCTTAGCAGACCATATCTTTCAGTTTCTGTCTTGGGCTTACGACCGTGAGCAACATTATTGCTGAAACATGTGATGCACTGTGGTTTGCACTGCAAGACCACGTTCAAAGTCCTTCCACACCTGAAGAGTGGAAAAACACGAATGCTGGATGGAACACCTGGTCATGCAGTGTTCCCCAGGGCTGGCTCGATGTATTTCAATTACAAAGGTAGATGTACTCCCATTTGCCTACGAAACAGGCAAAGGGTTTTTTTTCTTGTTTGGAGAGGGTGGAAATGGAGGCAGGTTTCAGATAGGGCACAGATTTTTATTTTCCATGAAAATTTAACAAAAATGTGGTAGAACAGTATCATATTATTATTTATTTATTTTTACTTATTGTAATTAAGGCACCCATAGCATTGTTTTACTTCATTGTTGTGATGCCCGATACCGATTTATCATTGTTGACATTGGAGCTGCTGGCCGTAATAGTGATGGCGGAGTTTTTAGCCACTCATATTTTAGACAGGCTTTAGAGCTGAATGAATGGGCCTCCCTGTTCCGGAATTGCTTCCGAACATCACAGACGCAAGATCTCCGTTTGACGCATTCCATCTTAAACCTTGGATGATGAAGACATACAACCAGTCTACCTTTGTTCAGAAGACCTACAAAGTGACATGGACCAATAATTTATTTGATTCCTTGTTCATAAGCTGATAAGCTTACCTGAGTACGTTTTACTAATTGTGTTATTGAATTCCTCAGCCACTGCTGTCCAGACGTTTTCTTTAACCGTACGATTTTTATTGTTTAGATCCGAAGTTTTCCAAAAGGAAGGATATTTTCTAACTGCGTCTGATCAACAAGAATTCGATGTCTGAATACTCCCCCATTTTTTTTAAACATGGCGCCCATTCAAATGGCCGAGCTATCACATGATAAAATCCGGACATATAATTGGTTGAATCTTGCGTAAACGGAAGATGGTCGCGTAAAAGTTGAAACCTGTTCAACTTTTCTGTAGACGCTTGCTTACGCCCTTAAAAAAACGCTGCAGTGGAAATTAGACAACTTAAAATCAACGCGCGTGTTTACGCGCGTAAAAGACCATTTTTCACCCGTGAATATTCGCAAGCGTAATGAACGGTTATAAATATGTCGGTAACGGTTGATAAATTCACTAACTCACTCACTCACTCACAGTCACTCACTCCTTCCATCAGCTGTAAACTTAGTGCATAGTTAATAAAGTGCAATGGTTATGAAAATTGAGAAATGTCTTTGTTCGATGTTTTTGTTATCGTTTTTCGGCCTTGACCGTACTCAACACAATAGATGTTGATCTTTTGTTCCATCAACTGACCAATAAAAAAGGGGTTATTAAGTTATTCAGTCATAGCGTGTGATCAAAAAACAAAAGATGTGCTGGGTCAAGTACGGTTCAACATAAATTGTAGCTCCTTTGTTATCGCTATTGAAGTCTGCAAGTTTTCAAGTGCCCCTATGATCAAATTTTTGATTTTCATTTTTTTACATTTTCGTGTTCTATTAGACTTTCTTACTCATCTTGCCAAATTTCAATCCATTACGAACATCAGAAGTCATTTTATCTTAACAGCTTTTATTTTCTTCTCTTTTTTTCTTTCTTCTTCGGACTGGACATTATGAAAGTGATGTACTGGGGTTTTTTTTGCGTTCGTCAAAAATCCTCACGTTTAATTTTAAAACAATATCGAGCCGTGTCAGTGTGGAAACATAAGCTTACCGCAATATTGCGTTACGCGTTAGCATTTCTTATTCACGGGTTGGCTCTTAGGAGCCTTTGATTACGTACGTTTTTACTTTTTACGTACATCAACGTGCGTAGCCAAAAACGCGACAGTGGAAATCCACCTTTACCTGAAAATGTGACAATTCCCTACATTCGTTTTAAAAAGTCCAATTTTTAAATTTTCTTATTCTGATTGATCGACGTGGCTGTCGTGGTAAAGCCCGGTGTTTCGTGGGTTTCCTGTATACGCTTGTGTCAAGTTTTGTGCCATTCTTTGAAATATTCATTCCCAGGAAAGGAAGGGTGTTGTCTGTGGCCGTTTCTATGGTGAAATTTATTGTAGGGTGTTTAGCCCCCTATATTAAGACCCCACTCTCAAATAATTCCCCCCCCCCCCCCCCTTCCAATGAGACCCCCGTTATTTATCGGTCAGCAATGCGTCGTGTACAATTTCCAATGTGGTTCATGCGATATGGACTATGTAAGTTATACTAACCGACATCTACACCAAAGTGTTGCAGAGCATAGCTCCTTATTAGAGTGAATTCGTATAACCCGTATTTTATATGCTAATGAGCCGCGTTATATTCTAATGAGCTGTGTACAATAGACATGTCGTCTTTGATAAAAAAAACTGATGAAAACAAAACATATGTTACGGTTTAGTTTAATCTTATGGTTCAGTTTTTGTTTTCCTTTGCTCGAGTTTGAATACAAAACAACAGACTAAAATCACATGAATTAAATTAAGGCTGGAATTTTGAGCCCCGACATGTTTATAGTCCTTTGTTTCGTTTTTTACAGGCTGTTTAATACTGAAATACTTGAATCGTTACCTCTTGGTTTGAATTTGCATACGCTTAGCAATGCTTCTGTGAGATTTTAATTAATTTTATAACAAATAAAAAGTCAGCGTTTCAATTCCCTTTGTTTTATTGTACACAGCTCATTAGAATATAACGCGGCTCATTAGCACATAAAACACGGGTTATACGAAGTCACTCTAAACTCTTCGATTGGAAAACACATGGACGAGGAGCACGAAATGTTAAAACCGAATTTGATCAACAACTTTTCGGTACTCAAAAAGCTGAAAAAGTGCTGAAACAAATTCGATTGTCTCATTTACGAAATGCTGATAATCAAAGAACACCAACCATCCTTGAACATACAAACAGATTCCATCGGCGCGAAGTTATTAATATAACACGCACAAAAAATGTCAATTATGTTTTCACTCATTTATATTCTTCTGCCACCTCGATAATTTCGTTCTTTGCCTTGAAAATGATGTTAGAAACATCGAAACGTCGGACAACTATAATTTTTAAAAATTTACGCGACAGTGGAAATCTACCTGATGAACGGCAATCCACTTCCATCCTTGTAATCCTGCACTTTTTCTCCAAACTACTGCTTCTGTTTTGCTCTAAAGAATCTTTTTATCCAATTTAGTTACATATTTGGTGGCTTTTGGCGATATATCATGGAAAATAAGTAAATATAGATTACTTCACGTGTTGTGCGCGCGTACGGCATTTACGCACGAGTTGGTGATGTATAAGAAATCGAACGAGTGAGATTTCTGATACAAACCAACGAGTGCGTAAATGCCGTACAAAGCACTGCCCAGCTGTAATTTGTTTATTTTATACATTTTCGATTGGACGAAACGCTTTTTCACGTGTGAGAAAGTCGTTTCGTTTCAATAGTATGAAATAAACACAATTTCGTTTTTTCGGCGGACAGTCAGTCACTATACTAGCTGATAACTAACAAAGTTTTACTGATTAGTGAGAAATGCTACCGTCAGCTGAATACTTTAACTACGGAAATATTCGGACGTTTAAATTTTCGGACAAAGAAGAGGTCCGAAAATTTAACCAACCCCACCCATGTAAAACCCACGAGATCTCTTTCCTGCTTTGAACTGTATTAATTGAAGACTTCTGAACAGCAATCGTCAAACTTCAAGAAAAAAAATATGGAATTTTGGCCACTGAGAATACCTTAATGTCCATGTTGTGGTTCAAATTTTTATTTGGTTTGAAAATTTTCAAACCAGTTTAGTTTTTGTTTCCCTTTCATTATCATATTCTGAGACAAAGGAAAACAAAAATCAAACTTGTTTAAAAAAAAATTAAACCAAAGAAAAATTTGAACCACAACATCCACCCTGTGTACCAACCGTGACTGTCACGAACGCTTGCTCAGCCTGATATGCAAATTTGAGACGTAATTTGCATATAGTCTCAAAACGGGTTACCAATCGAACCAAATCGAACACGTGTTCGATTAATCGAACTTAATCGAACTCAATCACGCGATTGGGTTCGATTGCGTTCGGTAATCGAACACAATCGAACTCTCACAAAAAATTTTGAGCAATCGAACGTTCGAGTGCGTTCGATTGAGTTCGATTAGTTCGATTAAGTACGATTACCAATTATTTATTCGTACCTGTTTATACAAAGACAGACTGTTCAAATATCTAGTGGTATTTAGAATGAGTTTAGATTTTTCAATTGTGTTCGATTGAGTTCGAGTGGGTTCGATTAGTTCGGAAATCGAACGCAATCGAACTCTCTCACACCCACACAAATTTTTGGGTTCGATTGTGTTCGATTATCGAGCAAATAATATACATGAAAAAAATACTCGATTCTGATTGGCTAAGAGCAGTGCAGTTCAAGTGTAACACCAGTGCAAAACGTGTAACACCGGTGCAAAAAGTGTAACACCAGTGCAAATTACAAATCGAAAAAAAGAATTTTTTTTTTCTTTTTTTTTTGCAAAAAAAAAAAGAAAAAAAATTTAAAAAAAAATTTTAGCAAAAAAAAAATTCCAAACAAAAATGGATGCAAATTTTTTCGTGTATAATTATTAATAAGTAATCATACGGTTTTCTCGTTCAATTTGGGATTAATTTGCACTTATATTGAGTTCGATTACCGAACAGTTCGATTAGTAACGTCAGGGATTGAGCGAGGATGGAAAACTGAGAACACATGCTTGAACTAGTTCGCTTTATTGTTAGCCCTTTTACAATTTCCGCCAGAGATCTAGCGTTTTTGATCGTGGCTACGGGCTTCACTGTTCATGATACATACATACATACATACATACATACATACATACATACATACATGCATACATACATACACACATACACACATACATATACATACATACATAAGCTTTATTTTCACTCGAATTTTAGAGTAGCTTACAGAAGCTAATATTTTCGAGAACATAAAAGTTAAAACTGTATAGTGTTTACAAATAAATTTATATCATTAAGAAACATTTTTTTTTTCTCCTTTTCCCTTTTATAGCTAAGCGAGACACACTGCATAAAATCACTTGTATACGGTGCCTTACTTAAGCCGTACACATTCAGTATACATGGGCATATATGGGAATGTATTGTATACTGTTCATTATACAGTCCTTATACATTGGTATCCTTATACGTCAGTATATCTTACCGTATACATTCTGTATACGGATTCATTATACCACCTTATACATGCCTTTTCATGCAGTGACAGGGACTACACAAAGTTACAACACTGAATTTTTCCTCTAAAGTCTTCAAACACACTAGTTCGGATAAAATCAGGCAGCGCATTCCATAGTTTAGCTGAAAAATAAGAAAACGAATTAAGGCCATAGCTAGTTGTTCTAGGTTTTCTAAGTGACAGAATGTAATTGCCGCGAAGATCATAAGAAGAAGATCGGAGTGAAAACATATTTTTCATCTAAACAGAAAAATGAGCGAAAAACAGGCCCTTATATAATAATATAAGGAAATTCTGAACGCGCCTATTACATAACGAAGTAGAGTTCACTTTAGTGAGAAGACTGCTGTATGGGGACGAGTAATCACCAAGTATAAATTTAAGTCATTCTCTTATTTAGCGATTCTAGCTTATCCGTATTACGCTTATAATGGATAATGCTTATCCAATGCTTATAATGCTTATAATGGATAATGCTTATCCGTCTTATGATCATAAACTTCACGAATGAAATTGAACAGACGGCAAAATGAAACACTTTGGACATTCAAGAATGTCATATCCAAGTTAAGGTTTGTATATTTTCATTGTTTTATGGCGTCAGAGTTGCCAAGATTTTTCAAGAAAAAACCTTTGTTGTTTTTGTTGTTGGTCAGCGCATACACAAGATGGCGTGATTTTATGTCTTTCGTTCACGATTTTCAACAAACTCTTATAAATCCCAAATTAATTTCCCCAAACTAAACTTTACATATATTGAAAGATCGTTAACTCTAGTATTGTCATTCTTAATATTACAAAATTCTGAACAAAGGCACATGCTCAAAATCATCGTTGTTTTTCGCCTACCGTTTTACGGAGCACGGGAGAGCCATAAGCTTTTGACTTCCCTTGAACACTCAGATTAATCTAATTTTTATGAAATCATAGTGTTTAGACTATGATAAGTTATACAACAAATTGGAACTATGACAGCTTTTTCTAGCGCAGTAGTTTTGATACGCGAGTCGAGTGAATCATGACTTATTTTAAGCCTAGTTTGGTGTCGCCAAATCGAACCCGGGGCTGAAAACGAAACGTTTTCGTTTTCCCAGAAACAAATAAAATTTTCAAGAAAAAAACTACACAGCAATTGTATACTTATTAAAGGCTACCTTTATGCAAAAGAAGAGCGAATTTTAGTTTTTTAACTTTGCCGTGTGATGTTTGATTTTTGCACGGATTCGTTCGCTAAAATTTAGTGAGTTCCTCCATAGTGTAGTGGATTGAGGTTGTGTCTTTGTCCCGGAAGTGACAGTTGGAAGGCCCGAGTTCAGGCCACTCTCGGGGCTATTTTTTTTTCTTTTTTTTCTTTCTTCGGACTAGACATTATGAAAGTGATGTACTGTTGTTTTTTTTTTTGCGTTCGTCAAAAATCCTTACGTTTAATTTTTTTTAAAAAATATCGAACCGTGTCAGTGTGAAAACGTAAGCTTACGGCAATATTGCGTTACGCGTAAGCATTTCTTCTTCTCGGGTAGGATTTTGATTAGACATAATTTAAGCTTATGTTTCTCCGTAAAAGCACTCAAAACACTCGGGAATCAATGCTACAATGAGTTAAAGGCGCCACGAGTTCAAGCTGTGTACAGCTTCTTGTTAACAGTAAAAATCCGAAAACGATCGTCTGGACGCTGAACGGAGTTTGTTCCATTTTCAACTGAACGTACAAGTTTAAAAACCTAAACATTTTTTTTAAAAACGCATCTCATACGGAGACAGCGACAAAGTTTAACTTAAATATTCATATTTGATAGTTGAGTAATTGGTTTGTTTTAACTGTTTTCTTGAGGAAGAATTTTTATTCAATGAGAACTGTTTTACTGAGCTGAATTGTTTCAACCCGGGGGGGGGGGGGTACTCCCATATATGAGCTATATAGGTATGTGCCGCTGTGAAGGGTATGGTTTTCAGGCAGTTTAGTCTAGGATAGGGTATAGTTATCAGAGATTTTTGGTCTAGAATAGGGTATCATTTTCTGCTAAACTGATCAATTGCGTGAAGAATTTAGTCTAGACAAGGTTTACTGCCAAATGGCATTTAAAAATCGGTACGGCGGACAGTACGGCATTTTTGCTGACCCCTGTTAACTAATAGCTGTGATAGTGAACGCGGAGCTTCTGGAAAATAGCGAGTCTGGATTAGGTCTAGGATAGGGTAGGGTTTTTCGGTGTTTAGTCTAGAATAGGGTTGCAAAATGCAGCTAAAATGGTCTAGTATAGGTTAAGGGTGTCAGATTCCCAGCGAGACACCCCCACCCAAACATTTGCAGAGTAAACCCCCCCCCCCCCCCCCCCCGGGTGTTTCAAGTTGGATTGAGACGTAAATTGCTGCAGAGTGTTCTAATTAACCATTGGCCAAGAATAAAACTGTTTATATACTAGGTTTTAGAGAAATGAAATACAGTTGAACCTCTCAAATACGGACACCCAAGGGACTGAGCCAAGTGTTCGTAGAGGTTACCATAGATACAGTATGACGGAATTTTAAAAACTACAAACCTATGTTACTCTTAGCCTTTGTCTTAGCCTAAAGTGTTTCAAGTTGGATTGAGACGTAAATGCTGCAGAGTTCTTTAATTAACAATTGATGAGAATATAGAACAAAAATCATTTGTCCACGAGATAAAAAGGGGGTAGACCGGGTAGATCCCCTTGAAGAGGGGGTATTGGAGAGGTTGAACTTTATTTCATTCAAAACCTGTTACAGAGCACTCTGCAGCATTCACGTCGCAATCCAACTTGAAACGCTTCAGGTATTTCAATTATTTATTTACTATGCAATCATAAAAAGAAGAAAAACAGTTTTCATAAATAAACATTATTGCTACCCACCAAAAAGGGAAAGACCCCAAAATTTCTAAATAAAAAAAGGTGAAATCAATTGTACATCCAAAAAGTTTGCATCGTGCAGTAAGACACATACTCCCCAAAGCCGAACCCTTTGTCTTTAACCCTTTCACTCCCAGAGTCAATTATGGAGACATGTAGTGTAGTTCTAACTTATGAGTCTGTGTACAAAATGCTATGACCATTCAAATGAAACCTCTACAGCAGTACTTTTGTATGGTACCATTTGTTCTAACTTTTGAGTCTGTTGATGAAATCCTGTGGTGTGACCATTCAAATGAAACCTCTTCAGCAGTACTTTTGCATGGTACCATTTGTTTTTCAACATTTTACAAAATGAAATTTGGAAGTTTTCTCGAATTTTGATTTTTGGCTCTCTTGGGAGGTAAAGGGTTAATTAGCCTGTGTACAGCCGCCTCATCCCGGCAACAGGCTATAGTTACTCAGCTGAGCAAATTGTCTTCTGTCACCTCTTTTAGTCTAGTCAGAGATTTTTTTTCATTTTTGACCACTTTCCAATACTACAATGATTTCTAAAGATATAATTCAGTTGTGCTCAGAGAAAGAAACGACAAAGGCTAAGAGTAACACAGGTTTGTAGCTTTTAAAATTCCGTCATATCTATGGTAACCTCTACGAACACTAGGCTCAGTCACTTGGGTGTCCGTATATTGGACAGATTCAACTTTTTTCATTTCTCCAAAGCCTGTTATATAAACATTTTTATTCTTTAAATATTTCTCACTAATTGTTACTGATTAGAGCACTCTGCACCAATTTACGTCTCAATCCAACTTGAAACACTTCAGCTGTTTATATTTTAATATACAATGATAAAAAGAAGAAAAACAGTTCTCATAAATAAATATTCTTCCTCAAGAAAACAGTTAAAACAAACCAATTACTCAACTATCCGAACATGAATATATTTAAGTTGAACTTTGTCACTGTCTCCGCGTGGATGCGATTTTAAATTTTTGCGTTCTATAAATTGTTCGTTTTCATCGAAAATGAAACAAAAGTTTAACGTCCAGGGGTCAATTCAATAAAACTTTTATGTGCCATTTACAAGTGTAGCCATAAGTTGAAAACAATAGCTACACTTGTAAATTACAATTGTAAAAGTTTTGTTGAATTCACCCCAAACGATCGTTTTCGGATGGTTTCACTGTCCACAGGACAACGGTTCGAATATGATTCAAGCGTTGAAAAGGCAAAAGGACTTACATGTTATCCGCCGAATTTCAAAAGATAACATGAAAATCGCCCATCAATATTAAGAACGGTTTTAGAAATAATTATTTTTCTCATTTAACTATCAATTAACATTTTCTAAAATAACAGCAGTTGTGTTTGTTTTAATTTTCGTAGTTTCACCAGCTGTCTAAAGCTGCCAATTTTTATTAGCTACAAGCACGAAATGGCGATGTAAAATATCGTGGATCGGAAAGGTATCTGTTATTCAGTGTTATACGCGACCGCTGTTTGGACTGAATTTGATCTTCATCAGCACCCTTTTTCTGGCCTGGCATCAAAGCTTGGTAAGTCAGTCATGTAAAAGATTCAAGTGTCAACTATACTTTGTATTTCGGATAACTGCAGCAGTTTTTTCCTAAACTGAGGTCTGGAATTGGTCTCACGGAGATGTAACCTTTTTTACTCCTGAAGTTAACCTCGGTGTCAGAGGCTTTTCTCGTTCTCTCATCTCTCTTACGCGGATTGCACGCTTCTTATGTGTTGTTTTAAATTCTCTCCGCGTCGTTTGGGCGGCCTCCGGCTGACCCATACTGCACACAAAAGCGTACTCAGACAAGAAAACCTCTGGTACCCAGGTATCCTTAAGTTAAGCCGCGGTTTAATTTTTAATATTTTTCTCTGGTCCTAACTTTTGAGTTTGTGGATTTTAATCCAAAGCGTGATCATTTAAATTATTAAAAACTCTCGCGCAGTACTTTTTGTAGCGTTGTTTGTTTGAAAGTAGTGGAAAATAAAATGATGGATTTTTCGTAACCAGTTTTGTTTTGCGCTCTCTTGGGATTAAAACGGTTTCAACCGCGGCCCCCATTTTTCGTTCTGGCCGAAAAAAGGTGTTTGTAATAACGAGCTAGTGCAGGGGCCTATTACGGGGTGATTGTATGGCGGGGTTCTACTGTAGTTCAATTAGGACGGTGAATGAAGTATAAGAAATTTAATTTTCAGGTGCAATGTAGCTGATTTATTTGTGTATGTATTTGCAGTTGACCTCTGTGGAGTGAGAACAAAAATGTTTGGCGTGAAGTTTGTGTTGGTTTTTGCCTTAATTTTCTTGGTCAGTTCCAGTTCTGCTAACCAGGTAACTTCTTACGATACGATACGTTTTACTTTTCTTGTCTTTTTTATAATCTGTCAGTTGCAGTATCTTCAATGGGGAAACTGAAAGCCATTAGAAGCTTTGGGAGGAGAAAAACCAACTGTTTCGGGTTCAGTAAAAAGTTAACCTTTTTCCATCGATTTGCTTTTCTTAAGGTTTGATCTGGCATATGATGATCATAGCTACACAACTGATAAAATCAAATTGTTCACGGTTTCGTGCTTATGAATCTTGCGCAAGTTTATTATATAGAAACAATTCACCTGAGAACAAAAAATAAACTCAGTATATATCTCCAAGCTTCATATATTACCGTCTTTCTAATTAAACGGTTATCATATTATTTTTTATAGCTCTTGGAAGATCTTAACATAAAAGTCACTGCTCTGGAACAGGAAGTCCAGGTACTAAAAAAATGAGAATTGATTTGAGATTTGAGGTTAAGTTTCAGTTATTCAGTTATGTTTGTGTATTATTTATCTTTTTTTCTGAATTAACAGCAACTACGGTTTAAAAAACGTGGCAGTTTAAGAGTTTCAGATTTGTGGCCCTCAGATATAAAATTCGCTGGAATAATAATAATGAGAGATTTCCAAATTGGTTAACTTTTGTGCATTCTCGCTTTTTTGCAGACACTTAAAAGCAAAAACAGCGGTCTTGAAACGCAAATACAGGTAAGGCTGTAATATAAGCATTACCCATAGTATCAATATCTCCTTTATAGAGTTAACCAACCGAAAGCGTTCATATAGTTAGGAGCGAAGTCGTGAATGGTGGCGCGCGAGGAAAACTATTTCCAGCACTTATGGTACTCGAGTTGTGAACTGGATATCACACGAGTGTCAGCGCTGTAAGATTGATTTTTAATTTAAAGCGAGAAAACTCAAAAAGCCATAATTATTTTCAATCACGAACTCTGAAGTTCGTTTATCCCCTTTATCTTTTTTGTCAAGCATCAGATAATTATTGAAGTGACGTAAAATTGATGTCTGTTTTAGTATAACCATGTAAGTAGATTCCAGATTATATTTTACTTTTAGTTTCCGATGGAAAAGGAAGTTCTACAAATTGTGCACTGAACTCGTGTTTATTAACGAAGAACTTTATCAGTTTCGCTTAATAGATAGCAACAATAAAATTATGACACATTCAACTTCAAATGCTGTTTTTAACCAAGATACTGACTTTTGCGTCTTTTTGTTTTTGACATATTTTACACGAGGAAGGTTAAATGTAGCCAAGTCTAGAGAAAGACCATAAATGAAAGACGAACCTAAACTGTAATTTTTGCTTTCTGTATTTCTTCAACGTTGAATGCAGGGGCTTACAAATCGATTAAATGGCGCTAAAGTGGAGTGTGTGGACAAGACCACTCCTTGGCAGGAATACGCAGATGCCCCGATTGTGTACTTGGACAGGCAAAATGTTGAGTGTCCACATCCCTATTCCATGAGCAAATTACATCTCATTAGGAACGGGGATCTTGTGGCCTATTCTTTCCGATGCTGCAAGTTCGTTATTTAAGGGGACAAGCCTATTTATGCAGTTGTTAGATTGTCAATCAAAGTAGTATAAAAACAAATTTAAATTGATCGCCTTTTTAACAAGAGTATAAAACATTCAAGGGGCAATGTAAAGGGAATTTTGTGGGGGTTTTTTCTTCAAAACTCGACTTTGAGCCTATGCCAAAAGGAAAATATCAAGTGATTCTGCGAAGAGAGAAGAAATCATAATGAGATTGAAGCGATTTCGTTAAGACTGATACAAGGTAGAACTTGAAATAAATTGGCCAATTTTTAAGTTTCAATTCATTCCCATCCAGGCCATCCGGAGCCAAAACACGCTTTGATAGCAGTGGACTTTAGATCGGACTACGAGTAGGAGATTGAGTACGAGTACGACTTTTCAAACGTAGTTCGCGTGCTCTAGACAGCCATTTGTTACACCAATTTTATAACTAGAATCTCAGCAACAGGAAGGACCGAGAGCTCAGGGGATGTTACTAACTTTAAAACTTTAAAACTTTAAAAGTCGTACTCGAACTCAATCTCGTCCTCGTACTCAAATCTAAAGCTCCCTACTTATCATTGCACTAGTAACTAAAGGTAAGGGTGGTCAAAACTAGTAGTAGGGTAAAAACGCACCTGGGCCACTTCCAATTAACCCCAAATTTCACAGAAAAATCACAAAAATCGTTCCCCCCAAATTCAACAAATTAGGAAGTTGCTAGAACTGAACAGAAAAGGTTAAGTTATGTTAAATGAAACACTAGATGGAATTGATTAGAATTGCTGATTTTTAGCTGATGATTGAGGAAAGAAAAATGTTGAAAATTGTGTGAAATTTGGGGTTAATTGGAAGTGGCCCAGGTGCGTTTTTACCCTACTACTTCCGCTAAAATTTAACACAAGATTTTGCCAAGTTCCCAAATTCCAAGGTCAAATCTCTGGGGAATCTCTCTTCATGAGCAGAAATCATTCCAGTCTCCAATGCCCCAAAGCCAACGTGTTAATTCCATTTTCCTGAATCACAACTTTGTCATCATTGGCAGATAACGCAATCTTGCTCACGTTTTCCGTGAATAAATGGTGGTCTCTGCTGCGAAATACACTTTGTTTTCTGATTTGCGTTTGTTTTGTCCTCAAGCATTTCACGAAGTTTGCATGTCTCAAACTCTTTTTGATCATGCATTTTTTCACTCCTTTTGCTTTTTGTTTTCCAATGGTTTCTGCGTTCTCCTCAATCAAGAAAGAATATAGTTTCGGTTTCAAGGCAACAAATTCTTTCAGAATTGCACCTCCACATTCATCTTTCATCAACCCAATCTTTTTTTTGTTTTCTTTCACAATCGGCAGTCCATTCATCACTGCAGGATGATCTGCTGGAAAGTCATTTGTGTCAAACCACTCTGGCACATCTTTTGCAATATCCGCAAAGAAATCTTCTGTTTCAATCTCCAGCACCAAAGAATCTGTGTCGGTATACAAGACAGAACATTTTTCCCACTTTTTCTTCACATACCCATAATGGAAGCGGAACATCAAAGTTTTAGACAGATCCAAGATTGACATCCCAGCGAAGATGGGTTTATTCATGACCACTCGCGTTTTCCGCATCTTGATCGCAATTAAAAATTCATCGAAAATCTTCAAGTCTGCGAAGTTGGGTTTGTTAATCAGTTTTTCTGCCCTTTCAACATCTTTCACCAGTTCAATAGAAACTCGTTTTCTCAAGTTTTCCATGGTTTTCCCAAATACGGAGTTGTTCATCAGCTTAAAGAAATCTTTTTCAAATGCATTTTGCCCTTTGGCTCTCAGGGCTGTGTTTTTATCAATGTAACATTTCATGAAAGGTCTTTCTTTGAATCTGATACCTCTTTTCACTTTTTTCAGTTTCATTCCCAGGGAAAGATAAAGTTTTAAATTTTCTCCATGCAAAACCATGTTTTCTTTATCCCTCAGATTTTGTGTTAACTTAGACACTTTTCCCAACATCAAAATTTCTGGAGCCAGGGGAAAATCATTCTGGTCGTCATGCAGTTCTTTCGGATAAATGAGATCAACTTCAAGAATGCAACCAATTCCTTCTTCATTCACAAAGTTTTCCCAGTTTGGAAGCTCATCTTCTTTCATCCATTGAAATTTTCCAACTGGAAGAGGCTGCGACATTGCCCACCCATAAAGGTTGTTTGCATCCAAATAAACCAGAAAACTGGAAGCTTGATCGGGGTTGAAATCTTTCATGAACTTATTGTTTGCTTTTGCAAATCGCTTGAATACATTTGCGTTTCCCCCTCTGATTCCTTTTTCAATCATCAACAACATATCCACATCTCCCAGAAGTTCCAATTCCACTGCCGTCATTTTCAACATTGCATCCCATGCCATTCCGGGGGCTGTGAAGAAGTGAGCTGGATCCAATCCATAGTTTTCTTCGCAAAGTTTTCTGAAACTTTCTATGACATCGGCAAGCAGCAACACATCAGTTTTCAAATAAAGATCATGGAATTCTCCCATGTTTTTCATCGCAAATTCTTCCCAGACTTTCTGGGCGTGTTGAAAATCTGCATCTTTCACTTTCTCCTGATTTAATCGGGAGAAAAAAGCGGTTTTCTTTGGCAGTTTTTTCTCAAACTTATCAAATCCATCCATGAATTCATAGGGATAAACTCCTTTTCGGCATACCAACTCGCTGCGTTCTCCAAAAAATCTGGTGGTTTCTTTCAGTTCTTCTTTAGGAAGATTCTTCACCAGCGATGCCAATCCTGACAGCGTGAATTTAAAGGAATCCAGAAATCGAATTTCATGTTTCACAGCGATTTCTGTCCATTCTCCTCTCACCCATTTCCATTCTTTTTCCAACTCAAACTTCAGGGAGAAAGAAATATATTTCTCTTCGTTGTTGGGGATGCATGTCACACTCAACACTTCATCCACTGTTCCCAAACTTCGTACAAAAAGATGTGCGTCATAATTTTGGAGATTATGAAAAAACACAGGAGTGAATTTTGGCCGCTGAAACTTTCTGTTGCAAAATTTGTGCGCTGCTCCTCTGAATTTTCCAGTGAAATGGCAGTGATCTCTGACTTTCAACAGTTCATCTTTTTCAAATTCTCCTTGACACAACCAACACACAGTGGCTTCTCGAAATGATTTCCATTCTTGATTAGTCAGGGGAAACATTTTCTTTTTCTTCAAACTCAGATGAGCTTGTTTTACATGAAAAATCAATTCCCGAATGAAATCTTTGGGAAGTTCTTCAGTTTCATCTTTTGCTCTTTTTAACACGGGTTCCATTTGTAAAAATGGGGAAACAAGATGAAACGCAAATCCACAGGGAATATGCTCGTGAGTTTTCTGAGTTCTTTTTCCCAAATTACCACTTGTAGGTTTCAGAATGGATTCAAAATCTGCATAACCTACAACTGGCACATGCAACATTTTTTGAAAATTTTGGAAAGAACATGTGCCTCCTGGAACTTCAATCTTTGTTGCCTCAAATTCTCCGCAAATAACTTTATGTTTCTTCAAACTTTCCACGCTGGGAAATGAATTGAGGCATCTTTTACAGAAAAATCTTTCATGCCCACTGCGTGAAACTTGAGAGGTTGCAAGGTGAGAGAAATTCTTCACCAAACAAAAGTGAGTTTTGAATTCATTTTTCAGCAGAATCAAATCCACATGGCGTTCTTTTTCTTCCTCAGATATTCTCAGGGGAAAAACAGATCCATTCCAGCCAAAAACATTCACTGAAATTTCAGCATTTCTTTTCTCAAAATGTTTGATTGCTGTTATTTCCATGGGGAAAATCAAACCATCCCAATTAAATTCTTCTGCTTGTTGTCGTAAAGCTGGTGTGATTCTTTCTGGATGGGACGTAACCATATTACATGCTCTGGCAATGCACCATTTAAAACACATCTCATCTTCATTTTTCATGTTGATCACAGCTTTCTTGTTCCCCAAGTCTGGAGGCAAAGCAATCCAGGAAGATCCTCGCAGTGGCTTCCAGCGCACAAAATGAATTTCTAAATGAATTACTCTTTCAAACACCCAATTACTCCCCCTGCGATTGAAATTTTCCAAGTTTTCAATCATTTCTCTTTCCATTTCATCAACAATCTCAATGTTGTTTCCCAAATTCTTTTTCTGCTGGGAATGGAAAAATGGTGTATCAATTATTTCCTCGCCAGAAGCCCAACTGGTTTGAGACATCTCAACAACCAAAATGCATTTCACTTTTGTTTGTGGATTTGCTTGCAACAGCTTGATAATTTGCCATCTTGCTTTCCGGAGAAAATCTTGTGGAGTTGGGGAATCATCTCCTTGAATGATAAATTGTTTCGCGAATCCTCTCAGAGCGGATTTTCCTTCTTCTACAACCAACCTTTGTTCCCACAATTCTTTGGTTTGTTTTTTCAATCTTTCAACTGCAGGATTTGATCTTCTCCTAATTTCCACATCATCTAAATTTTCCAACCAATTCAACCAATCTGAAATATTTTTTTGTTTGTTTTTTTATCATTCTGGGAATGGTTTTTATAGGTCTTCTTCTCACAATCACTTTTCTTCTTTCCGGAATCAAAATAGGCACCTGTATTTTTTTATTTTTCCAATTCAGGGGGTTTTTCTGAGTTGTTTTTCCACCTCCAGTCCAAAGATTTTCAACTAAAAAGTTCACTAAATCATCTCTCCTCAATCTAGACCAACCTTTCAATCCGGATGATCTCGCAAATGATTTCAATGCATTCAAAGTTGCCATTTTAAATGTGGTAAAAAGATTTTTTCCCTATTTAAAATGAAGTTTTCAATTCAAGAAGAAGGAAAAGAAAAGCAAAGTTTTTTCACATTCAAAGAAGCCCAGGAACAAACTGGTCTTCCCTCAAAAACGATTATGCGAGTTCTTAAATCTGGCAACATCAAATATTTCAGAAGAGTTGACAAAAAAACCTTTTGGATTCAGGAGGAAGAAGAGTCACCATTTATCCAGATTGATGGAGAAGATTTTTTCACCGCAGAGGAAATTCAGGAAAGATTTGGATTGTCTCGCACAGTTTTTTTCAATCAACTTTGCAAGAAAAAAACTCATTTTCTGGATTCAGCCGAGAAATCTCATGAAGTTACTTGGAAATCTCCCAGACTGGAAAAGTTTCTCGATTTAATGAAAGAGAAAGCTATGGTTGAAAAAGTTCTTCATTTTCGCTCAAGAAAAGGAATACCAAAAATGGACTTAGATAAAAAGTCTGTGATAAACAAATTCGTTGACCAAACTTATCAAGCCATGTTTTGAATTTTTTATTCATTGGATAGAAAATGAGTGAAGCAATGAACAAAGAAAAACTTTTCATAATCGATGGAAAAGATTACTATTCTATTAGGGACGTAAAAATTCTATTGTTTGAAATAAAAAATCATGCAACTTGGATTCATCCCAGCTTTCACAAAATATGTGGGTTGACTGAGGAAGAAATCGCATGGATGAAAGGGGTTGAAATGGAAATGAACTTTCAGAAAGCTGTAGATATGGCCACTGGTTTTCTTTCAGTCAAAAATGAAAAAGATAGGCAGTTTATGGAGAAATGGATTTTTGAAATAAATGATTTTTTTTCTCTTCACCAAGAAAATGAATCCTGAAAAAGTCTCTGTTTCCAAGATAATTCTTGAAGAGCCACAAAAACGAACCTCTGGAAAGATCTCATATTGTCTGCTCCCCTGTTCTCTCGATGGTAAAAAACTTCAACTGAAACTCCAAACAAAGTTTAAAATCTTTGCTCATGAAGGAGATTCTTTTTCACTGGGGATCAATCTCCCTGAAGAAAACATCTCTTTTTTCCGAGATCTGGAAGCTCATCTTCGTTCAGCTGCAATGAAAAAACAACCGGAAGTGAAGAAACTTTCTCCGTCTTATGCCAAGTTTCACGCGGAAGATTTCTCTCTTTTGAAAGTGGATAAATCTGAGCAGGAAAAGATTTTCGCCAAGATTTATTCTTCAAAAATCCCCAAAACAGATTTCTCCTGTCGTTTTTGGGAGCTGACCAACGGGAAAAAGAAGCCCATCTTGAGGCAGAAAGAACTCATCTCTATGCCACTTTTTGGGCAAGTTGTTTTTTCTATCAAACATCTTTTCTGCGGAAATGTAAAATCTATCACAGCGATTGTGGATGAAGTTCTTGTGGAGGAGATGGTACAAACTGCATCAGCTTTTGATGAATATGAGGATAAAAATGAGGATGATGAGGATGAAAAAGATTTTCCTTCTTTAAAATGAACTTCATGAACCGATTTACTGGCGACGAATTTGACTGTCTGAGAGCATTTGATCTCAACTGGATAGTGAATAGTTTTCAAGGAAACAAAGAAGAAAATGATATACTTGCTGAAAAATATTACAAAGCAAAGAAAATCGAGAAGAAAATTCGTGATTTTCTCATCTCACTCACTCAAAGATCTCCAGTAGAATCTTATGTGGAGGAAATAAAAAGAGCATGTGAGAATCTTATCACAATCAAAAAATACAGGGAGGCATGTGGGGATATGATGCACTTGCAAACTTACTTAGATTGATTATATCCAGGATATAATCAAGTTGTTTCTGCTGAAAATCTGGAGAGAAAAAACAAAGTTGTTCTGCTAAAAATTTTAACAGAACATCAAAAATGTTTCTGCTAAAATTTTAGCAGAATATAAAATATATTTGATCTCATTTTTTCTCTGAATTTTCTTTGAATCGATATATATATCCAATCAAGGACTAACAACATCAACTATTGACTCTTTTCAACGATTAAGTGGGTATAGATACGCTGTTTTTGAGGGTAAAATATATATTTTCCCTAGCTTTTTTGATTTTGACAACTAATTTGACTATATCTCAATTCTTTGGGGACTATTTCTAGTTAAATTTAACAGAACATCTGTGATTTTTGGTCTCATTTTTTTTCTCTCTGGAGAAATATTTCTGCTCCAGATTTTTCTGGAGAAAGTTTTTTGCTCCAGATTTTTCTGGAGAAAGTTTTTTGCTCCAGATTTTTCTGGAGAAATATTTCTGCTCCAGATTTTTCTGGAGAAATATTTCTGCTCCAGATTTTTTTTCTGGAGAAAGTTTTTTGCTCCAGATTTTTTTTCTGGAGAAAGTTTTTTGCTCCAGATTTTTTTTCTGGAGAAAGTTTTTTGCTCCAGATTTTTTTTCTGGAGAAAGTTTTTTGCTCCAGATTTTTCTGGAGAAATATTTCTGCTCCAGATTTTTTTTTCTGGAGAAATATTTCTGCTCCAGATTTTTCTGGAGAAATATTTCTGCTCCAGATTTTTCTGGAGAAATTTCATTTCAAATCTGATGGATTTTTTTTTATTTTTTTCATCAATTAAAATGTGGGTTTTGATCGACAATCACTCCAAAGAACGGATCAGTGAAAGATTTAAATCACAAGCCGCTTTAGCGAGATTCATGAATATCTCTCCCCAGACTCTCAATAAAGCAGTGAAAGAAGGGCGAACTGTTCTCCCCTTCGAAGGTCGAGACGTTCAAGTTGTGGAACAAGCTTTTAATAGATTTGAAGTTCGAAATTCTCCCAGAGGGGCAGTTGTGGGAACATTTACAACTAAAGCTGCTATGGCAAAGTGGATTGGCGTGAGCCGCCAGGCTGTTTCTGCTGTCTTCGATCGACATTGTGATTGGGATGAGCGAACTATCGTGAAAGATGGAGGGAAAATCTATCTCTTTCATAGTTTTGAAAAAGGTCCTATGACAAATCCTTGGGTAGAAGATAACAAACCAACTCCAAAGAAGGATCACGCAATAGCCGTCCACGTCACTTCTGATTTATCCGACACCATTTATCCCAGTATTGCCGCAGCTACCAAAGACTTGAAAATCGATTCCAGAACAATCTCCTCTGCGCTGGCTAGTGGGAAAAACAGTTTCCGTAGAAGAAGCGATGGCCGGGAATTTCAAGTGAAAAAGATTCTAAAGGCAACTCCAGTATCTCTTCCTCCCAAACAAGTTCACCCACCTTTGAAACCGGGAGAAAAAATAAAAACACCTCCTGAGGAACGAGGAATAGATATGGAAAAGAATTGGCAGCGAATTTTAGCGAAATATGATGGTTTCACTCCCGGGAATGAATCTGAGGAGATTGAAGCAGGGGAAGATGATCAGATTATTTTCTGTAATTTGTATACGTGTTTTTGCTTCGACTACGAGGATATATTAGATTATGCCACTTATTTCATTGATAAACATTATTATGAATTTCCCTCTATTGATGAAGTTGTAGACAATCTCTCCAAAGGGCAATGGTCTTTCAAGGCGAAACCAACTCCATGGCGAAAGGAGAAATGGCGACGAGTCACTTTCGTCAAAAACAAGTGAGTTTTTCATTTCCTAGAAATGAAAAATCACACAAATCGTTTTTCATATTTTTTCTCAAACTTCTCTAAATCCAATCCCAAATCAATCACAATCCCATCAACTGCTATAATTGCTGAAAGGAATTCATCTCGATCAAATTTTCCACTCCTCAAAGCAAAACGCAGATCAGTCAATGTTTTCTCGTAGGTTGTAAACGCGAACTTTGTCATTTCAATTTTGTTTCCATATTTCTTCATTTCATTCCCTGTTTTTACGACTAATCCTGCACCGGAAATCACTCCCAAAATCACAGGATTCATTGTCACTCCTCCAGCAATTGCGCCAATCGCAACAAGAGCGGAAGATGTCAAATTCACAAACAAATTCATTCGCTTGAAATGTTTGTGAGCTCTTTTCAAACACCAAAATCTTTTATGATAAAATCGATAGAATTGCTTGATCTCTTCCAGTTTTTCTTCTGTTATGTCAGGGGAGATGTGGTTGAAATTAAAAATGTCTGTTTTCATTTTTTAGGCTTTTTCAAAAAGAAATGTGATTTGGGCTGCATTGGCATTCGTTGATCTATCATCTATTCTTGATGAAAATATCTCTCCTGCTTGATAAACAACATCTGAAAAAGTGAATATTTGAACTCTATTATCATTGCTGTGACTAGTTCCTCTTTCTGATGTTTTCTTTTCTGTGATAAAGAGAGTTAGTTGGGGAAAAGAAGATAATTTGGTTGTTATTTGAGCAAACGCTGTGATTAATTTACATCTAATTGGGATGATGATATCAGTGAAAAAATTATCATAAAGAATATTTATTCTGTTTCCAGATGATTTTCTAAATCTTCCAATCAGCCAGAAGTTGCCTTGATTTGAATTGAGAATTTGATGGCCATTCATATCCAAGTCAGTTTCCATAACCATCTTCCCCGAGTCAAAAACGAAAGGAGCATCATAAACAGAACTTAGCACATCTGATTGAGAACCTTTGACGCCATATATGATCAAATTTGCTGGACCTTGAACAGCTGATGATGGTGTTCCTTGCCATTTCAGATCCAGATAAATGAATTCAGGTGAAGTAATCTGCCATTTATGCATGTGAATGATTGACCTTGAATACCCTGATAATTTTTTTGTTGATTGTTGATTGATATTCAAGCTTGTGCTCACAACGTCAACGCTCACACCCGCCATGGAAGCGGGGAAGAATTCAATGCAAATCGTATATTCCCCTTCTGGAAGCTTCAGCATGTTGAAACCAAGTCGCCCAGAGTATTCATTGAAAACATCTTTTGTTATTTTCAAATCATACGCCTTCTTATTGAAATGATGCGGAGAACTTGCAAAATCAGACAAACCAATCACTGTCATATTATGTTCAGAGCTGGATTCACCCACATTCTCCATCAAATACCGGAATTCATCCTTCAAGTGGGAGGTTGAAGATATATGCGATTCATTGACATATTTTTTAAGGTCAGCTTCTGTTTTGATCAGTTCCTCTGCCAGAGCTACTGTCTTGTTATTTAACTGTGTATCAACATATTGTTTTGATGTTGCTTCATTGGATGTTTTTGGATCGGGAAGACCAACAAGTTTTTCTCCTCCCATATCCAATTCCCCAGTCATTGTTCCACCTGACAAAGAAAGCTTATTAGCTGCCAGCCCGGAGACTGCCGTGTCCACATATTTTTTGTTGACTGCTTGATCGATTGCTGTTGGATCTTTTACGTTGAAGATGAAATTCGTTCCCATATCCAAGCTTGTTTCCATTGGAAATGTTTCTTTTCTGCTGACAAAAACATTCTTTGCATCGTCATAGGAGATCAGATTGTTATAGTTTGCGGAAAGATCCTCATAAGTCTGCTGTTTTGATTGTGTGACATGAAACAGTCCTTTCAGATCGATGTCTTTCGTCACTTCATGCGTGTGAGCAGGTGCATTTGGGTGATATTTTTTCAGCGTCACCATGTTCACCGCGGAAAGATCTTGATTTTCATCTGTATCCAGATTTGTGATCAGTTTCCGATCCATGTCGATCTCTCCAGGAAGAATCAGTTTCTTTCCCCTGAGATCCAAGTCTCCTGTCATATGGGAAGAACCGTCAACCTGCAATGAGTTGACTTTCGCTTGAAGTAAGCTTATGTCCATTTGTTGCTTGTTGATTGCATCTGAGTTGCTTGTTCCTGCTGACAGATTTGTGATCTTTTGATTCTTTGCAGTGAATTCTCGTCCATCCGTTGTCATGAAAATTTGCTTTCCGTGAAACAATGGAAATGCATCGTTATCTCCAGCAAGTTGAACGTTTTCGATTGAGTGATAGTTAGCGTCAAGATGATCAGTCATTGGGTTTGAGACTTTCTCAGCAAGTCCTGTGTCTAGCTGATGCCTTGTGATTGCGTGAGAGTTTCCAGTTCCTTCAGCAAGATCGACAAGCTTTTTATTTTGCATATCATAATCTCCTGTGGATGTCAGCTTAAAACCAACTCCTGGCAATCCATCTCTTCCATCTCGTCCTCCTCGGGAAGTGCTTGTTGTTTCAGAAAGCAATCCATTTGAGTAGCTCATTTTAAAGTCTTTCATCAAAGTTTTTAGCCATGAATTTCCTTGGTTTATCCACATAGAGGAAAGAAAACGGATCACGCGTGGCTTTCAAATAATCTTCTTTCTTGATGTTATTCTCCCTGCAGATCGCAGTCTGTTCTTTATTGCTTGGAAATTCAAAAATGCAAAGATGTGAACAATTCAAGCGGATATCTTTTGGTGTTTGGAAATAACTTTGTGACAAATAAATCACAGAACAATTTTTGTGTCTGCCTTGGATAAAATAATCAATCAATGGCTTTTGGTTTTTCTCGCAAACAAAATCGTCAAAAACAACCAGTTTTTGATTCTCCCCAGATAATTCTGAAACTGGGATGATTTCATCCTGGGATGCTTCCACGATGTTACATCCAGCTTCTTTGCTGATTGGGTGAAATGTTTTCAAAAGATGTTGATATTTAGCTTGATCCAGATTTTTCGCATAGAGGAAGATCTTATCGTAGAAAAGCAATCTCAAAATCATATCCAGGAGAACGTTTGTTTTTCCAGATCCTGAAGGACCACAGATCAACATTCTGAAAGTTCGATCCGGCATAAAAGGTTGCAACTGTCGAAAGTTTGTGATTGGGTCATGACAATCATAATTGACAATCTTCATTTTATTTCCCAGAAGACAAATTCAGATGAACATTTTGTTCAACATCATGTTCTTCATCCAAATTCATGTTTGTGGACTTAAAATGAGTTTATTGAAATGGAATGAAATGGCCAAAA
The DNA here is from genome assembly GCA_024195265.1 of Dendrophyllia cribrosa. Classification (NCBI taxonomy): domain Eukaryota; kingdom Metazoa; phylum Cnidaria; class Anthozoa; order Scleractinia; family Dendrophylliidae; genus Dendrophyllia; species Dendrophyllia cribrosa. The sequence goes on along the minus strand of JAJLRJ010000007.1, from coordinate 4,308,957 downwards.
GCAAATCTGCTTTGGGTAAAAAAATCAACTTTGTTCACGATGTCATCACCCAGAAAAAGTTGGGTGAAGAAACAAGCCAAACTGGACTGGCAAAAATGTTCCGTCCCATAACAGCAAAACTAGATGAGGTTGTGGCATCGAATTTGAGGCAGCCAGCTTTACCAGTTCGGAGGAGAAAGCCAACAACCTCAAAAGTCGATTCAAGCATAGATTATTATCCAGAAGTCGATCCATTTGAAGAGATGGATGTTGGAGGTTTGTTGGATGATGAGGCTGTTGCGCCGCAAGCTGAAAAACAAGTTCCACAAACTTTTTTGGGAGAATTGAGGGAAGAGTTTGGAAGTGATCCACCTCCATATGAAGATGATGAAATTCCTGATTACTCGCTGGAGCCTGAGGATGAAGATGAAGAAAAGAAAAAGAAAATCAGCAAAGAGAAAGAACACCAAGAGATTGCAGATGAATATCTTGCTGAATTGGAGATTGATACTTATAACACAGTGGATTGGATGCTTGCAGACCCAGATATCACAGCAAAACAGAAACAAAATTATCTTGAGCAAAACATTCTTGCTGATGCAAAACATAGAAGAAACCAACTGAAAGGATATAAAGCTGCTTGGACGAAAAGATTCAAAAACAAAGAAATAACTGAACAGACAATGAGAAAGGAACATCGCAAAATAGATCAGAGGTCCCAAACCTTAAATGATTACATAAAACATTATACAAAGAAAGCAAAAACATTTTCAGGCTCTGGGTTGAAAAAAAGAAAAAAGGGTGGAGCCATCCGCTTGTTCTCCAATCCCAAAGAACTTCTCCAGAAACTTGAGGTAATCATTGGCTCCATTCTTGCTGGAAACACAAATCTGGCAATCAGAAACACTGGAGTGGGCATTCTTGATCTTCTCCTGAAAGAGTCAGTTATAAACAAATCCCAGCATGAAAAGCTGTTCAAAAACTATTTCAAACCATAAAATGGAAAGAGAAATCGTCCTGTCATCTTACGCCGTTAAGAACAAACAAAACAAACCTGCAGATTTCACAACAAAATTTAATCGTCAAATTATTCTTGATCCGAATGAACAATATGTTGTTGGGCTGAAACGAATCATAAATATGAGTTTTACGTGGTATAACATCAATCCTCAATATGAAAATCAACTGATCAGGTTTTCCTCTGATGGTGGAAAAACATTTTCCGATATTGCGTTTCCTGCTGGAGTTTGGGGGTATTCTGGAATAAATGATTTCATTCGGGAAGCAACAGTGGTGAAAGAATCTGGAAAAAAAGATGTTTTTCCAATCAATCTTGTCTTCAGCAATGAAACTTTCAGAGTGACAATCACATTGGCTGAAAATTATCAACTGGATTTCACCCAATCGAATTTCGGGGAGCTTGTAGGGTTTGATAAAAAGATTCTGAAGGAGAAAGTTAATCTTGGTCCCAGAGTTCCAAACCTAAGTCAAGATACTGATATGTTGAACATTCATTGTGATCTGACAAATAATTCACTTGTGGATGGAGAAGAGACTGACATCATCTATTCCTTTTCCACATCTGTTCTGCAGGCATCATGGAGTTTTGAGCGTGAACCCATAAAAATAGCATTCTGCCCTGTGAATAAAAACACGATCAGCTCAATTCGGATGTATATCACAGACGGGAAAAGAAGAATTGTTAACCTGAATGGAGCAGACACAGCTTTCTCGCTGATATTAAAAAAACGAATCTAAAATGAAAGCATATGAATTTTCTCGTTATTATCACCCCAAACTGGGGAAGTTTGTTTATAAGCATAAAGGAACAGGAATCATTTTTGATTCCATCTTCAAGCCACTGAAAAAGATGGCAGGACCAGCCATGAAAGGAATTCTCAAGAAAGTTGCGAAACCATTTGCGAAAAAAGCTTTGGACGCAGGAATTTCTCACGCTGGAGAAAAAGTGGGCAAAATGGCAGTTGAAAAATCAGGTGATTTGATCATGAAAAAACTGGGGAACATGAAGATTGGAAAACCATCTGCGAGTCGAAAACTACAATCACACCCTTCAATCAAGGTCGCTTCGCTCCCTGCTTCTCGTCCTGTAAAACAACCACAGAGAGAAAGTGCAACTGACATCCTGAATAGACTGATCAGTGGCCAAGGAATTTAAAATAATCTATCAAAAATGGCTTTTCGATCGAATGAATATCTCCAAAGAAATGAACTTGTGAGATTCCAGTTGGATGATGTTATCAGAGCCCCAGCAAATGGGCAACATCAAGCAAAAAATGGTTATAAATTCACCATCAATGACAGATCAGCGTTTTATGACTGGCATAACGCCTTCTTCGAAGTGCAATTTCAACTCCAGAAAATAGCAGATGGTGCTGGATATGCTGCTGCTGATAGGATAACAGTGTTGAATGGTTCTCATTCCCTGATAAAACATATGACCATCAGATCTGCAGGAAAGATTGTTTACGAACCTGACAATCTGCATAAAGTTACTTTTGTTAAAAATCTGTTGGAATACTCAGATGATTTCAGCAGATCAGTTGCAAAAAACAGTTTCTGGTATCTGGATGTAAATGCGACAACTGCTGCGAATAACACAGGATTTGAAGCGAGAAGAATACAAACTCAGGCAGTTCGAAACGATGGAACTGGAGGGGCAAAAGATGTTAATGCAATTATTCCCCTGAATCGTTTCTCCTTTTTCGAGGAACTGGAAGACAGGATGTTGATCCCAATGCAGCTGCAATTCGAAATTAATCTTCAACAGGATGATGAATTGATTCATATGGCAAATGGTACTGATGAGGGAAGAGTTGTCATCAACAGATTTTTGCTTTGGGTGCCGAGATTGACACCAAAAGATTCTCTTTATGATAAATTTGTCAGTTCATTTCTGAAAGAATCACAATGGAAATATCTGAGGGAGATATATGATCAATCACCTCCTACACAATCATCAGGATTCTTCCAGATTTCAGCGAGCATTGACAATGTAAAGCATATTTTTGTCTGGCTGAAAAGAGCAGCTCCACCTAATGATGACCCTGCAGAAGATAACCCATATCTCTTTGACACTTTCAAGCTGAATGCAGCAAATGCAAACTCATCCCTGTCAACTTGTAGATTGGAGTATGGAAATGGAGTGTTTTACCCTGAAACTGACTATGACACGGAATCAAAAGTCAGAATCTTCAATGATGTCATGGCTTATGCAATGAGGAAAAATGACTTCAACACTGGTACTCAGTTGAATTTGGCTAACTTTCAATCACTCTTCAGCCTCATTTATTTCGACTTGTCTTACCAAGCTGAAAAACCAACACGAGATCCCAAACAGTTGATATTTCGATATACACTGAATGCCAATGCAGCTGCAGCCTTCAATGTGCATGCAGTCGTTCTCTATGAGGAAACAGCTAAGATTGATAAAGTTGGAAATGAGCTGGTCATTGCCTAAAGCGGAGCGGAGCGAAGCAAAGCCGCGTGAAAAACATATGTTATCATTAAAAATGACAACATATCACCCATACAAAGTAAATTTGTCTAAAGGACAAAAAGAAAAGCTTGGAAGAGCATTCAGAACAAATATGCCTATCACCCTGAGATTGGAACGAAATCAAACAAGTGGAAGCGATGAGCTGATGCTGACAGCCAATCAAATTAAAAGAATCGCAAAAGCAAAATCTCTGGGAAAAGGAGTTGAGATTAAGATAACAAAAACACAAATCAGAAAAGTGATGAAACAAGGTGGAAGTCTATTTTCTGCTGTTGTTCCTTTAGTGAAAACATTGGTGCCCACCCTAGGAAAAACACTGGGATTGTCAGCATTGGCTGGTTTAGCGAGTGAAGGAGCGAGTCAAGTTGTGAAAGCAATCAGTGGAAAGGGAGCAGGTCAAGTGGGTGGATTTCTCATTCCCCAAAATAAAATTCAGAAACTGATTAACAATAAACATTTGTTGACAAATAAACAGAAACAGGATATTTTGATTGCCTTGCAATCAGGAGGACAAGTTGTGATGAAACCAACCGCAAAACAATCTGGTGGAGCACTTGGCACAATTCTGGCATCCATTGGAATTCCACTTGCTCTTGACATGGTAAAGAATTTATTTGGAAAAGGTGCTCCCAGAGTTGGCAGACCAAAAGGAAAAGGTGCCCCCAGAGTTGGACGTCCAAAAGGAAAAGGAGCTCCAAGGTTGGGGGCTCCTTGGGCAAGACCTCCTCCATTCATTGGAAGTTGGAGAAACTCTGTTGGAATGGGAAAAAAAAAATCAAAAAAAGGCAAAGGACTTCTGCTGGGATCGAAAAGTCCATTCAACAACATCCCAATTCTCGGAGCAATACTGTGAGATTCAAAAACAAACCTCTGAATAATATTGATCTGTTGAAATGGATTGAATATCTGGGGATTCCCAATTTCAAAGGAATATTTGCAAGAGATGAAGCTATGCCTAAAAAACACAGCCCATGCATCATCAATCTTGATTCGTTCGAGAATGCAGGAACTCATTGGGTTTGTTGCGTCCCATCGCATGATAAAAAATTCACATGGTATTTTGACTCATTTGGAATGGGATTTCCACAAGAATTTAAAAGTTCCAAACCTGTAATTTGGAACAGCAGTCAGTATCAAAACATAAACAGTGTTCTTTGCGGGTATTATTGCCTCTTCTTCCTACATCAATGGTCGCAGGGGAAAGATTTCTATGATATTCTCCAACCTTTCAGTTTGACTGACACAATGCAAAATGAGAAATTCATAAAAGATTATTTCAATTAAAAATGGAATCATATTGCGTCAAAGAAAAAAGAGTCACTGGTTGCGTTGAACCATCCGGATATATGACTGCAAAAAATGGGAGAAAGATGTTTTTCTGCCATTGCGCTTCATGCGGAATTAAAAAAACAAGGTTCGTGAAACAAGGGAACTCGGGAAACTAAGTCTGCCCTCACAAGGTGGGGGCTTTTTCGATATAGCCGGCAGTCATTCACTCGGTGAAATTGCCTTAAAAAGCGGCGTGAAAGGATTGACTAATCTTGGTCGCATTGGATTATCCAAAGCGGTTAAATCAGATTTTGCCAAACAAAAAATTAAAGGTGCGGTGACCCAATATCTTGATAAAGCATTGGACGCATTTACAAGTGACATTTCAAAGAAATTAGACCCCTTATCCGGTCGCGGGATTGATGCCCATGCTTTGATAGGAAAACTTCCCAGACCGAAAAAAGGATTCACTCTTCCCGGGCATAACTTCACTGGTCCGTATAACCCTTTGGAAAAACAAGTCAGATTCGATGAAACTGGAAAGATTCTTGAAATTATGCAACAACCAACAGGAAAAACAGATGCAGTTGCTATGCAACATGATGTGGATTATTCAATCTGCGCAAAAGAAGCAAATCCACGCAAATGTAAAAATAAAGCAGACAGGAAAATGGTTGCCGCATTGGATGCTATTCCCTGGAAAGAAAGACAGTGGGGACATGCTTTAGCAAGAAACACAATCAACGCAAAACAAAAACTTGGTCTCGGTCTCCCAAAAAACGGGAAAAGATTTTGAGTGAAGGCTGGACTCAAAATCTAGCAAATGAACTTCACCAGCCGATAAGGAGAAGATTTCCAAAGAGAAGAGTCATTTCATATGGGATTGACAACATCTGGGCGGCTGATCTGGTTGAGATGGGGAAATTTTCAAAGTGGAACAAGGGAATAAGATATCTCCTGATGGTGATCGATGTTTTCTCAAAGTTCGGTTTCATTCACCCCCTGAAAGACAAGCGAGGACAAACAGTTGCCGATGCTTTCCGGTCCATATTTACGAAGCGAGCGAAGCGAGCCCCGGCACGAAAACCGAAGATGCTTTGGACAGACAAAGGAAGTGAATTTTTCAATGGAACTATGAAGGATCTCCTGAATAAGAATGGGATAAAATTATATACCACAGAGAATGAAGAAAAGTCATCTGTGGTTGAACGCTGGAACAAGACGATGAAAGAGAAACTCTTCCGGATGTTTTCTGCTAACAATAATACAATTTTCTTTGACAAACTGGACAGGTTAGTGGATCAATATAATAACACTTATCATTCAAGCATTAAGATGTCACCCGCAGAGGCGAGTAAACAGAAAAATGAAACAAAGGTTTTTGCTAATCTTTTTGGAGACATGATTTATGCTAAACACAACCCAGCAAAATTCAAAGTCGGCGACAAAGTCCGAATTTCAAAATACAAACGAAAAATATTCGACAAAGGTTTCACCCCGAACTGGACAGAGGAGATATTTGTCGTCGACGAGGTTTTAAACACAAACCCCGTGACATACAGGTTAGTCGATCTGTTGGGAGAAAAAATAACTGGATCATTTTATGAAGCAGAACTCCAAAGGACAAACCAAAGCGTGTTTCGCATTGAAAAAGTTATTCGCCGCGATCAGAAGAAAAAGAAAGCCTTGGTTAAATGGAAAGGATATCCCGTTGGATTCAATTCTTGGGTTCCACTGAGTGATGTGGAAAATCTCTGAGACAGAATATAAATGTTGAACATTCATATTCAGGATTTCAAAACACGCTTCGCTCAGCTTCGCTTCACTTTTTTTCTTTCAATCCCTGGTGGATTTCCCAGAGGAGACCACTTTGTTTTTGGAATTCATTTTTGAGAATCTTGTGTTCCTCTTGGAGGTTGACAAATGATTCAAAGAGGAGTTCTACTGTATCTTCCTCTTCTTCATTTTGCTCTGCTTCGTCCATCTCCGAATCAGAAACAATAAATTCCTCGTCAGATGTTGTTGGGGTTTCATCAGAACTTCTTTCTTCCTCCTCTGAGCAGGTGGAACAATTTTCATGGTCACTGGCTTCCATTTTCTTTCCATTTGTTTTTTTTGAAGATTGTTTGGATTATCCTTTCCTGTTCTGCCCTTCTTGATGGGAGAACCAACAGCTTGAAATCATCTTCATTTGGATTGAAACCATTCTTTTTCAACAGGGAGAAAAGAACTTGATTGAAATTAAGAAACTTTTTTCGCTTGAGATGAAGATCATCATATGTCAGTGAAAAATATTTAAAATCGTCAATGAGGAACTTTTCCAGATATTCATAGTCATTTCCATCGTGATTTGTTATGTGATTGAAAATTTCATGATCATTGCCATTGACTTTTTTCCATTTGGAAGCTTTAACAAACTCTCTGACTTTTTTTCTTGTGATTTCATGGAGAGGAATTTGGGAGAGAATTTCTTTTTGATAAAACTCGAGATCTTTGAGTGGAATTTGATTCTTCCCCTGATTTTTACGGATGACATCTTTAAAATGTTCCAGTCTAAGATTTTTGTGAGAAGACCATGCTGTTGTAAAAGTTTCATGAATAATTTCAGGAGTGTCATCTATTTCCTCATCTTCATCTTCATCTTCGGAATCAAACATTTTCTTTTCCGGAGAAACTTTTTTCACAGATGGGTCTTTGCAGTAGTTGAAAAATGCAGTTTTTTTCATTTTGTGGAAGATTTTCCACACTGGAATTGACCTTGGAATTTGGGAACTTGGCAAAATCTTGTGTTAAATTTTAGCGGAAGTAGTAGGGTAAAAACGCACCTGGGCCACTTCCAATTAACCCCAAATTTCACAGAAAAATCACAAAAATCGTTCCCCCCAAATTCAACAAATTAGGAAGTTGCTAGAACTGAACAGAAAAGGTTAAGTTATGTTAAATGAAACACTAGATGGAATTGATTAGAATTGCTGATTTTTAGCTGATGATTGAGGAAAGAAAAATGTTGAAAATTGTGTGAAATTTGGGGTTAATTGGAAGTGGCCCAGGTGCGTTTTTACCCTACTACTAAAACTGGGTAAGTACTTTTAGATATTTCTGTTGATATAATCACCTTAAGTTTTGGAAATCTATTCGGTGAACAACAACTCGCATTCATTATTAGCTGTTAGTGTTTAATAGAGGTCGTCTGTAGGGGAACGAGAAGGATTGGGGCGAATGGCCCATCGAACCGTAAAAATTTACGCAATATTTTGTTTACGATGGCTAAATATAACTGAATAACAGAAACTTAACCTCAGATCAATTTGGTGTGCAGTAACTTAAAAGCTATCACGGCCTTGGTTAAGTTAAAGTCAACTCAAATTAAACAAAAACAACAAAAGCGAGTTAGTTTGATATGTCTGAACCCAGAGCTCCACGTTTTTTTCTACTCGGCTTCACTTGGCCACTCACTGGAAGTGAGTGGCCAAGGAAAATATTGTCTAGTAACTGTTTCCCAACTGATGTTTAGACTGTCTCGCTGAACTAGGATTAAACTAATACCCCATTCACACCAACGCTTAAACATGTTTAAATGTTGTTTAGTTTAAAACAGGTTTAGAAAAATATCTCCTAACATCCCGTAATATTTGGAATGAAATCTTTACCAAAAGAAACTTTATTGACTTTATTACCATTCCAGGTAGTTTGAGTCCATTACATTTAAAAATGTTCAAGATAGAGGCTAAAAACCGCGTTAAACTAAACAACATTTAAACATGTTTAACCGTTGGTGTGAATGGGGCATAAGACATTAAAATACGCCAGCGTCTCCTGACTCTGCTTATAAAGCTCTACCTTAAGACCAACTTTTAAAAAACAACAATATTTCATTTTAGTGTAAAAAAAACATTTATGTAACTTGTGGTACATTTCTTTTTCAAGTTATTCGAAACTGTAACATATTTTTATTATTGGTAGAATAAAAATTACAACTGCAAGTCTGTTGAGACATTTTTTAAAGATTGATATTGGGGTATCGGGTTGATTTCTACTGTTGCCTGCGTTTTACATGCGTAAATACAGTAAGAGACGATGCATGAACAGCTTGCGCGAGCGTAAAAAGTTAAACCCTGCTCAACCTTTTACTTGCCCGGGGGGAGATATCCTCATTTATTTATATTGGTATGTGCTGCCGTGAAGGGTATGGTTTTCAAGCAGTTTAGTCTGGGATAGGATATAGAAATCAGAGAGTTTTGGTCTAGAATAGAGTGTCATTTGCCAGGAAACTGATCAGTGGTATGACGAATTAAGTCTAGAATAGGAATTGAAACTCAGAAGAGAAAGAGCTTTCCCTAAACAGAAATAAAATCTTCGCGGCAAGATTGTTTGAAATTTTAGCAAAAACCAAGATGGCGGCCATCTTGAGGGCCACTTTCGATGAAAGTCTGGATCATCCACAATCTGTCTGCTAAGAAGAGACAGAGCTCTACCAGGGTAAAAATGAGAACGGTCAGTCTCAATGAATGGATGGAATACTTCAGCGCCCTTATCAACAACACGTCCAATGTTGTCGCCGCTAGACCATCACCGGCTGAATCGGACCTCCCAATCAACACGGCCCCACCCACACTGGAAGAGACAAAGTCCCTCAGACGGAATAAGGCAGCCGGCCTTAAATGTAGCATCACACCGGAAGCCCTAAAGATGGTGGTGAAGACATGGCTTCCATTGACCACGGCTTCTGTCACGAAAAACTGAATGCTTTCGCCATCTCATGCTATAGGATCATGTTGAACATCAAACGCCTGGGCAAAGTCTTAAATGACAGAATTTTACCCACTGGCACCAGCTCTTTACTGTCGACGGTCATCTTGCGACAGCTCACGTTCCTTGGCCACATTTTCCGCATAGAGAAGGATGAACCCGCGAACATTTATGCGTTGTATGGGCCCTCGCACGGGAGAAGACCCTCAAGGAGACCGCAGAGATCCTTCTCCAGCTAAGTCCAGGAATGGATTGACCCCAACAATTACTTACGTGAAAAAGTGTTTTAACGCTGTAAAAAGTGTTAAAAATGAAACTAGACGTTTCGGCAATAATGCTGCCTTTATCAGCAGTACAAATGTGTTACATTTTTACACTTTTTATTTTTACATTGGAACACGTTTTTACTACTGATGAAGGCAGCATTGCCGAAACGTCTAGTTTCATTTTTAACACTTTTTACAGCGTTAAACTTAACACTTTTTCACGTAACTACAATTAACGCTGCGCAGGATACATATTTATTTATCCCAACAATTACTTCTCAGAGGATGACATCGTGCGCACTGCCCAAGACCGAGGCAGTTGGAAAAGCCTTACATGCGACTGTTCTTCAGCCAACCGATGATGATGATGATGATGATGATGATGATGATGATGATGGTGATGATGAATATTAAAATATCATCTGCATCATTATCATCATCATCGGTTGGCTGAAGAACAGTCGCATGTAAGGCTTTTCCAACTGCCTCGGTCTTGGGCAGTGCGCACGATGTCATCCTCTGAGACGTAATTGTTGGGATAAATAAATATGTATCCTGCGCAGCGTTAATTGTAGTTACGTGAAAAAGTGTTAAGTTTAACGCTGTTAAAAGTGCTGTAAAAACATCGTGATAATATTACTAGTAGCAATCAGGGATTATAAGTGCGTTCGTTGGGAAGTCTTTTTTTGTTAGAGGAGTAAGTTAGGTGCTACACAGAAACTATCCCCCCTTCCCCCTTATCAAGTGAATGGTTGTACACTTTAGACTACAAGTTAGCCCTGTTTTGGCCTGGAAAGGAGAAATGGTTAGAGAGGGGGTACAAGGGCATGTTGCATGACTTTTTGCGTGACTACTTTTGTGTAGGAGCTATCGGAATAGAGGGGGTGATTGCCTGGAGGTTCCGCCCCGAGGTCCGAACCGTTACCCTTTTATATAATATTTTTGGGAAAAAGGTACTCCTTTGATATATCTTCTATACCAAATAGCACGCCATTCACAGTAGAAACACTGTAATTTTGCAGTGTTCTTTTGGAATGAACTTAATCAACCCTGTTGTCAGTTCACTGGCGTTAGAATGAGTAAATCAAGGCAACGTTTGGTGTGTTCCTTCGAGACACCATGAAAAGGTCATTTTTGATAGTTCAAGACTACCGTTTTCTATACTTCACCTCTTCAAGGGTTTTCAAAATGAATAAGGTCGTTTTAAATTGGGCGCAATAAAAGGAAATAAGAGGAATCATTTTTAGTTTAGTTGTTTGCTGAAGATTTGAGGTAGTCTCTAGTGATTCAAAGTTAAAATATGGTATTGTGAGTCTAAACTGAAGTTAAAGAAAATAAGTCTATTTCAGCTGTAACTTGAATTGAACTTTAATCACAACAGTACATCTGCAATAGTTAGGTGAAAGATTCAGAACAGATATACAACAGTATATTATATACAACAGAGTAATACAACAATTCACGTAGTAGTGTTTTCGATACTCAATTTGTAATGCCTTGGACTTTGTTAGTATCGGAGTCGTATTCAAAGGGGACAAACTTCAAATAAATGTGGCTCTAAACATATCTGAATTTCGTAACTGTTCATCAGTAGGATGCCTAAAATGTGTGCAATTCCACAATTGGTTTCGGCTCCATTAAAGCCTATACCAATTGTAGAACATTTTAGGAGGAGTTAGCGGGTGCCATTCTAGTCCCCACCGCTGTACCATGTTGTTGTATAAAATGTTCGTCATTGAAAACAAAGTTGTTCATAGTCAGAATCATTCTTAGAAGATCACAAATAGATTCAGAGGGGACGGTTTTGTCAGTTCGTTGGCTAAGAGCTATTCTACATGCGTCGATTCCCAGCAAATGGACATCCTACTGAAAAAATATCAGAGTTCGTTAGTTTTCATCTTAATCCTCTGGTGCAGACACTCCCATCTTATGTAAAGAACACCGTGTAAATGTCCTCCCTAGCAATGCCATGCTTGTCACCCTTGACGTCTCTTCTCTATACACGAACATCCCTTCAAACGAAGGAATCGACGCATGTAGAATAGCTCTTAGCCAACGAACTGACAAAACCGTCCCCTCTGAATCTATTTGTGATCTTCTAAGAATGATTCTGACTATGAACAACTTTGTTTTCAATGACGAACATTTTATACAACAACATGGTACGGCGATGGGGACTAGAATGGCACCTGCTTACGCTAACCTTTTTATGGGGGAATTCGAAAGGAAAGCACTGAAAGATTACACTGACCAACCCTTTCTCTGGCTCAGATTCATAGATGACATTCTAATGGTATGGACACACGGAGAAGAAAAACCAGACAACTTCATCACATACCTCAACAACATCCATCCTAATATCAAATTCACTAGTGAACGGTCCACATCTTCAATTCCTTTCCTGGATGTCAATGTTCTACTCGAAAATGGAAAAATTGAAACCGACCTCTTTTGCAAGCCTACAGATAAACACCAGTACTTACTCCACTCCTCAAGTCATCCTCATCATACAAAAAGAGCCATCCCCCCTACAGCCTCGCCCTCCGTTTACGCCGGATTTGTTCCAAAGACGAATTCTTCGAGCGTCGGTCAGCAGAATTACTTTCATATTTAATAAAAAGAGGTTATAAAGAACGTTTTGTGAGAGAGCAAATCTCAAGAGCCAAACAAATACCCAGAAGTGAGACATTACTGGAACATAATCGGGATAAAGATAAATCCCCAGTCCCGTTCACCATCACCTATAACCCAGCACTACCTAATATTCAAGAAATACTTCACAAGAAACAACCTATTCTCCATTCCACAAATCACCTGCAAAAAATATTCAAAGATGTTCCTTTCATCGCTTACCGTCGTTCACCAAACCTTCGTGACCTTTTGGTTAGAGCTAAACTAAAAAACACTAACACGACACCAAAGCCCACCTCTGGCACTTTCCGCTGCAACTCCACTCATGGATGTCTCACCTGCCCTTACATTGACAATAGTAGAACTTCGTATACTTTTAGCAACACCGGGGAAATTAGACAAATAAAACAACATTTAACCTGTAATTCTAGTAACCTCACATATATGATAGAATGTAAAAAATGTAAAAAATGTAAAAAACAGTATATAGGGGAAACCAAACGCACGATTCGTGAACGCTTCACAGAACACAGACAAGGAACAAACAACCCACATCACGCCAACTCCACAGCAGCGGTCCCTACACATTTCAACTTACCAGGCCACTCTTCCGCAGACATGAGACTCATCCCGCTTGAACTGCAGCCTACCATCAATGCTTCCCGTCGAAAAGCACGCGAGGCCTTTTTAATTCATAGAGGGAACACTTTGTCACCCCCAGGCATTAACCGAAGGAACGAACGCTGAACTCATTTTTGTATCATACATTATATATGTCATATATTATTTTTATCTTATGTTTACAAGTGCGCTGTCTACATGTCATGTATTAGCCAATCATTTATAACCATGTAATTTTCAAATTTTAGGAGCCGTTACAATATTTTCTTTCAGTACAGCCCTGGCCCTGAGGAAGACTAATACTATTAGTCGAAATATTGGCCTTAATAAATCTGCCCTTTGCCGTAGTGCCAGCCTTGCATTCAGTTTTGTATTTTCACATTCAGGTGACGCCTGGCACGAGATCTTTCACAAGGAAGATCCGGCAACTACCAGCAAGTTTAATTTCTGCGTCGTGTGGACCTCTGCATTCAAAGGTTTTTCTAAATCATTTCTATATACGAAACGATAAACTAAACAAGGCAAACGATAAATGCAGAAGAATTGCAAAACTCTATTTATAGCTGATTTCTTCTTTACAATGCCAAAACATAGAAATAACAAACAGCAACTATTACTATTCACAGGTAAATATTATGGGCAGGAAATATTTTTCTAGGTTTACTGAAACTAGTAAAAGGTATATATGAATATACGCATAAAAAAATACTTGTTCTCAGTGAAATTGTGGTAAGATTCGGTCAGCTCCGTTTATTTTTATTGGCCTTGCTAACATAGATGTTCCACCATGATGGCATCAATTTGTCAACGAATAAAATGACAAGAACAATAACTATAATATAACAACAATAATAAAACTAACAATTCACTGTTTAGATTAGTTTTAGATGGAGACGTGCTCAGCATCCGGGTCAGCTGAAGCGAATTGCGTTGTATCTTCGAGACGAACACAGTCAAGTTGGAAACAAATAGCTGAAAACAATTCTAGTAGTGCTCGGTAAATCAAGTCAGAAAAGCAACAATGAGAAGTTCAGAAAGTTTACAATAAAGTCCAAGTACAGAATATTAATAACAAATTGCATTGATGAAAGGTATTAGTTCAATTGGTAAGCAAAACATAGCTATCAAATAATATAGACAAGCCCAAAATAACCAGACTTTCTTCCTTTTTCCAGTCTCCAAATCAATAAACATAAATGGGCCTGTCCTATCAGAACCTGTAATATACGTACTTGAGCTTGTCTTAAATCCTCTGTCGGGCTTCCTTTACCTTCAAAATAAGTTATTTTTAGTTGGAACTGGCCTTAAACGTAACGTTTTACCCACGCAAGACTCAGTCCTACAGTAAGACTACAGTCATGTCATCTTTTTTTTTTTTGCACCTTTTTCCTTTCCGTTTCCTTAATTTCTTCAATTTGTCTTTCCTTCTCCACCTCTTCAAGTCTTGGTAACATTTTCTTTATCTTTCTTGCATCTTCTGCATTGACCGACTATCCATTCCATTTCACTTGTTGTCTCTTGATTTTAATTAATAATCGTTAATAATCGCCAAAAGGCGATAATAATCGATTTTAAAGGCCAAAAATTCCCTCGTTAAAAATCGATAACAATCGGTAAAAATAAAGAAAAATCGATAAAACAAATGAGAGTGTCATCGATTTCTACCGATTGATCGATACAATCGATATCAATCAAATCAAATTTACCGATTTTTACCGATTTATCGATTGATAAATCGTTATCGATTTTTATCGATTGGCTACGCCGGGTTATTAGCATATGGTAACTGCAGAGACTTATCCCATGTGCCAATGCCCATCTAAACCCATGTAATAACTTTTAGTAGTCACAAAAATATTTAAGCTTTCCAAAATATTTATTCAGAGTTTCATGGTTCGCTTCTGTTAATTTACCTAATAAGGCGAATGGAACAAGTCTTACGATAGTTACAAATTGAATCATTCTTTAATGTTGTCTAAACGTTAAGGGGAACTGAACATGAACTAATAAGGATTGGATTGCTAGCTTTAAATTTGACAGCCCTTTTATATTACTGGTGATTTACATGTTAACAAGCGTAAAAAACTGTACATTAACCCTTTAACACCCAAACTAAAACTCGCTGGAATCGCTTTGAATCGACCCAAAAACCACTCAATGCACCAGTAAACACACAAAGAAGTTCAGGTGAGCCATTTTTATTGAAATATCGTTCGTAATTTTACGCTCAAATTCGAAGCGAATTTTTCCCATAAAAATCCTTATAATTTCGCTATTACGCAACAGTTACCACGACGTTCAAATTACAACGTGTAAACATCACTTGAGCTTGGGGTACCTGTGGTTTAATAAATCGGGGTTAAAATTTCTGAAATTAAAATATTCGGATATCTTCATAAGATTAGAGTGAAAGCTAATTTTACCATTCGAGTGAAGATCTTATGAGATTAAGAAAGATTGTTTAACAAAAGAGTCTTGGGGTTTATTTTGAAGGTATAATAAGTAGCTGAGGATTCTTAGATTAATGGCAATATTTAGAGGAAATCGACCAGGTTTAGCTCTGCACGCAATATTAGAAGCCTACTCACTTGAAGGTAGCGTTTACAAAACTGAAGCTGCGTTCTTTCAATTTGTGAGCTATCCCAGGCCTTAAAATCAGATTTGGTATATCCACCCCAAATTTCACTATTATAGAGCAAAATTGAGATATCATTGTATCAAAAATTTTGCAGGCAAGGGACGGATTTAGCTTACTAAAATCTGTGGTTCGCCTCAGACTGAAAAGAGCGTGAAGTGCTTTCTCTTTTAGATGATCAAGCGAGACTTTAAAATTTCCTGAAGAGAAAATTTTAGTTCCTAAATAAGTATATTAATCTTGTACAACATCAATAATTTGATTATTCATATAAAATCGATATTCCATGCATTTTCTTGCGCGTTTTTGAAAAACCATAATCTTGGTTTTTTTGGAATTTATGCTTAACATCCACGTGTTGCAGTATGATGATAAATGCATTAAGACAATTTTGTAGACCTGTTTTAGAACGTGATAAAATGATTAAATCGTCCGCATATAAAAGAGAGTTTAATTTTGTGTCGTTTGGTAGACCAAAAGGATCAGACAAAATATTTTCAAATGAAAAAGGTAAATCGTTAATGTAAAGGTTGAAAAGTAGTGGATTTAAAACACAACCTTGTCGTACACGTCTCGCGTATTGAAAGGGTCGTGTTTGGCTTTGACCGATTTTTATTGAACAAGAAGACAAGAAGACTTGGAATAAAGGCTTTTAATTAAATAGTAAAAGCACCAAGAATTCCGAGTAGTACCCCCCCTTCCCCCCCCCCCCCCCCCCCCCCCCCCCGCCGATTGCTGGATGAACGTTGAATAACTGTCGATCCTACTTATAACAAAAACTTGATTTTCACTGTCGCATTTTTGTGTCTACGCAACTTACCTTATGTAAAATCTTAAAACGTACGTTATAACCGTTCTCAATTGATGAGCTTTTTTTATGTTATCTTTAAAAACTTCGGCGGGTGACATGTAAGTCCTATTGCCTTTTTTAACGCTTGAATCATATTCGTACCGTTTTCTTGTGGACCAAAAAACCATCAGAAAACGATCGTCTGGACGCTGAACTTTTGTTCCATTTTCGATGAAAACGCACAAGTCAAAAAACCTAAAACATCATGTTTTAAAAACGCATCCATACGGAGACAGCAACAAAGTTCAACTTACAATATTGATGCTTGATAGTTGAGTAATTGGTTGTTGTAACTGTTTTCTTGAGGAGGAATGTTTATTTATAAGAACTGTTTTTCTTCTTTTTATAATTTCAAAATAAAGTATAAACACCTGAAGCGTTTACTTTACTATGCAATCATAAAAAGAAGAAAAACAGTTCTCATCAATAAACATTCTTCCTCAAGAAAACAGTTAAAACAAACCATTTACTCAACTACCAAGCATCAATATTTAAGTTGAACTTTGTCACTGTCTCCACATGGATGCGTTTTTAAATGTTTACGTTTTTAAAATTTTCTTATTCGAAAATGGAACAAAAGTTTAGCGTCCAGACGATCGTTTTCGGATGGTTTTGCTGTCCACAGGAAAACGGTACGAATATAATTCAAGCGTTAAAAAAGGAAAAAAGACTTACATGTCATCCGCCGAATTTCAATACTGTAAAGATAACATGAAAATAGCTAGCAGTTGTGTTTGTTTTTAATTTTCGTAGTTTCACCAGCTGTTTGAAGCTGCCAATTTTAATTATCTACGGGCACGAAATAGCATGTAAAATGTCGTGCATTGGATAACACTATTATTCATACGCGACCGCTCATTTTGGACTGAATTTGATCTTCATCCGACATCCTTCTTCTGGCATCAAAGCTTGGTAAGTCAATGCAAAAGATTAAAGCGTCAGGTATACTTTGTATTTAAAATAGCTGCGTGTTTTTTTTCTAAACTAACCATACCTCTCACAAAAGCGTGCCACGAGAAAACCTCTGGTGCATAGGGTATCCTAAAGTTAAGCTGCGGTTTAGTTTTGATTTTATCATTTTTAACCCGTGAATACGCGCAAGTGTCATGAACGGATTATCGGAGACGACGGCAAATTCACTCTCACTCGCTCGCTCTTTCTATCACTCAACTGTAAACTTAATGATGTAATGTTTTGTTACGGATGCGTTGCGTAACAGAGCAACTTGAATCCAGCGATAGCAATAACTAATTTGTTGTAAACGAATATAAAACTTGAAATGGATTTTAATACGCGTTTTACTGCATATCTACGTTGAAATAATAAAGTTTTGCCCTTCTAGTTAGTGAAGGTTTTCGAAGCCTAGTGGCAGTGTGGTTTGGCTTGAGCTCAAATCTCCCGGTGAACCATTTTTTTTCTTGCGTTCTTCAAAACTCGTTACGTTTACTAAACATAAGCTTACCGCAATATTGCGTTACGCGTTACCATTTCTTATTCACGGGTTAGCTCATAGGAGCCTTTGATTTGCTCTGGTCCTAACTTTTGAGTTTGTGGATGAAAAGCTTAAACATTCATATTATTAAAAGCTCTCGCGCAGTGCATTCTTGTAGAGTTGTTTGTTTGAAATTACAGATTTTTTGTTAACAGTTTTGTTTTACGCTCTCAGCCGCGCCAATATTTTTCATTCCGGCCGAAAAAAGGTGGTCGCGCGAGCCAGTGCAGGGCATCATGAACGGGGTGATCGCATCGCGGGGTCTACTATAGTTCAACTAGGACGTTGGATGAAGTATAAGAAAATTAATTTTCAGATGCAATGTAGCTGACTTCATTTGTTTATGTATTTGCCAGTTGACTTCTGAGGAGTGAGAACAAAAATGTTTGGCGTGAAGTTTGTGTTGGTTTTTGCCTTAATTTTCTTGGTCAGTTCCAGTTCTGCTAACCAGGTAACGTTTTCGACGATACGATACGTTTTACTTTCATGATCATTTTCATAATCTGTATCATCGTATCCTTAAAAGAGGAAAGCCATCAGAAGCTTTGGGAGAAAAAAACAACTGATTCGGTTTTAGTAAAAATTTAACCTTTTTCCATCGATTTCAGTTTTTCTTGAAGTTTGATCTGGCAAATGATGGTTAGCTACACAACTGATAAAATCAAATTGTTCATGGTTTCGTGATAGAACAAGGAACTGGCAACTCTGTGCCATGCTTCGTGCTTAAAAATCTTCCACAGGTTTCAAGACTGCACGCTAATTAAACAGAAATTCAGCCGAGATAAAATCTCAGTATTATATTGATCTCCAAGCTTCGCATATTACGGTTCTCACATATTTGGTTTATTATTTGTTAGCTCTTGGAAGATCTTGCCATAAAAGTCAATGCTTTGGAAAAGAACGTCCAGGTAATAAAAATAGAAAAAATAGAGAATAGTATTCATGGACTCGAAGAAATTAGTGTTATATTGACCATTTATTTGCATGGATCTCAAGTTACACGAGCTAGTCACAATTCTCAAGTTTTATAATTTAGCTATCATGAAAACCTTACATTAGTTTCCTTTTTACTAAAGCTATAAGCCATGAGCTCTTGCAAGTCAGTATGAAGTAATAGATAAAATATAGGGCGAAAAAGAATCTTTGGATCGTCCATTAACGTTCATGTATATAACATGTACGCATGCGGTAACAACACTTACTAGAGCAGTTTTCAATTGAGTATCGATAGTAATTACACAATTGCTTTGCTTTTGCATTGCTACGCTTTGTGATTGGCTAAAATATCTCGCGCCACTTTCTCGACCAATCAGAAGTAAAACCAAAACCAATGGTGACTTGTCGCACGCGTTTTCCCGCGCTTGGCGCCGCCGAAAGTGTAATTGCTTCGAGCTCTGATTGGTTCATTGCATTGTTTACGACTGTTGTGATTGGTCAGAGTAATTACTTTGGTTTTGGTTTTACGACACTCAATTGAAAACTGCTCTATCATACTGGCTCTTACTATTTTTTGTTCGACTTTGAATGTAGGCCCTGACCACCAGAATGAACGGTGCAAGAGTAGACTGCTACGATGCCACCACTACTTGGACCGAAAGATCCGACAAGCCCATAATGTTCTTAGACAGGCATAACGTTCAATGCCCAAACCCCTATTTCTTGGCCAAATTTCATCTTATAAGGGAGGGAAACTACGATGAAGCCAACGTGCAGTACGTTTACCGATGCTGCAAGTTTGTTCTGTAAGGCACTGAGTTTTCAGCCTTTCGTTGCAGTTATTAATTAACGGGTAAATCAAAGCAGTAACTATACCTGAGCAGTTAATCCGGATGCATCATCTTCATGGTGTTCAAGTAGTTAATAAACCCTTATGGTGGCTGGAATATCGGAGGATAATGATCGCAGCTGAGAGATTGTACGATAAATGAACAGTTGGTTGGGAAGCGAAGCTTCGAGAATAACTTTAAAATTTTGAGGTTAACTTTCAGCCAAGGGCATTATCCTCCTACGTACCAGCAAGCTAACTTAATGTGTCAGTGATAATGAGTCTTTTGGTTGATGGAAACTGTACGAAAATGTACGTATTATCAATACAATAAACATAAATACTGCAAGTTTATTGAGGCAATATCTTTAAGTTCAGTGTTGTTTCTTGGGGATTTGAATGAGATTCCGGGGTAAGGGGGGCTATGGGATATTATAACATAGCTAGCAGAGCCGCGCAATCAAATTCAGTATACGTAAGCGTGCTCAAAATCCCGATAGTGCACGCTGATAGCGTGAGCAAATCACTTCGCCAGAATTCGCGTCGGATTTGATGCACAATTCCACCGGCTATGTTATAAAACAATTGGTTCATGCTTTTAGCTGTGCACTATCGAGTTATGGAGCACGTGGGAAGTTTGGAGAGCACTCAAGAAGCTAGAGTTGCCCTCGGCTATCGCCTCGGGCAACTCTTACGCTTCTTTTGCACGTAATCCTTCTTCTTTTGCACAAAATCCTATGGTGTGACCATTCAAATAAAACCTCTTCAGCAGTACTTTTGCATGGTACCATTTGTTCTAACTTTTGAGTCTGTTGATGAAATCCTGTGGTGTGACCATTCAAATGAAACCTCCTTAGCAGTACTTTTGCATGGAACCATTTGTTCTAACTTTTGAGTCTGTGGATGAAATCCTATGGACTATTGGTGTGACCATTTAAATGAAACCTCTTTAGCAGTACTTTTTCATGGTACCATTTGTTCCAACTTTTGAGTCTGTTGATAAAATCCTATGGTGTGACCATTCAAATGAAATCTCTTCAGCAATACTTTTGCATGGTACCATTTGTTTTTCATTATTTTACGAAATGAAATTTGGAAGTTTTCTCGGATTTTGATTTTTGGCTCTCTTGGGAGGTAAAGGGTTAATTAGCCTGTGTACAGCCGCCTCATCCAACAGGCTATAGTTACTCAGCTGAGCAAACTGTCTTCCTGTCACCTCTTTTAGTCTAGTCAGAGATTTTATCAGTACTACAATGATTACTAAAGATGTAATTCAGTTGTGCTCAGAGAAACAAACGAAAAAGGCTAAGAGTAACACAGGTTTGTAGCTTTTAAAATTCCGTTATATCTATTGAAACCTCTACGAACACTTGGCTCAGTCCTTTTGGTGTCTGTATTGTAGAGATTCAACTGTATTTCATTTCTCCAAAGCCTGTTATACAAACAATTTTATTCTTTAAATATTTCTCACCAATTCTTAATTAGAGCACTTTGCAGCAATTTACGTCTCAATCCAACCTGAAACATTTCAGCTGTTTATATTTTAATATGCAATGATAAAAAGAAGGAAAACAGTTCTCATAAATAAATATTCTTCCTCAAGAAAACAGTTAAAACAAACCAATTACTCAACTATCAAACCTGAATATATTTAAGTTGAACTTTGTCACTGTCTCAGCGTGGATGCGGTTTTCAATGTTTGCGTTTTATAAATTGTTCGTTTTCATCGAAAATGAAACCGAAGTTTAACGTCCAGGGGTCAATTCAATAAAACTTTTACAAGTGTAATTTACAAGTGCAGACATTGCTACACTTGTAAATTACAATTGTGAAAGTTTTATTGAATTGACCCCAAACGATCGTTTTCGGATGGTTTCACTGTCCACAGGACAACGGTGCGAATATGATTCAAGCGTTGAAAAGGCAAAAGGACTTTACATGTCATCCGCCGAACTTCAGTACTGTAAAGATAACATGAAAATCGCCCATTAAGAACGGTTTTAGAAATAATTATTTTTCTCATTTAACTACTGAAATAACATTTCACTAAAACAACAGTAGCAGTTGTATTTGTTTTTAATTTTCGTAGTTTCACCAGCTGTCTAAAGCTGCCAATTTTAGTTATCTGCGAGCACGAAAAGGCGATGTAAAATATCGTGAATTGCAAGGTCTCTGTTATTCAGTGTTATACGCGACCGCTGTTTGGACTGAATTTGATCTTCATCAGCACCCTTTTTCTGGCATCAAAGCTTGGTAAGTCAGTTAGGTAAAAGATTCAAGTGTCAACTGTACTTTGTATTTCGAATAACTGCAGCAGTTTTTTTCTAAACTGAGGTCTGGAATTGGTCTCACGGAGATGTAACTTTTCATTTACTCCTAAAGTTAGCCTCGGTGCCAGAGGCTTTTATCGCGCACTCATCTCTCACGCGGATTGCACGCTTCTTATGTGTTGTTTTAAATTCACTCCGCGTCGCGGATCGCCCTCCGGCTGGTACCCAGGGTATCCTAAAGTTAAGAAGCGGTCTTGGTTTTTTTTTTTTTTGGTCCTAGCTTTTGAGTTTGTGGATAAAAAGCAAGCTCTCGCACAGTTCTTTTTTATGGCGTTGTTTGTTTGAAAGCAGTAGAAAATGAAATCTAGGTTTTATTGTAAAAGTTTTGTTTTGCGCTCTCTTGGGAATAAAACGGTTTCAATGGCGTACCCAATTTTTCTTCGTTCTGGATGAAAAAAGATGGTTGTAATAACGAGCTCAGGGTGCAGGGCCGTGTTACGGGGTGATTGTATGGCGGGGTTCTACAACTAGGACGGTGAATGAAGTATAAAGAAATTCAATTTTCAGATACAATGTAGCTGACTTCATTTGTTTATGTATTTGCCAGTTGACTTCTGAGGAGTGAGAATGTTTCGCATGAAGTTTGTGTTGGCTTTTGCCTTTATATTCTTGGTCACTTCCAGTTCTGCTAACCAGGTAACGTTTTACCATACAAAATGTTTTACTTTCTTGTCTTGTCTTTTTCATCATGCTTCGTGCCTTTGAATCTTGCTGAAATATCGTGTTTTTATGATTATGGCCAAGAGCTTGCTTTAACATTTATTATCTTGAAATTGGAAGAAACCATCACTAAAAGTGGTGGAAACAAAGAATATGAACTAAACAGACAAAATGACAGCTAGAAAAGTCAAGATTTCACAAGAATGGCAAGTTTGATTTATATAGGCGGTCAATAAATCAAATTTCATGAACTGTAATCCATTTCAATCCTTGCAATCCTGCACTTAATCGTATCAATAACAAAATTCTCGATTGTGATTGGTCATCCGCGCGCCTATTTCTCACGTAATTGGCGCGCGGTCACGTGGGTGTCCAATTTCAACTTTTTGAAATTGGATAGCTGTAATTGGACACCTACGTTGCGCGCGCGTCAATCAGGTGCACTTAAATGGGTTCTTTTTCTCGCTGTTTCCTCCTGCTTTCAAACTGATAGAAAATATCCTTAACGTTTTGAGTACAAAAAACTCCACACAGACTTTTCAATCTCGAATTTTGTTATTGATTCGATTAATTAGTAATTGAACTTCGTGTCGTACAATTCAGGGGTGATCGTGCTCGTAATTTCAAATCGTCCTCGCGCTACGCGCTCGGCCGATTTGAAATTACTCGCTCGATTACTCCCTGAATTGTACTCCACTCAGTCCAATTACTATTACTTATCTTCAAACTACTGCTTTTGTTTTGCTCTATAGAATCTTTTTATCCAACTTAGTTGTATATTTGGTGGCATTTGGCGATATAACCCCGGGGGGGGGGGGGGGGGGGGTACTCCCTATAATGGGCTATACGGGGATGCTCCGCCCGAAAGGGGTACCTTTTTGAGGTTCCAGGTATATGAAAGGGTCGGGAATTCACGAGTTGAAGTATGTGAAAGGGTAGGAATTTCACGAAGAATAGGGAATGGTAGCGAAACTACGAGTTGAAGCATAAAAAAGGTAGGGAAAACTGCAATTTAAGTATCATAAAAAGGGCCTTTCAAAATATATCAAGCAGACGTACGCAAAGGCTATATGAAAGGGATACCATTTTCAACGAAAGGTATATGAAAGGGGTACCTTTTCTGTCAAAAACAGTATATGAAAGGGTAAGGGTTTGGACCTCGGGGCGGAGCATCCCCGTACAAAACTTTGTTGAGTACCCCCCCCCCCCCCCCCCCCCCCGGTTAACGTGGAAATAAGCTAAGCGAAATTTTGCTATTTCGCCGGGACAGTGTCCCTTTAAGCAAAAAATTCACCTGAGAACAAAAATAAACTCAGTTTATATCTCCAAGCTTCATATATTACCGTCTTTCTAATTCACCGTTATCATAATTATTATTTTTTATAGCTCGTGGAAGATCTTGCTATAAGAGTCGATGCTCTGGAAAAGAAAGTCCAGGTAACAAAAAATAGAAAAATAGAGAATAGTATGATTCATGGACGCGTGAAAATCAGTATTATTAACGCTTGAAACGCTTTTATTCAGATACCTCATAATTACACGGACTAGTTACAGAGCTTTTATAATTCAGCTATCATGCTATAAGACATAAATAATAATTAAAATAATATATTATAATAATAATAAACTTTATTTAAGTGTCAAAGTATTTAGCTTACTAGCTAATTGTGGACACTAAAAAAAAGTAAAAATAAATATGAATTATACTAAGATAAGTTAAAAATTTACAATTCTTCACTGTCTAGCTGAGCTTTGTACAAAATCCTTCTTTCCAGTCAGTATCTTTGTAAAAGATTTACTACAAACTAAATTCTTACCGTTTTCTCTTACCGTTTGTTTCTAAAAAATTTATTGTCTTTGAACATTGTCGAGCCTCGGCCGGAAAGTCCATGTACGCGTGAAAATAGCTAGCGCTATATCATGAACAAGAGAAATGTATTTACATTCGGCGGAACTAAACTGTAAGTGGCAGTGACAGAGAATGTAAATAATTTCCTATTGGTATGAACGCACGTGAGCCGCTATGGCGTTAATTGACTCTATTGTTGTAACTTATATAAGGTTTGTTAGTCGTTATGTATTCATCTCAGCTCTCGAACTTTTCAATTTTATTTTATACACTTTGTTTTCTTTGGATTTTACCTTTAACCCCCAAAGGTTCGTGCGCCTGCATTTGGTTGGGGAGTACGTTCCCATTTTTCCCACTGGGTTTTTGGGTTTTCGTACCAGGCAGCGCACTCGCTTGTAGTCCGAGTAGTGTTTCAGTTTTATGTCTGAACAATGTACTTGATGAGGACGGCATTAAACACTCGGGCCCATAGTTCGAGCTGCACACCCATTTTGTTGTTTGTCGTGAATGTAAATAGGAACAAAATATTAAGTTGAGAACTTAGAAAACCGCCAACCATTGCTTGATTTATAAACAGTTTAGGTTTTGGGATTGTTTCTCCGAGACTTTTTGTACGTTTTGAAAACGTACTGTTTCCGAAAATATTATTGTTCCAAACCCATACGAATAATTTTGTTCGTTTATAGCGAGTATACTAATTATAACTTGAATGCTTTGATAATTTAACCCCACTACAAGAGTTGTATTAACAACTCCTTGAAAATGACTGTGTAGACAAAAGATTACACACAATTTACCTATCATCAAAACGTTTCATTAGTTCACTTTTTACAAAAGTTATAAGCCATAAGCTTACAAAATTATTATAAGAATTAAGACCTGAATTAATACTATAAATATATCTTATTGACCAAGCGCGAGGGCCGTACTGGGAGAATATCGGCCCGAGGTCTTGACAGTACGGACCGAGCGCAGCGAGGTCCGTACGGAAAAGACCGAGGGCCGATATTCTCCCAGTACGGTCCCGAGCAAGCTTGGTTAATAAGAGATTTATTACATGACTCCTGCCGGTGGGAGGATCGCGCGGGATCATGCGGGACAATGCCCGGTCCAATACTTAGAGAATATTGGACCGGCAATCGAGCATTCTGATTGGTTCATTTTAGTTATTGGCCCTCTGACTGTCTTAGTCGTGTAATAAGCTTGATTAATCTAGGACTATAACAAGGAGATTGAAACGTTGATGATTATTAAGAAACATTGACGAAACTCAGCCCATATGATATAAATAAAATTAGGTATAGGAAACGAACCAAGCATTATCCAAAATTTGAATTTCGCAAAAGGTTCACTAAACTAAACTAAACTCTTCCCGTTTCCTCGCACGGACTAAAAAAAAATTCTTGTCCTTTGAACATTGCCGAGCTGGGCTGGAAAGTTAAGGTAAGAAAAAAAATAGGGAATAGTGTTCATGGACGCGTGGAAATATTGTTAACTATTATTTGCTAGCGCTTTATAACAAGAGAGCGAGATACTGAGTTGGGAAGAAAACCACCAAATGCAAGCATTGTTATTTTGTTTGATTTGGGACTGTTTCTCGGAGACTTCCAGTAATTTATGAAAACGTACTCTTTCTGAAAAAAATTCTGAAACTCGCACGAATAATTTTGTCCGTTTTCAGTGAGTTTTCTTTGAATACGTTGATAATTTAACCCCAATAGGGAAGATATCAATGACGTCACCAATTGTTATTAATGTGCCAACCAGAGCCTTATTGGCTGCCGAAACAAAGAGTTATTTTGTTCCAGTGGTTGCACATTTGAATAACAAAAAGAATGTTTGTAAACAGATATCATAACATACAGGAGTTATAATAACTCTTTGAAACTTAGCGTGTGATCTGCAAACAATTCAGCTTTATTTTATACATACTGAGATTTTCTAATAGAATTTCGCGCGTGAAAACCCCGTTCGGGAATTTTAGCAGCCAATCAGAATGGCGAAACGACTTTCTCACACGTGAGAAAAGCGTTTCGTCCAATCACAAAGCACCTGACAAAACATATCAGTATTTTCAAAGGCGCTTGTACTGTCGCTGGCGCTAGCGCTAGCCTTTTCATTCACAAGAATATTTGCTTGAACTTTTAATTCTTTATTCAAAACTCAAGAGATGACTGAAAGTTCCTGATTTGTCCTTGGACAAACCAATTGAAGAATACATTCAAGAGCAGGAAAACAAAAACACTCGAGCGAAAACGCGAAGAGATGTTAATCTACTAACCGTATTCTTAAAAGAGAAGAGCGAAACAACAACAACAACAACAAGAAATTCAACCAGAAGAACTCAACAAGTATGTATGAGAATTTATTTTAAGGAGAGACGGCGAAGACTACGAGCCTTCAAGCCTTCGAGGATTGATTTCGAGTTTCAACCGGCATTTGAAAGAAAGTAAATACCTCGTGAGCATTATTGAAGCTAAAGCGTTTGAACAAGCAAGAAAATGTCTGGAAGCTCGAAGCAAACAGCTGAAAAAAGAAGGCAAAGGAAACAAACCAAATGCAGCTGAAGCGCTAAGAGACGAGGAGGTGAACATTCTTTATGATTTCCGATCGATTCTGTACAATTTAATTATTATTGTATTCTCACTACTTGATTGTTTGAGACTCTGCCGATCAAAGTAATTTATTCCAGAGCTGTTTATTTTCGAGACAAAAATAAATAAAACATATATACCTTGGCATAAAATCTCAGTATGTATAAAATAAAACAAATTACAGCATGGGCAGTGCTTTGTACGGCATTTACGCACTCGTTGGTTTGTATCAGAAATCTCACTCGTTCGCTGCGCTCACTCGTTCGATTTCTGATACATCACCAACTCGTGCATGACAAATCGGAGCGGGGTCTGAACTGGAAGTACCCGATTTCCGACTAAATTAAGTTGCGGTTTACTTCGCGATTAAAGTTCTGTCAACAGAGTCATTACACTGTCAGCATGAAATTTTTAAAGTCTGATGAATTGCAGAGATAAACACGCAACGACGTCTTTTCCGAGGCTTTCCGAGTGATATATCCCATGATTCCGCACGAGTCCGGTAGACACGTTTCGATCTGCAAAATAAAGATGGCGGCTTCGGTTCATGAGGTTGTTGACTTTGTCCTTTGGCGTAATCGCGGCGTTTCTTCGCCATGCGGCAGATTCACTATACTTTTTTAAGGAATAGACGTTTATTCACTTTACGGACGTTATTAAACGGTCTTAATCTAAGCATTTTACGCGAAGATCAAGCAGCTCAAGTCGATCGTTCCTAGCACTCACGTGGCCGTCAGTTTAAGCGGGAAATTGCCGTCGAGTATTGCCATCGCCATCAAACACAGATGTATTCACAACAAGTAGGTGAAGGTACTAGCTGCTTCTTGCTAACTTCGCCAAGCAGCTGCCCTAAAAAGGTAAGGACTGAATCTTTATATCGAGTTGAAAGCAATTTGAAGCTGCACAACTAGCTAGAATACATTGTAATTATATTGGTCTCAGTTATGAGTTTGTTAAATGCAGTTTTTTATTAATGTACAATAAATCTCAAGTTTCTACACATTTTTTATGATGAAGATGAATGATATGGTTTTTCAGAGTTGAGTATTTTCACTCCAGACCAACTCCCCCCATCCCCTCCCCCTCATCCCTCATCCCCTCCCCCTCATCCCTCATCCCCTCCCATACAAGAAGGTATCCCCTGGGTAATCAAATTTTCTATTCTAAGGAACCTAGTAGTAAATAGCAACTATTGACCAGCACAATCTACAGTACATTTGGTCGTATGATTGTAGAACAAAGATGGCAGATGCCGAAAAGGACCATAATCTTATGAATTGGTCAAGTTATTGTTGGACAATTTTTGATATCATTACACGGATAAGAAAAATTTTGTCGTCATCAAACTGCAAAGTTAATAAAGCTGGCCTCAAACAAATCTGTTCCAAAGGACCCCTACTTCACATGTTTTAACTGGAGTGAAATACACGACTGACTTATGTGTTTTGATTGTCAAATCTGATTTACTTGTTTTGCTTGATTGTGCAGAATATAATATTTGTACATATGTAATGTGATGTAAACATTGTTTACAGTGGAAAGGCACTTAGCTATCCAGCTAATTCGCAGGCACGCCACTCAATGCGGAAACAAATATTGCAAATTGAACATAACAGGTTAAAAATTGTAGATAACAATTTGATCAATTATTATTATTAGAATGATATTTCAATCTGGTATCAATATTAAGAGGGTTTTGTTTTTATGAGAAACCTGCTTTAACACAGTGACAAACTTAAGCTGTATCTACAGCTGTGGAGTATTCCCTGAGGTTGTCCAGTTTATACAGGTTAGAAGTTTTTCATAACAGAGCAGTTTTCAATTGAGTCTTGTAACACCAAAACAAATGTAGTTAGTCTGATCAATCACAACAGAAGCAGATGATCCAATGAATCTATCAAAACTCGCAGCAAGTAAGTCAATAGTAGTGGCACCTCATATTAAGAACCTTACGTACAAATCATACGTGTAGTTTCCTATTTCCCCATTGGTACAAATCATACATGTAGTTTCCTGTTTCCCCATTGAACAAGCTTTGAATTATGATTCATCAGTATAAAAGTGAAAGATTCAAAGCCACTTGTTTACAATCGGGTGAAATTGCAAAGTGAACAGCTGGGATTTTGAGCAGTTCAAGTTACATACATGTACTCTGGTATTCAACTGCTATTCCGCTCAGTAACTGTATGTTTCCTTTTGACGAAGAAAAACATTACCTGTATTTTTACTCATCCACTTGTGTTTTTTTTTAAATTTTAAATCTCAATTGTGAAATACATGTAGGCAATATTCAAAAAACAAAATAGCAGTCGTTGACTTGTTCATAATAATAATGGAAAGATAGTGATTGCTGGCAGCCACTTTTTCAGAGTTAGACATTATTTTATTTTACTTTGCACAGCAATGCTGCACAAAGCAAACTTATGCCAATGAATAACAAAGGCACATACATGTATGCAAGCAGGTATAATAACCTGTAAAGTAACTGATCAGAACTGAAGTGACTTTGACAATAATTATTTTGTAAGCAAAGCTGCTGGATAGTCTTAAAATAGGTTTCTGAGGCATTTGTCTTGTAATACATTGTAAAAGCACTCCCCCTGAGCCCCACTGAGTGCAGCCGTTCTCAACTTACATGTATCTTCACACTTCCTTTGGTTTCATTATTTTGTCACCCTGTGTTTTTAGCTGTATAATATTAAATACATGTGCACAGCAACTACAGGAAACCTTTATGAACTGTTATATGCTTGAAGATGATAAATCAACTAATGATAATTTGCTTTTATGTGCAGATTGGAGATGTGATTGTCATAATGTACATGTACACCTGTACATGTACAGCTCCTGATGAAACATGCATTGATTATTCAAAGAGTAAGGCAAACATTGAAAGGTGTGTATTATTTTCTTTTTGTTCTCTTGAATGCAATCCAAAGTTATATCTGCTTTTAGGATGAAGTTGATTATAAAATTAATTTCAATTTAAACAGAATTTGACTGTAAATTATGCATTGTTGTCTTGACATAATTTACCAAACTTGTTTCATCAGAATTTCCAACTGAGAAAAGTTAACAGCAGAGTTACACTGTATTGTATTTTTTTTTTTACTAAAATTTGAAGTATGGGAAATTCTGATGAAACATTTTCTCAAGCGTTTGATAAATTAGGGCTTCTTAAACTTATCATTAAATACACTGTACAGAGAAAATAAAGGAAAAATCACCATTAATAATACATATATTAATTAAGACCAGGTTTCCAAACCTCCCGAGCACTTATCATATCCACCTACATGTATAGGATTTAGCTATTGTACTCCATCATGTGATTAGCATCAGTCAGCTACACTGTACATATACATGTACATGTATGGTCAATGATTGTATTCATGTTGAAGGCAGATGTGGAAAAAGGGCGTTAGAGGTAATAATATTAAGGATATGATTTAATAAAATGATGTTATTACCACATTAGGATATGTGTTGTGGTTCAAATGTTTCTCTGGTTTAAAAATTTTCAATTTACATGTAGTTTGATTTTTATTTTCCTTTGTCTGAGATTATGTTGATGAATCCATGACAGAGGAAAATAAAAATTAAACTGGTTTAAAATTTTTCAAACCAAAGAACATTTTGAACCACAACATATGCACTACAAGAACCTTTTTCCATCGATGCTTTCAAATGTAGTAATAATTTGAGGTAAAGCAAAAAAGTGATACTAATATAAAATGTCTATTATAATCCCTCTAGATCAACTGCAATTTGTGATGACATAAACTGAGTAGTATCAAACTTTGTGCAATGCATATGGGAATAAGAAATACAGAACAACTCCTGGGCTCGGCACAGTTTGCTGTGAGATGAAAACAATGCATAAATCTTTATGGTCCAGAATACTTTAAGGGTGACAGATTGACAGAGCAAAAGAAGGCAGAACAGCAAACAGCAGTTGCAAAGCCCAATGTTAGGTGTGTTAACATGACCATTGTTTATCAATTAATACAATGTAATTATTTATGATACTGGCAGTTCAGTCTTTCATTCATAGTCTGCACAGGTTTTGGGATGTTAGTTCAAGGCTGTAGTGTAGTATACATCATAACATGTATGTTGTTGTTCAATTTTATCCTTGGTTCAATTCTCCTTTTTCTTTGTTCTGTTAAGATATGACAAATGAACATGAAACAAAGGAAAATGAAAATTGAACCAAGGATAAAATTGAACTACAACATACACTGTACATGTATATATAGCAGATTTCTTCATACACTTCTGCAATAAGATTACCACTGCAATATGACTTATTGTAGTCATAAATCATTTATGTTAAACCAAAAAAAATTACATGTATGTTAGCTTTAGCCCATGAAGAATGGGTTGAAGTGGTCAAACCCCCTAACCTATAGGCCTAATATGCAATGGCTTTGTTATTAAATGTGTCCACTATTGCTTTTTCAGGTCCCGCTGAACAAGATATACTGGCACATTGAGAGAATATTGTGGAGCCCACTGTGCACTGCCAGTCGACAAGATGAAAAATTCATGCCCGATTTGAATTCTGCTAAGAATATGATGTATCATCGGATCGAGTGTCCAACCGTTTCATTTAACATAATTATTTCTGCTAATAAGGGTAACAGTTGCATCCAGATGTTTCGTCGGAGCGTGTAACTGTTGCCTTTAACATAGTATTATATCCTTTTCAATTAATTTTTGAAATCTCTACTAAGGGTAACAGTTGCATCCAGATGTTTCGTCGGAGTGTGTAACTGTTGCTATTAACATAGTATTATATCCTTTTCAATTAAATTTTTAAATCTCTACTAATAAGGGTAACAGTTTCATCCAGATGTGTCGTCGGAGTGTGTAACTGTTGCCTTTAACAGTGTTATATCCTTTTCAATTTGAAATCTCTACTAATAAGGTTAACAGCTGCATCCAGATGTTTCGTCGGAGTGTGTAACTGTTGCCTTTAACATAGTATTATATCCTTTTCAATTAATTTTTTAAATCTCTACTAATAAGGTTAACAGTTGTATCCAGATGTTTCGTCGGAGTGTGTAACTGTTGCCTTTAACATAGCATTATATCCTTTTCAATTAGAAATCTCTACTAATAAGGTTAACAGTTGCTTCCAGATGTTTCGTCGGAGTGTGTAACTGTTGCCTTTAACATAGTATTATATCATTTTCAATTAATTTTTTAAATCTCTACTAATAAGGGTAACAGTTGCATCCAGATGTGTCGTCGGAGTGTGTAACTGTTGCCTTTAACATAGTATTATATCCTTTTCAATTTGAAATCTCTACTAATAAGGTTAACAGCTGCATCCAGATGTGTCGTCGGAGTGTGTAACTGTTGCCTTTAACAGTGTTATATCCTTTTCAATTTGAAATCTCTACTAATAAGGGTAACAGTTGTATCCAGATGTTTCGTCGGAGTGTGTAACTGTTGCCTTTAACATAGTATTATATCCTTTTCAATTTGAAATCTCTACTAATAAGGTTAACAGTTGCATCCAGATGTTTCGTCGGAGTGTGTAACTGTTGCCTTTAACATAGTATTATATCCTTTTCAATTTGAAATCTCCACTAATAAGGTTAACAGTTGCATCCAGA
Organism: Dendrophyllia cribrosa; assembly: GCA_024195265.1. Taxonomy (NCBI): domain Eukaryota; kingdom Metazoa; phylum Cnidaria; class Anthozoa; order Scleractinia; family Dendrophylliidae; genus Dendrophyllia; species Dendrophyllia cribrosa. The sequence continues at coordinate 4,276,126 of JAJLRJ010000007.1, read as the reverse complement.
TGTTTCGTCGGAGTGTGTAACTGTTGCCTTTAACATGGTATTATATCCTTTTCAATTAACTTTTGAAATCTCTACTAATAAGGGTAACAGTTGCATCCAGATGTTTCGTCGGAGTGTGTAACTGTTGCCTTTAACACAGTATTATATCCTTTTCAATTTGAAATCTCAACTAATAAGGTTAACAGTTGCATCCAGATGTTTCGTCGGAGTGTGTAACTGTTGCCTTTAACAGACATGTATCTCTACTAATAAGGGTAACAATAGCATCCAGAGTTACACATGCATCGTCGGAATGTGCAACGGTTTCCTTTAGGTGGTCGTAATGTGGTATCGTGGGTGTCCTGTGCAACATGCGAAAATATTTTAGAATTTTCCGTTCGTTCGTTCTTCCATTTTGAACAATTTTCTCGACCGGAAACTGGTAATGTAATCTAGACCTACTTAGAAGACCTTGGGACAAGTTTGCTCTTGCGTGTTACAGAGTAGCGTACATTGGCCCATGAAGTTGGGAAAACAACGTGAACAATTCAAACAGTTACCAAAGAAACATTGAAAGGCATTGTTCGCATTCTTTTAGTATGTATTTAAGTAATGATCCGCATTAGAAGGATAGTGCTGAACGGCAATGCACGATGGAATGTCAACTTTTTTCATTGTTACAACTAGTGATCTCATTGGCTTAGACTCAAAAACCGCTAAACAGTTAAGGTTCAAGGTGCATTTTGTCTAATTTTTTTAAAGTTTCAAGTAATTTGAGACCCAATCGCACAACATGCAATTTTTAAAAGATATTCTATTTGGGGAACTTCATCAAAGAAGAAAAATTATTAGCTATTGTCTTCTCCTATTCTGATTGGTTAAGCACGAACATTTCCTAAAATTTATTTGACGCAAATGGATTTTCTTTATTTTTATAATGAAATTTAATTATTAACAAACAGCTCCTCCTCTATTCTTGAAATCAAAGATATTCTATGTGGAAAAGAGCCAATGCTGCAGAACAATCAAGTTTGCTATCGTTCTTATGTGGAGCATCACTTAATAGTTCGGTATTTTGATTATGTAGCCCGCGCACGTCTTCACTCCTCCACTCATGGGCCGTGTTAACACAAGCGAATTTTCAGCTGCTCGGCGACTTGAAAACAATCCAATTGTGTTGTTTTATTGCTGATTTGTTAAAAGTAGTCTTAGTCGTTGAGTGACTGAAAAAATTAATTCGCTCGTGAAAACACGGCCATGTCTCAGTCGAACTCCTATTAAGCGGCCGCCTATTAAGCGGCCGCCTATTAAGCGGCCACCCCCTGTTAAGCGGCCAGTTATCAAAGTCCCGAATTTATTGTCAGTATAATACTGTAAATGAAACCCCTATTAAGCGACCACGGCCACCTTTTGGCAGTCCCGATGAGGGTTTTTCTATTGTTTTTACTCCTATTATGCGGCCAAAAAAAATTTAGTTCGTAGTTTGGCCTTGTTTTGAAAAGTTTTATACGGGGAGGCTCCGCCCAGAGGTACAACCCCTTACCCTTTTATATACCATTTTTGACAGAAAAGGTACCCCTTTCATGTACTTTCCATAGAAAATGGTACCCCTTTCAGCAGGTTATTGATTTACATAGTTGTGCGGTTTCTGCTGTAAACACCTAAATGACAGTTTTCCCTACCTTTTCTGTACTTCAGCGCGTGAAATTCCCACCCTTTCTTTCAGTTCAACTCGTAAAATCCCCACCCTCATAATGATCTGATTTCATCTGTAAGGAAACTTTCTTGAGATAAAGTGAACACAGTTTTCCATGGCGTGAAGCTCGGGAATGTAGGGTCGGTCGCCAGATCTCCCCACTGAGCAAGAACAATTTTTATCGTTCTTGCTTTAGCCAATGTCAGAGCATCTTTGACGACCATTTCAGATATTTCGGGCATTTTGATATACCGCTTTTGCTTTGAAAGTAGAAACGTCTAAATGTTTGTCGTATAATTGTCGCCTTTTAGTTTCTTTGGAAATCTGAGCTCCATTTTCCTGAAAAAAAAAAACGTACCGTTAGCAAATATAGCCCCCTATGTCGGATATAAAAGTTGATTGTGTGCTGAAATGCAGCGAGGCGCGAGCTGAGACTGGAGTTAACACGGCATGGCGAGCACCCAAGCAAACGCATTGCGGCTCTAATTTGCCCAAGTATTTATAAACACGGTGAACTTGCTAAAAGTCTCTAAAAAGCTTTAACTGAATCAACTTACCAGGATAGTTGGGAAGCAAGGATCCATGATTTGCCCGCTCGAGTAGCATAGTCAGCGGCCATTTCAAATAGTCGCCACGTATCTCTTTGGGTGGACTTTCAAAGCCCTTGGAATCTCGCGGGGTTCTGGCGTATCGAAAACCGTACCATTTTGCCGCATTTTCATTTGAAAATGTAATGCTGTCAGTGCAGACTAGCCAGGTGGTTCGAGAGAGATCATCCAGTTTTACGGTGTAAACGCGGTCTCATGGCAGAAGCTGCAACTCGCTACATAGTTTGGTTAGGAGTGGTTAGCTTCAAAAGCATGACGGAAGACTTCTGGGAGGCACTCGCAGTGTATTAGGGCTCGCCGACTATTTTAATTTTATGTTTTGATGTTTACTTGGTTATTTAAATGCTGGCTGTACAATGAAACAAACCTTTTACAAAGCGATTGATTAGAGTCATTAGAGACACGACAACGGTCCACTGAGAGAAGCGCACTGTTATCGATTTAAAAAGAAATATATATTTTTTAATTGAAACGATATAAAACGATGATCTTTCTTTGCGCAATGAATGTGTCTTTTATTTCTGCGGTTAAACGATTTACGCCAGTTTTCTAAGGTAAACAGTAACTACAACTAAACCAATAGAAGTGCGAAAAGGGCGCATCATATATTTGCAAAGTTTATAAAAAATGTTTACTAGGACTAATAAAAAATATGGCGAACAACTTTACCAGCGAAAAATTACATTTGTTAACAAATGTTATAAAATTTACCAATACGAATGGTAGCAGTTCGGCATCGGACTGCAAAAATCCAGTCTCTCTTTTCTCTCACGAGCAGGCAAACGCGCGAAATTAAATCGCCTGCCATGTCTCCTCGCGTGATTGCCTGCTCGACTGTCTGAGAGAAAAGAGGGACTACCCATTTTATAAAATCTATCAAGCTATGAAAATAACGCTGATTATAGTTTCAATAATACCTAGAGCCAGAGCAAAAGTCAGAGAAAACGAAAGAACGAGCGTGTAATTGTGATCAATACTCTAATGAGTATTCCTCGTTGGCAATTTAAAATTGGAGCTGAAACTGCTGACTAAGAACAAAGCCGACAAGGAGTGATCGAAAATGATGCGGCTAAAAATCGGGCTCGCCAGATATTGAATCGTCCAGGAGTTTCATAAAAGCTCTCCAACTTCAATGAGAAACACCGAACAAGCGCAGTACTTGTTTGTTTGTGTTCGATAGTCTCAGCGAGTCTCGGATTTTACCATTCGAGACCCGACTATTAAAACAGTCTCGGCGAGTCTCGGATTTTATCATTTGATACGCGATTATCAACCCAAAATGTCTGTTTTATTTGGGGAACGGACAAACGTAATTGACATAAAGCGGCGGATTATAACGCGTGTGGTCAGTTGCGGCGGATATTTTCTGCTGGAGCGAAAATCAAATATGAAAGGAATGCGGGGTAAAAAACCCCGCATTCCTTAAAAGTACTTACTTTCAGACCCCGCTGCAACCTGTCATGGTAAACGCCGTACGCGCGCACTTCCCATGAAGTAATCTATATGTACACGTCTCCAAGCTTATCATTACCGTATTTCTAATTCTCGAATGGTTTTCATGTCTTTGTTGCCTTGTTAACAACTGGACGATAGTGTCGCAGAACTGATCGCACAGCAATGGTGGAAAGAAAAAATAATAGAGAATTCCGAATAATATTCACGGATGGACGTGTGAAAATATTACTAACCTTTTATTTGCTAGCGCTATATAACAAGTGCGCAAAATATAAGCTTGGGAAGCTGAAACCATTTGTTACGGTATTTTGTTTGTTTTATAAAAAGTTCAAGTTTTGGGACCATTTTTCGGAGTCTTCCAATACTTTATAAAAATGTACTGTTTCTGAGAATTGTTCGAAACTCATGCGAATTATGGTGGCTTAACTGTAAAATACCCGTCCACTTATTTGCATCTCGTTGAATAAGAATGGATCCTTTTGTTTTCATATGCTTCGTTCTATAAAACGTTTAGAGATATGTAAATAAGTGGCCGGGTATTGTAAAATCGCTCCCGAATGGTTTTCTTCGTTCTCTGATAATTCTTAATTCTAATTCTTTGATAAGCAATTGACATGCACGCGAACGGTTAGTTCACTGGTTACTGAAAATGACTACAGCTATTTCAATTTAGGTTGTCGGATGATGCGTATGCAACGAGACCGCAAGGCACTTTGGGATTTTATGAATACGATAAATTGACGAAAGCAAATTAAAATGCCTCGTCCATACAGCGAAGGAAAACATTTATGGTACTAACATCCACCTCACTCATTGCACTAACAAACGCAAAAACCGCAAACTTAGGCTACAGCTGTAAGACCAATTTACAACTACCCATAGCAACTTGCGGTCTCGTTGCGTACGCTTGAAGCTCTCATCCGACAACCTAAATTGAAATAGCTGTATGTAGACAAAAGATTACACAACTCGTCAGCTGAGAACTGAAAAAAACTCAGTTCCGGTATATCAAATTATCTCCAAGCTTTATGTACTATAGTACCGTATTTTTATTACACATTTGAACATCATATATTTGCTTTTTTGTTAGCCCTTGGAAACTCTTCCCAAAAGAGTCAGTGATCTGGAACAGTCAGTTCAGGTAACAAAACATGGAGAATAGTATTCATAGATGCGTGAAAATATTATTAACCTTTATTTAGTACACTCTCAAGGTTTCACAGGCTAGTCAGGGTGCTTTAATAATTTACCTATCATCAAAACCTTTCATTAGTTCACTTTTTACAAACATTATAAGCCATGACAAGGAGAAACGTTGCTGTTTATTAAGAAATATTGACGAAACTGAGCCCATATGATATAATTAAATAAAATTAGGTATAGGAAACGAACCAAGCATTATCCAAAATTTGAATTTCGCAAAAGGTTCACTACAGTACTGACTAAACTTAACTCTTCCCGTTTCCTCGCACGGACTAAAAAAAAAGTTCTTGTCCTTTGAACATTGCCGAGCTGGGCTGGAAAGTTAAGGTAAAAAAAACTGAATAGGGAATAGTGTTCATGGACTCGTGGAAATATTGTTAACTATTATTTGCTAGCGCTTTATAACAAGAGAGCGAGATACTGAGTTGGGAAGAAAACCACCAAATGCAAGCATTGTTATTTTGTTTGATTTAGGACTATTTCTCGGAGACTTCCAGTAATTTATGAAAACGTACTCTTTCCGAAAAAAATTCCGAAACTCGCACGAATAAATTTGTCCGTTTTCGGTGAGTTTTCTTTGAATACGTTGATAATTTAACCCCAATACAGGAGTTATAATAACTCTTTGAAACTGAGCGTGTGAACTGCAAACAATTCAGCTATATGTGTGTCCAAGCTTTATTACCGTATTTCTAATTGAATGGTTTTCATATCTTTGTTGCCTTGTTAGCATCTGGCCCAAAGCGTCAGTAGTCTGGCCAAAGCAGTGTCGGTAAGAAAAAAACAATAGATAATAATATTCATGGTGTGTGAAAATATAACCAACCTTTTATTTGCTAGCATGGGAAAAAAACCATTTGTTACGGTATTTTGTTTGATTTATAAACAGTTCAAGTCTTGGGACTATTTTTGAGTCTTCCAATACTTTATAAAAATGTACATGCTGTTTCTGAGAATTTGTCACGAGAGAAAAATACACACATGAAAGAGGGTCTGAATGGGGTTTAGTGTTTAGTATTATTTACCCATAATTTTAAGTGTTTGCTGTTAAATTGGCCAATATTTTAATGTTTACTGTTTCCGGAGAAAATACTGTTAAGTGTTTGAAGTGTTTTTCGTAGAAAAAAAACATGGTAGTCTTTTAGCATTGTAAATACTTATCTGCTCTGCGGAAATCGCTAATAATTAACAATTATCGGATGAGGTTGAGCATGATAGCGATAATTATCAAGGCCAAAGTTTGTGTTATCTGCCGAAGCCGAAGGCTGAGGCGGATAACACAAACTGAGGCCTTGATAATTATCGCTATCATGCGAAAACCGAATCCAATAATTGTTTTATTATGCATATTCCTGAGCTGCACTTGTAAAGACAAGAGCGCGCACAAAAAAGTGATCAATGCACAGCAGTCAACTTGTAAGTAAACAACTTGCGTCACTTCTGCATGCATAAAACTATTGTCTGTAGGTATGACGTCACTTCTACATATATAAAATTCATTGTCTGTAGGTATGACGTAACAGAAACAGCAAGCAATAATTAGCTGCGTGCTTACAGCCAATCAAAATCGAGCTAGTGACACCAATGTATAATAATATCACTTAATCGACATGCCTGAACTTTGAGCC